>JAZGLO010001666.1:400000-495831 GCA_036873155.1 Biomphalaria sudanica | reverse complement strand
TCCATTTCGTGGAAATGTAAACTTTTTATTTTTAGGGGGGAGGTGTTACGTATCTAGGCGTTGTTTTTTTTCTTTCTTTGACCTGTTGCGGTCGAGAGACGGGGAGGTTGTCTGCCCCTTGTGTAATAAGTTTTTTTTTTTTTTTTTTTTTTTTTTTTTTATTCGTCAAGCCACACAGACAGTGACCGGTCCTTGACCTGTGTGTGTACCTCTGGTTGAAAGGAGGGTGTTTTTTTTTTCTTCTGTCTCTTTGAAGAGCGTTCTAGATCTGGGTGTTGATGACTTTCTAGAAATTACGAGAGATCGACGCGCGGTAGATTATATAAGACCGCTCGCGTAACGTTGACAGACAGACATATGGAGACAGCCGTGGGACAGAATAGCGGAGACATTGCGCGACCCGTGCGTGGTATACCATTTATCGTGTAAGTTAATATTTTTTTTAAGGCCTTGCTTGCTTGTATTTGTAATTACATTTTCAAACTCTTGTATTGTAATATTTTTACATGCCATTTTTGTAAAAGGGTTTTAGTCAACACATGAATTCTGTATTGAGTAAATGTTTATTTTTTTTCTTTCTTGTAACTTTATATTTGATTAAACATTAAGTTGATAGTTACCTTCCGATTTCTTGTGTCATTTTTTTTTGTTATTCATTGTAAGTCTTTGATTAAATTCAGACTTATTATAAGTGACACAACTGCTATTCTATTGTCACGTTCCCCTAGGCAAGCCATTTAAAAGTAGAATTCAATTCGTAATACGTGACAATATATATATATATATATAACAAATTTGGCTAAGCCCATATGTTTAATTAAAAAAAGAATTGAGGGTTGTTTATGCATATTCTAAATAAGATGATTCTAATTGAGATACAGTTTTAGATTGCTTGTGCAGATAACGATACAGATGTTTTGATTTTTACTGTAAAATGCAATTTAATAATATAATAAATCCTAGACTAAAGGCTAAAGAAACAGTTGTGATACATAAATTTATAAACGTCTGAATAAAGCTGAGACAGTCACGTCACTAAAAAGGTTTGGGGGGGGGGGGGTCCGCAACATGTGTCCCCCATTAGAAAGTGACACCCAGGTAAAAAAATGTTTGTTAGCTAATGCAGACTGTAAAAACCAAAGAGTGACTGTAGCTAGATACTCATACAAACAAGCTCTTGTACACTTATTTTCCCTTCTATACAGGTTCTCCACCGAAGATATAACGGGCGCAAAAATGGGCGCCGAAACATTAAATAAAATATTAACTCAAAATGTATTCTAACATACTTGAGAAGTATAATGTGACAAGGGCACTTGTCTGTCTTGGCTTTGCTGAGCCCGAGTACGTTGTTCTGCCTCATCGTGGCACCCGGGTAGAAACGGTTACTTGAGGGGGTAACTAGGCTAAATGAATGGCGAAACAAAACTCCCGCGAGAGTAGACCCATTGTACGGACGGAGTTGAAAGAGAGCTCTCACGACCCTGTCAAAAATCCATGCTCCGTTCCTCAAGGAGCCGTTACACTAATGGAGGGCCCTCCACGGTTAACTTGGTACAATATAGGAAAATGGCGGAGGTTTCTGGTGCACTCGGCCTTCGTCCGTGTCTAGCCCATTCCTCAGGGGCCAGATGCATCGGAAAAAGCAGTGCTTTACATAGGCATTGACTTGGGTCTCTTCCAGACAGAACTGTGTGTTCATACAGGTTGTTTTGTTTTACTATTTGACGCTCAAACAATTTTTTTTTCAAACTTAGAGCTCGAAGAGGCTTCGGCTCAGCTCCTAGAGGATCAAAAGGCTTTGCTAAGCATAACGAAGGAGGTGGTGAAAGTAATTAACTTTGATTATGTCATTGATAACTGCACATGTGAAAAAATCACGACAAGTACTCAAAAAGTGCGATTATTGTTACAGATTGTTAATTTATTTACTTTGTTCACATTATGTGTACGTTTTGTATTGCCAAATAGTAAAGACATTTTGCTAAATACAAAGATTAATTTACGACAATCAAGTCCAATATGTTTTATTGTCACAAATGTCTCTCACGCTTTAGTTTCAGCCCTTACAGTTCCTTCTAAATTAAATATCATTTGCACTGCAATCTTCTAATTAACAGACATAGTGCGATGTTAACTCAAAGAGAATGAGTTTCTGAAATTTAGAAATAAAGGTGAACGTATGGAATGCTATGACATGTACTTCGCTGGGGAACCTTGAAGCGCTCCCAAAGGCCCCGAAGCAATGGGTGCAGTGAACTTGCTTATGATGGGTTCACAGATAAGTTTTAGATGTGTGAAACCCTGGTATAAATTCAAACCATTTCTTAAAATTCTTACAGTCTTAAAAGACTAATAAAGAAGTTCAGCAACTTTCATAGCGTTTAACAATCAATGAATGTAGTTAATTAGCTCCATGTTTAATATGCACAAAATGCTCAGATTAAACTGACCAGACTCTCAGCAATAGCGAAAAAGACTGGACTTCTAGTTAACAAAAAGAAAACAGAAGTTATGAGGATCAACAACAGACAAAATAACCCAATCATGCTACATGGAGAGAACATCCTTGACATGGACCAATTCACCTCTTCAGGTAAGTTACGCTAGTAATGATATTGGGAGCTGATGAAGATATACAAAATCACATTTCTAAAACTAGTTGAACATTTTCTACCCCTAAAAAATATGCCGAAATATAACTTTTAATAATGAAAACCTGAATCCATTCCTTAACTATAATGTTTTTTAAACATATTTTCAAACAAGAATTTTTATTTGAAATACCTTCTTCAAAATTTTTTTAACGTTTAATGTATTATTATTTATTTGATTGGTTTATTTGAACAAATTATTGAGTTTAATAAATAGTTCACAACTGTCTTTGTCTCATAAGTTCAATGCATATATTATATTTATTGGATTGGTTTATTTGAACAAATTATTGAGTTTAATAAATTGTTCACAACTGTCTTTGTCTCATAAGTTCAATGCATATGTTATAATTATATTTATTGGATTGGTTTATTTGAACAAATTATTGAGTTTAATAAATTGGTAACAACTGTCTTTGTCTCATAAGTTCAATGCATATATTATATTTGTATTGATTGGATTGGTTTATTTGAACAAATTATTGAGTTGTCTTTGTCCCGTAAGTTCCATCCACATATTCTATTTATAGCTGTAACGTCAGAATGTAACTAGCAATGTGAAACAATTACTCTTTTGTTTTGATGACTAATGTAGTAAAGAATACAAGATTTTCTTGTGCAACAGTGTCGAGGGAAATTGACCAATAATAATAAATGATGTATAACCAGGTTATAGAACTGATAGAGTTCTTGTCACTTTTCTTGTGTGTATACAGACCTGAATGCATTGGTTTGTGACAACGCATTTATTATGCTAAGTAATCACTAGCTTATTATGATCTCACTACGACACAAAGAATCTAATAATCTAGTTAACCTGTTTGATCTGAAGCCTGAAAATAAAGTTTTAGAAATTCACCTCGTAAGTTATATAATAGGAATTTCATTTATTTCGACTTGTCTGAACTAGGAACAAAATATTATTTATCTACGTTTGTATTTATCTTAAAAGCAAGTTTAAGTGTTTTCCCATATTTTAGCATCATTCAATATATCACTTGACATTTTTCTGCTCAATTAATAACACCAACACTCAAACATTTAGGCGTAGCTATTCTTGGGTTAGACATTTTGAGATTTAGTTGTTAAAAGACATTAAAAATGAACATACTTTCACAGTCTCGGTTGACATTGCCTGTTATATTTTCACCTCAGGTTAAGAGGGTGAAAAGACACTTGAAACTCCTGATATAGAAACAGGAAGTAAGAATGACTCAATTGACTCTTGGTCAGTAATAACCTTAAGATTCAAGAGAGTGGTCACTTACGGAGTCCAGTAGTATCTCTAGTCACTGGAAAACAGTAGTTACTTTGAATGGAGTAGAGTCGTCTCTTGGACAATTGACCACTGCAATCTAAATCCTAGTAGCCTATAATGCCTGTCTAGTAAGAGTAGGTCAACACACAAGTATCAAGACCATAGATTGAATCATTTTCACTTAAGCTGCCCGCAAAGCATAATGTGCATAACCAGGAGGGATCGTGTCTCCAATCAGGACATTTTAAAAATGGCCAATATGAACAGTATCAATGCTCTTCTGACACATGGAAGACTATGCTGGCTCGGACATGTCTACCTTATGCGAGATAGAATAATCCTAAAGACATCCTATAAGCCAAACTTGCTGAAGGAGTCAGATCCAACGGTCGCCCGAGACTAACCTACAGAGATGTCTGCAAGCAAGACATGAGAGCCACATGTATAAATGAAAGTATCATGGGCGTAGCCAGGATTTTTTTTTCGCGGGGGGAGGGTTAGTGGGGGATTTGATCTACCACCCCCCGCCCCACACACCACGAAAAATATATATTTATATGTATGTATGTGTGTGTGTATATAATCTCTATTACATTCTGATCCTTCATTCTTTCGGAGGACGTTTATTGTGCCCTAGAATAGGTTCTTTCTGGAGTAAATGGAAAATTTTAGACTACCCACCATTGCTAGCAAGGGGGTCTGGGGGAGCGCTAGGAGCTCCCCTAGCGCGGGGCAAATCCCCGCCGCCAAGCAGTATTTCTGATATTGAGAGCCAATAAAATGCATATTCTGAGGAACCTGCAGTGCATTTTTTTGCTATTAAAAAGGTTTATTTCAAAAACCTAATGTGCTATTCTTACTGACTTCGGCGTATTTGCCGTCAAGCTGTTTCCACAAAAATCTGTCACTGGTAATGTCTGAAGCCTCTTCACAACTGCTCTGAGGACCTCAATGAATGTGAGGCGCCAAATTGTACTAGGATGTCATCGCAATTCTTCTTATTCCTAATTCATTTTTTCGGAGAACATGTCCCGCAAACCTCAGGCGACGCTCTGTCACAATCTTACTTAGGGGTTGACCTCCAGTTCGGCATAGGATTTCCTTGATTTAGACCCGATCTCTATAACTGACTCCTAAAATCTGTCTTAGCCATCTTTGTTGAGTTACATTTAGTGTTTTATTCACTGCACTTTATTAATTGAGCTCGCCACTGGTAGAAATGTGTAACCTCTCTTGAATACGCTCTTGGAATTAATTGACTGTAGTTTGCTTTAAATTTTATATCGAAAAGTAAAGTTTTATCGTCAAAGTTATCTGTTAGGGGTTTTAAACTAAAAAATATCTGGAGTTATGTTGTTTTTTTTTAAAATTCAAAACCCCTTTTAGCTACGGTCATAGAATTTTGTAACTGTAGTTTGCTTTAGAATAATATTGAAGATATAGGTTTTCCACCTCAACACGCTTTGTAGGGGGGATTTTAAACTCAAAACCATCTGGAGGGGATTTAAACTTTAAAAAAAAACATCTGTAGGAGAGGGATTTAAACTCAAAATCCTAAATTGTCTTGGTTACGCTCAAATACTTTAAGTGTGTTGTTACGTATCTAGGCATTGTTACCTAGATACTATTTTTTTTCTTGACCTGTAGGTTGTCTGCCCCTTGTGTAATAAGTTTTTTTTTTTATTTTTCGCGGCGAGTCAAGCCACACAGACAGTGACCGGTCCTTGACCTATGTGTGTACCTCTGGTTAAAAGGAGGGTGGTTTTTTTTTCTTCTGTCTCTTTGAAGAGCGTTCTAGATCTGGGAAATTGATGACTTATTTGGTTCTAGAAACTACTAGATTTGTCTTGATATCGACGCGCGGTAGACTATAAAAAAGACCGCCCGTGTAACGTTGACAGACAGACATACGGAGACAGCCGTGAGACAGAATAGCGGAGACATTGCGTGACCCGTGCGTGGTATACCTATTTATCGTGTAAGTTAAGATTTTTCTTTTTCAAGGCCTTGCTTGTATTTGTAATTATATTTTCAAACTCTTGTATTGTAATATTTTTACATGCCATTTTTGTAAAAGGGTTTTGGTCAACCCTTCCATTTTGTATTGAGTGAATGTTTTTTTTTCTTGCTTTATGTGATTCAGTTAAAAGTACTATTCGAGTATATTTTATTAAACATTAAGTTGATATTTTACCTTCCGATTTCTTGTGTCATTTTTTTTTTGTTATTCATTGTAAGTCTTTGATTAAATTCAGACTTAAGATAAGTGACACAACTGCTTTTTCTATTGTCACGTTCCCCTAGGCAAGCCATTTAAAAGTAGAATTCAATTCGTAATACGTGACAAAAGAAGTTTGAGGGCTTTCGTCCCGGATATTTTTCTGAACCTATTTTCGTCTTACTTGAGTAATTTTGTAAAGGCGAAGTTGACTTTAACAAAAAAATTTTTTGTGTCAAAGAGTCGGAAGTAAAGTATCAATAGTATTGACCAAACTCTCTTAAGGTTTTTTGTTGTACTGATTTTGTACTGTATATTTACATTGTATACATTTTTTTTTGCGTGTAATAGTTGTTAGTTAGCCATGGATATTCAGGTTTTTCTTGCAAATCCCTCTGTGGAAGAGCTTGATGCTTTTACTAGGAAGGAACTGGTCCTTATTTCTAAACATTTAGGGTTAAAAATAAAATCAAATGCCCTTAAACAAGAAATCAGAGATAATATTGTAATCCATTATGTAGACGAGGAAGTGTTTTCTGAAGACCTTTTAGAAACCCTTAGACCCGATGAGAGTAAATCAGATTTAGAACTTCAGATAAAATTAAAACAAATGGAAATAGAAGCCCAGTTAGCTTTAAAAGAGAAGAAAATTAAACAACAGGCAGCACAAAAAGAATTAGAGCTTGCAGCGGCTAGAGAGCAGAACGAAATAGAAATGAAATTACAAATAGAGTTAAAAAAATTAAAGTTAGCTGCCAATGTAAGACCAGATTCTTCCCCTGCCAGTCATACTGCTAAAGCAACAAAATTTTTGAAAATAATTCCACGCTTTAATGAAGCCACAATTGACAATTATTTTCCACAATTTGAACTTGCTGTGAAAAATTTTAATGTAACTGAAACTTTGTGGCCCACTTTGCTGCAAACAGTTTTGACTGGTAGAGCTGCAGAGGTATTTTGTTCTTTGACCATTGAACAACAAAAAGATTATAATGTTGTTAAGGCCTTAATTCTTAAGGCATATGAACTTGTTCCGGAAGCTTACCGAAAGCAGTTCAGGGATTGTCGCAAATCGGATGGCCAAACCCATGTAGAATTCCTGCGGGAAAAAGAGCGACGCTTTGAGAAATGGCTCACTTCCAGGGAAATCGGCACCGACTTATCAAAATTCAAGAATCTAATGCTGATGGAAGAGTTCAAGAGTTGTGTGCGGCTGGACGTCCGTACGCATATAGCTGATCGTGGCGAGGAAGATGTGCACAAGGCTGCAGTTTTGGAAGACGATTATATAATATCACATCAATTTGCCAAGTATACGACGGATGTCAAGCCAAAACAAGTCAAACAGCCTGAGTCCACTGCTAGCAACTCCATCAAGAACAGCAGTACAAATGACAGAAAACCTACTACAAGTAAAGCTACTTGTTCCTACTGCAAACGAGAAGGCCATAAAATTGACGATTGCTGGAAATTGAAGAAGAGAAACGAAAAAGCTCCTTCAAAAGTCAGCGCTTGCACAGTACAGTGGTCGTCGAGGTCTACTCCCTCATCATCATCAAGTCATATCAAGAATACCTCGACACCACCTGTTTCAAAGGTATTGACTGTACAAGACTCTCCGAAAATGTCTCCACGATGTTCAAATGACTCAACAGCGAGTTCTTCAAATTCATCTTTACGATGTTCCAATGACTCAAACAAGAGTTTTTCAAATACATCAAGCCGATGTTCCAATGACTCAAATAAGAGTTTTTCAAATACATCAAGCCGATGTTCCAATGACTCAAACAAGAGTTTACCTAATACATCACACCGATGTTCCAATGACTCTATCCAGAGTTCCCATAATACATCATCCCAATGTTCCCATGACTCTATCAAGAGTTCCCATAAGACATCACGCCGATGTTCCAATGACTCCATCAAGAGTTCTCCAAATACATCCAAAAGATGTTCTACTGACTCAAGAAATAGTTTCTCCACTGCGTCTCCTAGAGATGTCAATGACTCCAGCTAGAGTTCGACCCAAGTCCAATCTGCATGAACCAAAATTGATGTTTTATTAGAGGATTTTAAGCCTTTCATTTCGTAAGGATTCGTATCACTACCCGGTGATTCTACAAGTCTACGACCTATCACCATTTTGAGAGACACAGGTGCCTCACAATCGTTACTTTTAGAGGGTATCTTGCCCTTGTCAAAATCATCATCGACTGGGAAGAGCATCCTTTTACGAGGCGTAGAGCTTGGATGTATAGATGTGCCTCTACATCTAATCGACATAAAGTCAAATCTCATTACTGGACCGGTTGTTGTAGGTGTCCGACCAACATTACCATTGGAAGGCATCTCGTTGCTGTTAGGCAATGACTTAGCAGGTGGAAAGGTGATAGCCGAACCCATCGTCACTCAAACACCCGACTTATCTGCCACACCCGAGGAAGACCTAGAGTTATATTCAGCGTGTGCAGTAACAAGGGCAATGAGGTTGAAAGCATCTCAAGAAGAGAACGTCATCAAGGCCAACAGTAACCACATTCTTTGCTTCTCTTGAAGAAGAACCAACGCCAAATTCTGAAAAGCCGGCATCAACTCGAAAACAGTTGATTGAGGACCAAAAGAAGGATCCAGAGCTCGCCAAACTCCGAGAAACCGCCATGACATCACAAGAGGCAGAGGTAGCATCAACGTGCTACTACATCCAAGATGATATGCTCTTCGGGAAATGGAAACCTCCAGACGCATCCAACGAAGAAGAATGGAGAATATGCCATCAAATCGTGTTACCAGAAAGATACCGAGCGTACATCATGAATCTGGCTCATGACACACCAATGTCAGATCATCTCGGCATCCACAAGACATACCACAAGATTATGTCACACTTTTTCTGGCCACGTTTGAAGAAAGATGTCATCCAGTACTGCCGATCCTGTCATGCCTGGCAGATGGTTGGCAAGCCAAATCAAAAGATCCCTGTTGCTCCTCTGAAGCCGATTCCAGCCTTTGAAGAACCTTTCAGCAGAGTACTTATTGACTGTGTTGGTCCTCTCCCAAGGACAAAAGCTGGCAACCAATACCTGTTGACCATTATGTGTGCTTCAACTCGTTTTCCTGAGGCTATTCCTCTAAGGAACATAAAAGCATCAAACATTGTGAAGGCCTTAATCAAGTTCTTTACTCTATTTGGTCTACCAAAGTCCATCCAATCGGACCAAGGAACGAATTTCACGGCCAATCTTTTCAAGCAAGTCATGACTCAGTTGGGCATCAAACACTGCATGTCGAGTGCGTATCATGCCGAGTCGCAAGGCGCTCTTGAACGATTCCATCAGACTCTCAAGAACATGATCCGAACCTATTGCTTTGAGCACGAAAAAGACTGGGACGAAGGAATCCACATGCTGCTGTTTGCAACCAGTGAATCCGTCCAGGAATCGTTGGGATTCAGCCCTTTTGACTTAGTCTTTGGCCATTCGGTGCGCGGTCCCTTGAAATGTATAAAAGAGACTTTGTTGTCACCAACAGCCACTGAAGGACTTTTAGACTATGTAAGTAAGTTTAAAACTAGACTTTATGATGCTTGTGTTCTGGCCAAAAATAATTTACAAAACACCCAATCCAGCATGAAACGCTGGTATGATAGAAAGGCCCGTGTTAGAGAATTTTCTCCCGGGGATAAGGTGCTTGTATTTTTGCCCATACCAGGTCAACCCTTGCAAGCCAGATACTTTGGTCCCTATGAAATTGATACCAAAATTAGTGACCTCAATTACACAATCAAAACCCCTGACCGTAGGAAAAAGACTCAGCTATGTCATATAAATATGCTGAAGCCTTATGTATCTCGGCCAGATCACTCAGAGAAGAGTAATTGTGTTTTAAATACAGTCAAAAGTTGTTCAAATAGCCATGTTTCTCCTATTGATGATGATATTGTAAAGGAGAAATTTGGACAATACAAAATACCTAATTCTTTTGTACTACAGAATTTGGATGTAAAACTGTCTCATCTGTCTTCGACAGAAAGGCCAGTTATCATGAAACTCATTCATGAATTTAATGACATTTTTTCTGATGTAACAAAACAGACTAATGTTATAATGCATGATGTAGATGTTGGCGAGGCTACTCCAGTCAAGCAGCATCCTTACAGGGTCAACCCTGAAAAACTTGCCATACTTAGGTCAGAAATCAAGTATATGCTTGAAAATGACCTCATTGAACCAAGTTCCAGTAGCTGGAGCTCCCCATGTGTCTTGATACCTAAACAGGACAAGACTTATCGTTTTTGTACAGACTACCGTAAGGTAAATGCTGTAACAAAGACCGATTCGTTTCCTATCCCTAGGATAGACGATCTCATAGATCGTATTGGTGACGCTAAGTACATCACCAAAATAGACCTACTTTCAGGTTATTGGCAGGTTCCCCTGACTGATAGGGCAAAGGAAATCTCCGCCTTTGTCACCCCTGATGGTCTGTACCAATACAAAGTGATGCCATTTGGCATGAAGAATGCTCCTGCCACTTTCCAGAGAATGATAAATGCCCTGCTTGCTGACATGGAGAATTGCCACGCATACATAGACGATGTAGTAATTTTTAGCCAAGATTTTTCTAGCCATTGTCTTTTTACTAAACTTTTACATGCAAAAATTAATGTAAACCTGAGTAAGAGTGATTTTTGCCAGGCTTCCATCCAATACTTAGGCCATATTGTAGGACAAGGCCAGGTGAAACCTGTAATGGCCAAAGTAGAAGCTATCCAAGCTTTCCCTATTCCTGCTGATCGGAAACAACTCCGAAGATTTTTGGGAATGTCTGGATATTATAGAAAATTTTGCGAAAAATTTTCTGTCATTGCCAGTCCTTTAACAAACCTCCTGAGAAAGAACGTCCGATTTACTTGGACGGAGGAATGTCAGAAAACCTTTAACCAAATTAAGCAGATATTATCTAGCTCCCCCATTTTGATGGCTCCTGACTTCGGAAAACCTTTTAGGTTAGCTATTGACGCCAGTGACACAGGTGTTGGGTCAGTCCTTTACCAAGAAGATAATTTCCAAGTAGAGCACCCTATTTGTTTCTTTTCCAAGAAATTCAATAGACATCAAAGAAATTATTCTACTGTGGAAAAAGAATGTCTTGGGTTGATTCTTTCTATACAACAGTTTGATTTTTATATCAGTGGGTCCAGATGGCCACTGGTTGTATTTACTGACCACAATCCCCTTACATTTATCCACAAAATGTCTGGCAAGAACCAACGACTTCTCAGGTGGAGTTTATTTTTACAAGAGTACAACCTAGATCTTAAACACATAAAAGGCAGCGAAAATGTTATCGCCGATGCCTTATCTAGATTGTAAAAAGTATTTTGATGTTTATTTTTTTATATATATATATATCATGATAAATACATTCTGTAATGTAAATATTATTTTTGTAATTATTCTAAAAAGATTTCCATTTCGTGGAAATGTAAACTTTTTATTCTTAGGAGGGAGGTGTTACGTATCTAGGCATTGTTACCTAGATACTATTTTTTTTCTTGACCTGTAGGTTGTCTGCCCCTTGTGTAATAAGTTGTTTTTTTTTATTTTTCGCGGCGAGTCAAGCCACACAGACAGTGACCGGTCCTTGACCTATGTGTGTACCTCTGGTTGAAAGGAGGGTGGTTTTTTTTTTCTTCTGTCTCTTTGAAGAGCGTTCTAGATCTGGGAAATTGATGACTTATTTGGTTCTAGAAACTACTAGATTTGTCTTGATATCGACGCGCGGTAGACTATAAAAAAGACCGCCCGTGTAACGTTGACAGACAGACATACGGAGACAGCCGTGAGACAGAATAGCGGAGACATTGCGTGACCCGTGCGTGGTATACCTATTTATCGTGTAAGTTAAGATTTTTCTTTTTCAAGGCCTTGCTTGTATTGGTAATTATATTTTCAAACTCTTGTATTGTAATATTTTTACATGCCATTTTTGTAAAAGGGTTTTGGTCAACCCTTCCATTTTGTATTGAGTAAATGTTTTTTTTTTCTTGCTTTATGTGATTTAGTTAAAAGTACTATTCGAGTATATTTTATTAAACATTAAGTTGATATTTTACCTTCCGATTTCTTGTGTCATTTTTTTTTTGTTATTCATTGTAAGTCTTTGATTAAATTCAGCCTTAAGATAAGTGACACAACTGCTTTTTCTATTGTCACGTTCCCCTAGGCAAGCCATTTAAAAGTAGAATTAAATTCGTAATACGTGACAGTGTAATTTGCTTTTTTTTATATTGAAGAGGTATTTTTTAGCATCAAACCACTCTGAATGGGGGTTTAAACTCAAAACTCCTTTTGGCAACGCTCATAGCATTTTGAGTGCGTAATTTGCTTTTTTCTTACATTGAAGATGTATTTATTAGCTTCAAACCCCGCTTGCGGAGGGTTTAAACTTAAAACTCCTTTTTGCTACGCTCATAGATTTCCTAGTTCCTAGCTCATTGATTTTAGAGTGAGTAATTTGCTTTTTTTTTATTGAAGAGGTATTTTTTAGCTTCAAACTCCACTGGACGGGAGTTTAAACTGAAAACCCCTTTAAATACACTCATAACATGTTGAGTGTATAATTTGCTTTGTTTTTAATATAAAAGAGGTATTTTTTACCTTCGAACGGGGGGTTTAAACTCTAAACTGAGTCAAAACCCATTTAGCTACGCTCATAACATTTTGAGTGCATAATTTGCATTTTTTTTTCATATTGAAGATGTATTTTTAGCTTCTAACCCCGCTGAAGGGGTTTAAATTCAAAACTGAGTCAAAACCCATTTAGCTACGCTCAGAGAACTTTGAGTTTGTAATTTTCTTTATTGAAGAGGGGGTTTATTGTAAATTTTGTAGGGGGGGGGGGGTTAAAAATCTAAATGTTCCTTAACTGTGCGCGTGAAATTTGGGGGATAGTTGTTTGCATTTTTTTGTTTAGTGTTATAGACATGAGAAACACAACAAATTTAATACTGACTTTTTTATCTGTGTCTGCTTTAATATTTTCCATACTGACAGTTTATCATCATATTCAAAATATTGTCTTTTTTTATATTTATCTATCATATTTACTAAATCATATCATATTTTTCATTGCATAAAAATTGTATATCAATATTATCTGTAGAAAGTATGATAGCTATTTGTTTCCCATTTCACGTCGCGAGAATAGTTACAGCTTTCAGAATAAAATGTGCTACCATTGTTATCATATTTATGCTAGTAAGCTTGATATCTCCTATTTTTGGCATAACATATTTAGATTTTTCGATTGTTGATAACATAACATTTACACAACGTTATGCAAGCACTTTATTTCTTAAATAATTTTAATTTTTTTATTTATTTTTACGTAAATGTTTTAATGAATATTTATTAATGATTATTCCAACAATAATTGTTTTTATGTGTACTATTGCTACTGTCAGTAAATTAACTAGTTCTGAGAAAATAAAAGATCTTTCAGAAAACGCAATGTCAAAAAGAATTAAAGATTTGCGCACTGTTAAAATAAGTTTCTTTTTATCAACAGCTCTAGTTTTGTTTGTGTTGGTTCCATCTGTTATACTTGAAACTTAATGGATAATTGCATCTGATTTCTCTCTAAAAACCGTAAATTTGATAATTGATTCAGAAAATTTATTATATATCGTTACCTCTTTTTTCAATTTTGTTTTGTACGTACTTACAAGTCCTAAATTTGCACAAACATTTAAACATCTCTTTATATCTAAAACGTAAAGTTGAAATGTTTACTCTTCTCTCCATCCCTTTTGAAAAAAAAAAGGTCAATGAAGTCTTTTTTACAATTATTTTTGACATTCTATAACAATAGAATAAAGTCTCAAATTTGTGGTTCTGAAGAAAACAACAACAACAAAAGAAAAACGAAAGTTTCAAACAAAACTACCATTGTATAGAGCAGCCAATGAAAATGTCACATTTAAACTATATATATTATTACGTATTTTTGAATCTTCTGGCAAAATGTATTAGTAGGCAAACAAAAAAAAAACATTGCAAAGAACTTTCAGTTTCATATAACTGTAATGACTATTGACTCTAAAAATTCGCCACTGTAATATGTAGCTTAGAAGATTGTACAATATCTGTCAGTTTACAGTTAGCTATACTTCATTGAAATTCATCTCTTCACTTCGTTGCGATTCATCTCTTCTCAACTTGCATCAAGCCGTATTCCACAGAACAGACCAACGACACACTTCCCAGTGTCGCTCCAGGTCTCCCAAAGCTGAATCAAATCGTACTAAAGTCTATTGAATCAGAGCCGCACACGTCTTACATCAACTATATCGACTGTAACGGCTCAAGTCCACTGTAGTTCGCTGTATAGACTTTAACGACAGTAGTCCACTCCAGTTAACTCTACCCTAGTTAACTCGCATCGAGTCCTACACATTTCTCTTCCACTAGAGCCGCACACGTCTTACATCGTCTGTATCGACTGTAACGGCTCACTCACGACTGACTTTCACATTAACTTTTTGGCTTATATAAAGTCCCTAATCGCTCCTCCAATGTTGCACAAACATTGCTAGTATCACCTGGAACAACAAGTGAGGAAACGTCACATCCTGTCTTTGTTTATACATGTAGATTCCAGAAAACATCGGCTGCAGTGTCATCTTGCCAGGGTCACAAGTTGTGACCTCTATCTGTCACTGGACATTACTAGTACCTTCTGGAATAACACGTAAGGACACGTCACATCCTGTCTTTGTTTATACATGTACATTCCAGAGAACACTCGCTGCTGTGTCATCTCGCCGGGGTCATACGTTGACCTCTTCCTATCACTGTTCATTTCATCTCCAGTGATTTCATCCCTAATTAAATATTTTTAAAATATATTCTTTATTCAGATTTCATTTAATATATAAACATGATTATGTAGAATTCTTTTTGACATTTTGTGACATGTTACTAATGTTTTCCCTTCCACTTTACATTTATGTACTTAGCTATAGCGCTTCTATCGGGTGTGAGGAATGTAATATTATAATATCATCCTGCGCATGATGTAATGATCAAAGGCCTAGCTGTGGAGCAAGTAGTGGAAATCTTTTGAAATATGAGAACGATTAGAAAACGTATGACCATGCCGCTGATAACTTATCATTAAAGGCCAAGGTGTTGTGGAAGTAGTGGATATCATTTAAGAGATGAGGACAATTTCATTACTTATAATCAGGCCGCTGATAACTCCAGACTATCATCTTTCACTTTATTTTATTTTTCATTTGCTCTTTTTGAAAATGGGCTCGTCATTTCTAGCCTTGAAATAAGGTTTTAACCTTAGAGTTGTGTTTTAGGACTTCATAGGTATATATTTCATATTTCTATCGATATTTCATTTCTACATGTATATGTAAGTATGCATTTTGTTTATTGATATTCTCTTTAGATATCAACATTGGTATATGGACCTAAATACCTGTTTATACCGTCATGATGAAGTTTCTATAGCCTTTATAATGGCTATCTGTTGTTCACAGCTGTCTCAGACTTCTGTGCTACTGTGAACTGCATTTAGCTTAAAGACTGCTTTTGGTCTGCGCGAGCCATATATCACTTTAAATAGACTCTGCGAAGGCTGGAGGCAATACAGTAATTAGCCTACAAATAATGGATTGAGTGCTTATTGGAAATAATCTTGCATGTATATATAGGGTATGACTCTCTCTCTGCCATTAGGCAGATCTGATCTGATCTAAATTTTACCACCCAATGTTATTGATGTAGATAAACACAAAAACCACATGTTATACATAACGTCTAAATGTATACATTATACATGATGTAAATAAAAAAATGTATTAAATAATACTTATTTCATGATTTTTACAATTACTGTTTGTTAGATAAATGATCAGAACAGAGGATGGAGTGACCGGAAATATATATATATATATATATATATAGGCCTATATTTACTGCTGTTAGAAGCGTGATTTACTGATGTTGACAGTCTAAAAAAAATATTTTTAGACAGAAGTAGCAATATACATTTATGAACATTTTGAGTTAAAGTAAGCAAAAAGTTATGTGTATTTTCAAGTGACATTTACTTAAATCAAATTTGAAATTTGGGATATAAATGGATATAAACGGATATAATCAGATATTTACATTTACCGGTGTCGAAATTGCTTTTTTTTTTCTGGTTATAAACAAGAATTTTTAGCGGCCCCCGTAAGGGGCACAAGCCGCTATTGGGTTTAAGCAGAATGTCCGTCTTTCCGTCTGTCACACTCAGATGACAAAAACTAGAAAAGATATGAAAAATATTATTTCACCATTAAATGCGGCTTGAAAAGTTTAGGTGCAAAGGCTAATTTTGTTTTTTTAAAAGCAAATAGTTTAATTTTTAAAATTAATTATGCAAGCGATTTTTTCATAAAAATACACCAATTCTAAAAAAAATACTTAAATTTAAGGGAGGCAATGTTACAATATACTAACAAAGAAGGACCATTTATTTAGTATTTTCAGTATCACTAAGTCAAATATATTTATAAAATATACAGGAAATGTTTACAACAAATATAAATAATAGTTAAAGGTGTTTTTTTTCTGGTTAACTAGCTGCTAAAATTAAAAGAAAACATTTATGTTTGTTTATAAATGCTAATAATGCACTTTGTATGTAAATATCACGCACATTTTTTTTAATGGATTTTTTATGCAGCGACTTTCGTGCAGTAGCGTAACATCGCAACATGTTGCATTGCTAAACCAATTCTTTAAACTTTTTAAAAAAATCAGATTTTATTTATTTTTTGTTTAGTGCCCACATCCGAATAAAAGAAGCTTATTTTTGCGTTTTTTCAGTTGGTCGGTCTGTCCGTCAAGATTAGATTAACAAATAACAAAAAAAATTGTAAATCTTATTTAGCCTTTAATTTTTTCATCCAGGAATATTGTAATATTTTTAAATATCTACAATAGATTGTTCCGGATGTTTTGTGAAAAACAAATCAATGACAATGAATATTTGTTAGTTCTTCTAACTTATATTACATTTTATTTCCATGCTTCAGCATTGCAATAAATACATGATCTTTAATACATTGTTCCGGTTTTTTAATGTAAATAGCATATAAATGCTAAATAAAAATATCTATACTGATTTATATTTCATTAACTATTAAGTTATTCCGGATATTGTTTTATAAAAAATAAATTATGTCAAATGATTGTTTGAAATCGCATAATTGACTAATATTACACTTATATTCTTTGGCACAACATCACTATAGTTTATTTATCAATATCAATTGTTCCGAATTTTTTACTTAAAACAAATTTATGTCAAACGACTGTTTTTTTCAAAAATATCGACAATAGGTACTTCAGGATTTTAAAATAAGAAAGTAATTTACTAGAAACGATCATTGAAAATCACTTTTTCGACTTATTTTACAGTTACTTTTCTTGTCGAAGCATATTAAAAGTTGTATAATCGATGAAAAATGTTCCGGATTTTGTTTCGAAAAAGAAATCCACCTACATTACCTTATTTTTCTTACAAATCTTCGTCAAAAATGATCCGAATTTTATTTGAAAAATCTAATAATGCTAATAAGTGTTTGAAATCCCTCTTCTAATAAATAAAACAAATAATTTTCTCATTTATAAAAATTGGTTGTTTCGGATTTTTTATGAAAAATAGTTTAACTCTATTTATGTAAAATCGCACTTCTCTCTTACACTACATTAAACTTTCTGTCTAAAACGTTAAAAAATCTAATTATCATAAGTATTATGCTCCTATTTTTAAGGAAAACAACTTCCTAACACCAAAGTATGGTTTGAAAAAATCTCCAAAAGACTATGGTACATCTAATTTTCATAACAGATCATCCCACAAATTTAATTAACGGCATATGATTAATCTGGGATTCTTATTTTCTCTCACTATAAATATATAAAAATCAGGAGCAATCTATTATAGAAACTTAAAACTAATGCGATGTTTCGGAAGGAAAATTAAATTTTAATCAGATTTTCAATAGCTTCTAGACTTTTTTTTCTCGCTATTAACGTAGCGGACAGACAGACTGACAGACAAAACAAAAAAAGCGTCTTTAATTCTTTTATATATTGATACGAATCTCACTATCCAGGCTCTCTGCCAACTGCACCATACACCATCAACTTAAAGAACTTGACAACTCAGGGCTCCAAAGTAACGTAACACTTTAATAGTTGAAAAAGAAGAAGCCAATACTGAACAATAGGCAACACGTACACTGTATAAATATCTCTCCGATAACACCGTACCACCGTATCAACTCTTGCACTGGCCTCTCCGTCTCGTTCCGGGCTTGCACTGGGTTCAACAGTTCAGGACTGACTTCACACACTAGGTGTCAGGGTGGGATTTCAGATTAGCTAGGGTATGATATGATATTACGGTCCCGTATCCCCAGCCTGAACAGAGTAACACAAGAACCTAAAGATAATAGCATGTAAACTACAAACATTGCATAACCGTTCTTCAACTGAACATTTAGTGAACAACAACAGTTGTCAACAGGAACAATATTTAATTAAACTTAATTGTAAGTTTCAAACATATTGGCATGTACATCAATATCCTTGAAGTTAGTATTTGATACTAATTAATCTAATATCACACCAACAGGTTTCCGTAACACACTGGTCAAGACTCATTTCTTCTCTAATATACGTATGTGTATTACTAAATGTACCCAAGTCCTGGGCAATACCACAACGACACATACAACGATAGAACAAATATTCAGAATGCCAACTCACAGACATATAACATGTTTATTACATTATCTGTACTATAATACAGAATCAGTTCAGACATTTGAAATATCCAGTATCAATTAAAAATATATCAGCTTAATATTCCATAGACTGAATAGTGACAACACAGAGAAATAATTAGAGTCTACACTTCGACTATATCTATATCCTAAAGTCCAACTGTCCTGGACTAGGAACAAAACCACACTGCCCTATTATGAGTTACATTATTTTCAACAAAAACATCTCACCAAATCAAAACAACCCAAAACAATAACAGTCTCAAAGTCAACAACCCGAATTGCCCCCCTTCTCCTCTACAGTAAACAGGAGACCCAGGCTGACCAGAACTCAGTCCTGACATTTCTCCCCCCTCTAATTTTTGTCTGTTTCTGGGTTCATTTAAAACAGACAAACTTCCAATAAAGAGATTTCCAAAACGTACATATATCAACATGCAAACAAAAGTAATCTTGGTACTAAAACATAGCCTACAGTTTGTAAAAAAAAACAAAAAAAAAACAACGATGTATCCACATGAAATGTCAATACTATACACAACCTGCTAGGCAATAATAATTATATGTATATATATATATATATATATATATCAGCATGTAAACAAAAACAAATAGTCAGTGGAACAAGCATATTTAAATGTTATATACAACATACTAAGCAATTATAATTATACTTATATATATATATCAACATGTAAACAAAAATTAGTGTGCAAACATATATTCTACCTTTTGTAAAAGGTGTTTAATTACATATCCCCAATCCTAGCAAACAAATAACTTTGAAATGAATAAATATTAAATTTCAGTTATCTGTAATCAATGTTATGTTGGTCTATTCTGTTAGTCTAGATAGAAAGTCAGCAATTACATTTAGTTTGCCTTTAGATGTTCTACATCAAAGTTAAATGATTGTAATAGTAGAGGCCCAACGACAAATTCTATTATTCCCATATGTTGCGCTCTTCAAAAAGGCCAGTGGTCTATGGTCACACTGAATTGTGAATTTAGCGCCATATAAATATCTGGACAAGCGTTGCACCCCCCAAACAATGGCAAGGCATTCTCTCTCAATCACTGAATACCGTTGTTCTCTGGGCAACAGTTTTCTGCTTAAGAACTTTACAGGATGGAATATTCCTTCTACTTCCTGCAAAAGACAACATGATATGGCTATGTCCGACGCGTCTGGTTTGCACAACAAATGGTCTATTAACGTCTGGTAATTTCAGTATAGGATCCCGTGTCATGCACATTTGAATTTTTCTTAATGCCCGGTCACATTCTGGAGTCCAATTGACCCTCGTCGGTGTCCCTTTTTTTAACAATCCAGTAATTGGAAATACTATTTCCGCGAACGCTGGAATAAATCTGCTATAAAAATTAGTAATACCTAGCAAACATCGAACCTCTTTTTTCGTTTTTGGTGCTTTTATATTCAATACCTTGTCTCTGTTATTGGGTTCTGGGTATATGTTTCCTTCACCTACAATATTACCCAAGAAAGTTATTTTAGGATACGCGATTTCAAGTTTGCTTGGCTTGATAGTAAACCCATATTCTTTTAGCCTGGACAACACTTTCTCTAGTGCTATTAAGTGTGATGACCAATCATGCCCGAATACACAAATGTCATCAAAATAGAACACAACATTTTCCAGTCCTTTAAGAATGGTCCTAACAGTGCGATTAAAAAAACTAGGAGAATTAAGCAGACCAAACGGTAGATATTTAAATTGAAAGTGACCACTTGGTACCCTGAATGCAGTGTACTTCCTACTATTCTCTTCTATTGGTATTTGCCAGAAGCCTTTTGTTAGATCTATCTTTGTAAAAAATTTGGCACTATTAAGTGGTAAGAAAAGATCTTCTTGGTCTGGAATAGCCTCCGCGTCAAATTTGGTAACCGCGTTTAATTTCCGAAAATCTAAGCAAGTACGTACTGTTGAATCTTTTTTCTTAACCAAAACAACAGGAAATGCATAGGGCGATTGAGACTCTTCAATAATGCCCATTTGAATCATGTTCTCTATCTCCTGGTCTAAGACATCTCTCATATGAATAGGAACTGCGTATGGCCTCAGTGTAATAGGCTTTTCTGTTGTGAGCTCAATGTTGAATGCTTTAACCTTCGCTTTACCCGGTATATCAGTAATTATATCTTTATACTTCTCAACTAGCGTCTGAAATCTGTTCTCTTTGGGATTCGGTTAATTCAGTATTGATATTAATATGTTCTCTGGAATTAGTACTCTCAAGAGTAGGTAACTCAGTAACTTCATCCTCTTGGTTATCATCTTCCTGGTCGGTTACAAGGGACGCTATGCACGCATGTAATAATTCTTCCCCTTGACCCCATACAAGACATGTGACGCAGTTCCCGAGAGTTGTAGATCACTATTTTCCTTAACCGTACATTCCGTGTTGTTTTTTTCATGATATTTTACAAGTCTGTTAACATGAAGAATTTTTACTCGATTGCCTTTCTTTATTTTTACATTAAACTTGTTAATTCTTTTTTCTACTTTATAGGGCCCCTCCAGTGCAAGGCTAACTTATTCTGTCTCTGTGGTTTCAGTAAAAGCACAGAATCACCTGTTTGAATATCTTTTTCTTTGCTATTTCTATCATAATACCTTTTATAACTTTCCTTACATTTTGAGCTATTTTTCTGAGCTATTTGACAAGCCAAAGCCAGCCTACTTTTTAGGTCTAATAAATAGTCAAACACATTCTTTATTTCTGGTTCTACCTGTTGATTAGTAAAAAGATCTTTTAGAATTGACATAGGCCCCCTGACTTTCCTTCCATACAACATTTCATAAGGGGAAATGTTAGTAGACTCATTTGGTACCTCTCTGTACGCAAACAGAAGTGCATTTATAACTCTATCCCAATTCTTAGGTTCTGCTTCGGCCGTCTTTCTCAGCATGCACTTCAAAGTCCCGTTAAAGCGTTCTACGCCCCCATTTGACATGGCGTGAAATGGTGTTGATTTAACAATCTTTATTTTAAAAAACTGACATATTTCTTTGTATAATTCGGATCTGAACTGAGATCCATTATCAGAGAGTATCTGTTCCGGGAATCCTATTCTAGTAAAAATAGCACTTAGAGCTTCTATTACTACTGGTGTTGTTGTATTAGGTAGTGGTACAGCTTCCGGCCATCTTGTTGCCAAATCAACTAACGTTAAAATGAATCTATTCTTCCGATCTGTCATTTGGAGTGGTCCTATGATATCAATAGCAACTTTAGCAAATGGAGTGGAAATAATATTCATGCGCCCTAGTTCTACCTTTCCAGCTTTTCCTGGGTGTCTACCTCTTTGACAAAGGTCACAACATTTAATGTATGTTTTTATATCTTTATCTACCCCAGGCCAAAAGAAATGCGAATATATCCGATACCTGGTTCTATTTATAGACATATGTCCAGCTAAAGGTGTAGAATGTGCTATTTCTAATATTAGTTTACGTCTATTCGTAGGGATTACAAGTTGTCGTTCTATTACCCCAGGGCTATCTTTTCTCTCAAATTCTTTGTAAAGTAGACCTTCTTCCACAATAAATGATACCAATCCCTTTTTCTTATCTTCGACCGTTCCTGCTTTCCCTTTTTCCCATAATCTAACTAACGAACTATCATTTCTTTGATCCTCTCTAAAATCACTGTCCAATTCCATCCACTTACTTAAACCAATCCTGTCCTTATCTTCCAATTTGACCCTAGTGTCTTCTGTTTTCGCCATTGCCCTAGTAACAGCATTCCCATATAAAAATGCTTTAGCCTGATCAACATTTCCAATAATAATATCTGCTATTGGGTCCTTAAACATGGCCGCTACAAAGACTCCTTTTAAAAATGGAGTATCAATGTCTATCCACGCAAGTGGATACTGAAAAGTTTGTCCATCTATTAATTTTAAAGTGAAAAACCCATCTATCTTCTGACTTTCTTCTATCAAACTTTCTCGGACCCCAATTATGCTCGCCCCTGTATCTCGTAGAACCGATACCCTTCGATCTCCTAAAAATCCCTCAACTATTTTCAATCCACCAACTGATTTATCTTTATAATCTAAAAAATTAT
Source organism: Biomphalaria sudanica (assembly GCA_036873155.1). Classification (NCBI taxonomy): domain Eukaryota; kingdom Metazoa; phylum Mollusca; class Gastropoda; family Planorbidae; genus Biomphalaria; species Biomphalaria sudanica. Next base: position 472,753 of record JAZGLO010001666.1, on the reverse strand, counting down.
ATGTATCAGTTTTGTTTGTATCATAAACAATTTTAATTTTTCATTTAATTTGTGAGTGAGGACAAGTGGCCATCTTGTCTTGGGAATGTCGTTAGCAGTAGCAGTTGTTTCGAACAGTTCTAAGTAGAATAACAAGTCCTCGTTGTCTGTCATGCACTTTAGGTTTTTGTCTAACTGTTTACTCTGTTTGGGGTTGTCGTTAACTGTCATGTCTTTCTTATCCATTTCATGTTGTCTTGCTAGTTGTTTGTCCTCCATCTCTCTTATATGTCTTCTCTCCTCCGCTTCCCTTGTCAGTCTATCTAAGTCAATTTTCTGTTGGGCATCTATAAATTTCTTTAACGTTTTGCCCTTAAACCCCAACATCTGAGCCTGGGCTACTATCTCCTCAAATGGACGAGGTATAAACTCTGACATTTTCCTAGAGCAGTGTCCTTTATTACAATATTAGCTCACAAAATGATATACATACAAAAACAATTAAAGCAAAATTAAAATAATACTAATACCTCTGCTCCTACTAATGTTGTTCAACTGGTACTCCAACAGGTTAAAGACAATAGTCCAAGGTTGTCCAATAAGGTGATTTCTCTTAGTCTATTTCAGGAAGATAATCCAACAGGTAATCCCAACATGGAATGTACCACAAAAGTTAAATTCATATACGTATTAGATCAGCAGCAGCTTCTTCAGTATAATCCAAAAGGAATGTACCACAAAAGTTAAATTCATATAAGTATTAGATCCAGCAGCAGCTTCTTCAGTATAATCCAAGGAATGAGCGTAATGGTAATCCAATTATGAGGGACGAACTTGCCCTTGCATATACCTTTTTTGTTTAGACGTACTAAGGGGTGCTACTATTACTTGCTAATAGTGAACACAGTAGGCCTGTTAAATCATTATTATTAGATAGTAACAGCCTAAAATACAGACGACGAGTTTCCGCTCCTTATGGGTGTGTGGGTGCAGCAGATACTTCAGGTTACAGTACTCAGAGATATATACTGTCTGAATACAGCAGATACTTCAGGTTACAGTACTCAGAGATATATACTGTCTGGATACAGCAGATACTTCAGGTTACAGTACTCAGAGATATATACTGTCTGGATACCGCAGATACTTCAGGTTACAGTACTCAGAGATATATACTGTCTGGATACAGCAGATACTTTAGGTTACAGTACTCAGAGATATATACTGTCTGGATGCAGTAGATACTTCAGGTTACAGTACTCAGAGATATATACTGTCTGGATACAGCAGATACTTCAGGTTATAGTACTCAGAGATATACTCTATCTGGATGCAGCAGATGCTTCACTGGAGATTGATGCATCCATCGCATGTAGTTGTTTTGGACAGGCCCCCAAAATGTCAAGACTCATTTCTTCTCTAATATACGTATGTGTATTACTAAATGTACCCAAGTCCTGGGCAATACCACAACGACACATACAACGATAGAACAAATATTCAGAATGCCAACTCACAGACATATAACATGTTTATTACATTATCTGTACTATAATACAGAATCAGTTCAGACATTTGAAATATCCAGTATCAATTAAAAATATATCAGCTTAATATTCCATAGACTGAATAGTGACAACACAGAGAAATAATTAGAGTCTACACTTCGACTATATCTATATCCTAAAGTCCAACTGTCCTGGACTAGGAACAAAACCACACTGCCCTATTATGAGTCACATTATTTTCAACAAAAACATCTCACCAAATCAAAACAACCCAAAACAATAACAGTCTCAAAGTCAACAACCCGAATTGCCCCCCTTCTCCTCTACAGTAAACAGGAGACCCAGGCTGACCAGAACTCAGTCCTGACCACACCTTCACACTCATCTCGGCGCCCAACAGAAGCTCAACTCTTACACCTCAACACCGATAGTTGCTACACAACTCCAAGGGCAGAAAGACGACACACTTTCCCATAGCCCAAACCTAACACCCTGAAACGAAAAGAAAACCTAGATCTAGCGCTGCCGCTACAAGAAAGAACTTTTTCAATAGCGACACCCGTACCGAAAGATCAGCTTACTTAATAAAACTATGTACTTACGTACCCTTACAAGGGGAACCAAAAAAAACAGCTACCAAGCTCACAAAAGCAACTCTCTCTCTCTTGCGGAAACTAAGGATGACGTAAACACACACACACAATATTCTAGACAACAAAACGCACTTAAAAGAAACTACTTCCTATACCCTAAAACACCAATATTAAATGCAAAGAAAAACTACAAGCGCGCACGACATCCCCCCTCTCTTCCTAACTGGATCTTGCGAAGACAAGTCCAGTCTTCAAAAAAAAGAAATTGAAAACTGAAGTATATAGACAGCAAAAGGAATTAGGAAACATTGCCCAAAACTGAAACCGAAGAATACAACCTTCATAAAGTCAAACTGACATAATTATTCAAATAGATGATGTCTCAAAGAACAACATCCATCATACAACTATTATAACATTGCAATGCATACTAAAAACACAAGCAGTACATATTACATATATATACATACATATCAAGCAATAACTATAATAAAATAGTCTTTTTGTGCGAATCACACCAGTCTTGAGCACAAGTCTGCAAGTATATTGTCCTCTCCTTTTATGTGACACACGTCGAAGGTGTAGTCCTGAAGCATCAGAGCCCACCTCGTAACTCGGTGGTTCGTAAAGTTCGTGCTCCGAAGGTAAGCCAAGGCCTTGTGGTCCGTCTGAAGGTGAAACGTATTTCCACGCAGGTATCTGTCCAGTTTTTTAATGGCAAATACGATAGCCAAACCTTCTCTCTCGATGATGGAATACCTCTGCTCCCGAGGCAATAACTTGCGACTCACATACTTGACGGGATGCAGAACACCATTCACGCACTGACTCAGTATACCGGAGATTCCTTTGTCCGAAGCATCGGTCTGAAGAACAAATGGCAATGAAGGATCAGGCAAACGAAGAATGGGGTACCTACACAGATACGCCTGCACCCTGCTTAAAGCCTCCGCGCACTCACGATTCCAGTGCACCTTAACAGACCGACCCCGACACAATAAATCAGTAAAAGGGTAAACCAGATCAGAGAATCTCGGTATGAACCTGCTGTAATAATTCACCAACCCAATGAGACTACGAATCTCTTTTTTCGTTGTGGGCGTTTTAAACTCTAGAATTTTCTTAACATTACTAGGATCAGGCTTAACAACCCCCTGCCCTACATTATGTCCGAGAAACTTAACACTAGTGAACCCCACTTCTAATTTGGCTGGCTTTAACGTAAAACCATTTTCCCTAAGAGCGCCGAAAACATTATGGACACTTTTCAGATGTGTATCCCAATCTTCACTGAAGATACATATGTCATCAAAATAAAATAAAACGTTTTGCAAACCTTGCAACATACGTTTAACGACCCTATTGAAATGATTTGGGGCCCCACTTAACCCAAAAGGTAAATAATGAAACATATAATGTTCCCCCAATACACGAAAAGCTGTGTATGGTTTACTTTCCTCACTAATGGGAATCTGCCAATAACCTTTAGTAAGATCAACCAAGGTAAAATATTTGGCCTTATGCAATTTGTTAAACAACTCCTCCTGCTCGGGTATCACCTCAGCCGGGATCTGAGTTACATTATTAAGTTTTCTAAAATCTATACATGGTCTTAACGACCCATCCTTCTTTTTAATAATGACAACCGGGGCTGCATATGGCGAGTTCGTGGGACCTATTATTCCCAATTCAAGCATACTGTCAACTTCTTGCTTAACTTTATCTCTCATGTGTATGGGAACCGAGTATGGCTTTAGTGCAATAGGCTTTGTATCTGTTAACGTAATAGAAAATTTCTCTACCTTTACTCTACCGGGCGAATCTGAAATGATATCCCTAAACTCATTTAGAATATCACCAACCTGATTTCTCTGTACATAACTAAGATCGGGGTTTATTTTGACCTGCGCCAAGATACTCCCGTCTAACTTCTGGCTAACTTCCAACGTTGGAATGTTAGGCAGAGCATCTTCCTTGGACAACCCTTCAGCATCTACGTCTTCGTCGCTCACGACAGACACCATATTGGCTGATAAAAACCCATTTTTATCGCCACTAGAATTATTACTAACTACACCATCTACTTTCCCTACTCGACAATGGTACTTCATAAGCCTATTAATATGGTACATTTTCAGCTTCTCATCCTTCTGTACAACAAAGTTAAACTTAGAAATTTTTTGGACAACCTTATACGGGCCCTGCCAAAATACAGACAACTTATTATCTCTTTGTGGTTTTAAAACCAACACACAATCTCCCGCCTCTATGTCACGATTGGATGAATACTTGTCAAACTGGGCTTTATATTTTCTTTTATTTACTTGGTCATTCTCACTAGCAATAGCGGTCACTACAGACAACCTTTCTTTTAAGTCCAATAGGTAGCTAAATACATTTTTATACCCGGTGTCTTTCTCTTCATTTGTAAAAACTTGTTTTAAAATAGACAACGGACCCCTCATTTGTCTCCCATAAACAAGCTGAAACGGAGACACACCAGTTGTCTCATTAGGAACTTCCCTAAATGCAAATAATGCAGCTGTTATCTTTCTATCCCAGTCCCGTGGGCTATGTTGGGTAACCTTCCTAAGGAACAACTTTAAAGTTCCATTTAGCCTCTCAATTTGACCATTCGAAGAGGGGTGAAACACAGTGGAGTGCACCGGTTTAATTGAGAAGAACTCACACACCTGGTTATACAGTTCGGAGGTAAACTGACCCCCCTGGTCCGACAATATTTCACACGGCAGTCCGATTCGGCTAAAGATGGTGGTTAGTGCCTCGATTACCGTCTCTGTATTTATGTTACGTAGTGGGATAGCCTCCGGCCATCTTGTAGCAATATCCACCAAGGTTAGAATGAACCTATTTTTATTTTCTGTTAACTCCAATGGACCAACAATGTCAATGGCCACCTTAAAAAATGGGGTGGAAATCACATTCATACGACCCAGTTCCACTCTGTCACAACGACGCGGCGTTCTAGCTTTCTGACATACATCACAAGATTTTACAAACTCTTTCACATCTCTGTCTAGCCCTTGCCAAAAAAAATATTTATAAATCTTGCCTTTCGTTTTCCTTATTGAAAAGTGACCCGCTAACATACTCTCATGCGCCGTTCTTAGCACAAGCTCCCTCTTAGACGACGGTACAACCAACTGTCTCTCTTCCTCACCAAATTCTCCCTTAAATACCCTATACAACAATCTATCAAATACTTTAAATTCTACACATCCATTCTTCTAATTGTCCACACAGTTATCTACCTGCCGCTCCCAAAGATCTTTCAATGACGGATCACTTAATTGCTCCCGTAAAAAGTCATCGCTCGTTCCTAAAACCTCACGACAATCTTCCAGCACTCCACTGTCATTCGTAACACTGTCATCATTTTCTCTCTCTGTCATCGCCCTAGTTACAGCAGCACAACCAAGTTGACTGCCACCGTTCAAATCTACATTCCCAATAATTAAGTCTGCTACTGGATCTCTAAAACATGCTACTACAAACTTACCGATAATATATTCAGTCTCAACGTAAACACACGCCAACGGGTAATCTCTCACAGTCCCATCAACAAGTTTCAACCTGTAACTTCCAGGAATCATATCATTCTTTCCAACTAACGAGCTCCTAATACCTATCACGCTTGAACCAGAATCTTTCAACACAGACACAACTTTGCCATTTACTCTACCACTTTCAAACTTTAACTTGCCTACCGATCTGTCACGCAACGATTTATCCACATAAGATAATGTTTCTTTTTTACAAGGGGAAAAACAATCAAGACCCTTTCCTAAGAAACAATTGCAACAGTTTTGCACATCATGTGGACCACTCAGTCACCTGTATCTAATCGGTGGGCCAAAGGTTCTGTTATTATAGTTGGGTCTCGGTGTGTACGCCCCTGTACCCCCTGACCTTCCGTAGTTGTTATCAGGAGGACGCCCCTCCACGTCATAACTCTGTCGCCTCGTGCTCGTGCCGCGGATTCTGCGCCCACTACCATCAAATTGTCTCGGATAGCGCCCCACTGAAACATTTCTATTTGGGTGAGAATTTGCAGGGATTGCGGGTGCTTTTTTACACCTTCCATCAGTAACAGGGGTGGAGTTCGCTACCGGCGAACGTTGAGGGCATTCAATTGACTTGTGGCCCTTCATGCCACACCCGAAGCAAACAATCACTTTTCTTTCAACGGCCGCGCCACGATTCACTGCTTCTCCACACGCCGCCGCCACATAAACACTTTCTTCTTTAGCAAGCGACGCCCCCGAATTCGCGACTTTAAACCCCTCTATGATGTCTAACATGTTCTCCACAGTATTTTGCTTGTTTAGAACAAGTTGTCGTGCGCGCTTGTAGTTTTTCTTTGCATTTAATATTGGTGTTTTAGGGTATAGGAAGTAGTTTCTTTTAAGTGCGTTTTGTTGTCTAGAATATTGTGTGTGTGTGTTTACGTCATCCTTAGTTTCCGCAAGAGAGAGAGAGTTGCTTTTGTGAGCTTGGTAGCTGGTTTTTTTGGTTCCCCTTGTAAGGGGTGTTAGGTTTGGGCTATGGGAAAGTGTGTCGTCTTTCTGCCCTTGGAGTTGTGTAGCAACTATCGGTGTTGAGGTGTAGGGAGTTGAGCTTCTGTTGGGCGCCGAGATGAGTGTGAAGGTGTGTTACGGAAACCTGTTGGTGTGATATTAGATTAATTAGTATCAAATACTAACTTCAAGGATATTGATGTACATGCCAATATGTTTGAAACTTACAATTAAGTTTAATTAAATATTGTTCCTGTTGACAACTGTTGTTGTTCACTAAATGTTCAGTTGAAGAACGGTTATGCAATGTTTGTAGTTTACATGCTATTATCTTTAGGTTCAAGTCTGGCTTTCTCCTCAGCCTTCGCCTCTTTTCTCAACCTCTCTTCCTCAGCCTTCGCCTCTTTTCTCAACCTCTCTTCCTCTGCATTCGCCTCTTTTCTCAACCTCTCTTCTCGCTCAAGCCTAGCCGTCTCTCGTTCAAACTCCTCCTTCTTGGCTCTCTCGTAGTCAACCTTCTGCTCTGCCACATACCTCTCCAACCTCTCACCATCATACCCGAGAGCACGGCCGTCACTTATGAACTGGGCGGTTAGAGTCAACCTCGTCTCCATTACATATAATATTAAGCCTCAATTAATAATTACAGTCTAACTATCACTAACAAAACCCAAAGTCAGATCATAGAGAGAAACAGAATATATATCATTACTTAATTATAACGGGCGAACTGAAATCACGGGCGCATCGACAAAAACAGGACCAAGGACTTATCTGCTCAGTATCCCGCGTCGGAAGGAATCGCCTCACTCGAGGCTCCGCAGAAGAGAAAAGCCACAGGCAACCACAGCCACTGGAACAGACCAACGGTTCTAACTTCAGGACGGTTCCGGTACACCAGCCAACAAACCGCACAGATTCAGGTCGATCCCGTCGACAGACACTCGATCCACTCACACGTTGCCGCTCAGAGTCAGAGGATTCAGGCGTTGGTGACAATAAATACAAAAATAAGTTACAATAGTTTCAAAGAGTAATTACACACTCTAAGTTTACCGAACAAATGGGAACTACTCACATTAGGCACAATACAAGGGATGCCCAACGAATATATCGTGTGCTGTACATAAATCATCAGACCGCTCAAACGGCTTAAATGTATTTAATTTTATTTAATACATAAACATTACATATTTATATATCTTATGATGGTTCTAACGGTCAAATCAAGGACACAGAGGTCACAAAGTTGACAATTACATATTGTTCGGACGAGCCCCCATTTCTGTCAGGGTGGGATTTCAGATTAGCTAGGGTATTATATGATATTACGGTCCCGTATCCCCAGCCTGAACAGAGTAACACAAGAACCTAAAGATAATAGCATGTAAACTACAAACATTGCATAACCGTTCTTCAACTGAACATTTAGTGAACAACAACAGTTGTCAACAGGAACAATATTTAATTAAACTTAATTGTAAGTTTCAAACATATTGGCATGTACATCAATATCCTTGAAGTTAGTATTTGATACTAATTAATCTAATATCACACCAACAGGTTTCCGTAACACACCTTCACACTCATCTCGGCGCCCAACAGAAGCTCAACTCCCTACACCTCAACACCGATAGTTGCTACACAACTCCAAGGGCAGAAAGACGACACACTTTCCCATAGCCCAAACCTAACACCCTGAAACGAAAAGAAAACCTAGATCTAGCGCTGCCGCTACAAGAAAGAACTTTTTCAATAGCGACACCCGTACCGAAAGATCAGCTTACTTAATAAAACTATGTACTTACGTACCCTTACAAGGGGAACCAAAAAAACCAGCTACCAAGCTCACAAAAGCAACTCTCTCTCTCTTGCGGAAACTAAGGATGACGTAAACACACACACACAATATTCTAGACAACAAAACGCACTTAAAAGAAACTACTTCCTATACCCTAAAACACCAATATTAAATGCAAAGAAAAACTACAAGCGCGCACGACACTAGGTTCGTTGTGTCGGACTTAATCGTAGACCGAGATCAAGACGCCAGTCGTCTCAACTGTACTTGACAGTATTCCGCACTGAACCGTCGTAATGCTCCGTACAGTACCACACCGCTGAACTAAGCTGTAGTCGACCAAACTATAGTGAACCGGGCTCTGAACCTCGTTTTATTGAGCCCCTTTCTCGACTGTCTAGACTGCGACAACTCCGTTCTTATATAGGGTCCCTTCTGGTCTTCTCGATCCGGACAGAACGCCGCTCGACGTTTCTAGGCGGTCAGATGACTACAACTCTCATGACGCTTCTCAGCTCTGTTCACGACGTCAATCTTTTCCGAATCGCCGTGTTGAAACTCGTCTCGGCTGACCGTCGTAACTCGTCACGGTTGACCGCTCGTCTAGCGCTGGCCTGGGGCGATTTGTGTCGACTGACTACACTCACACCACTATCCCCATCAGTGCCACCACCAAGTTTTTAACAATATATATATTAAGTATATATAGTATATTAAGTATAAGTATATATACATATATATATATATATATATATATATATATATATATATATATATATATATATATATATATATATATATATATATATATATATTAGGTTTGCCCAAAAAATCCAACTTTGTGCCACATACCGGGGCACCCTTTTTTGTGTTCCATTTGCTTTAGGTAGTATACTGTTAAAATTTTAAAAATAAATTTCAAGTAGAAGGGGATGCTCACAGGCCTGGTTTTTTTTTTTACCTTTCGCAGCATTTTACTCAATTTTGTTGACTGGTGGAAGTGCAACGTTTTTTTCATTTGTGACCTATTTCTTGCTGACCAGTGATAAAAGTGACTGCCAATAGGGATACTTATTTAATTTTATTAACTAGTTCTCATTTTAGATACATGACTTCCTGTTGTTTTTTATAAACATTGTGCAGACGAAAATTAACAAATATTTTGTTCAGTTTCTTTTTTATTTTACACACACTAGGCTGCAGTTTAACAGGTAAAATTTAACAATATGCGTGATTAATCCGTCTTTTCAGTTAAAGATTGTTTTCAGAATGGATATTTATTAATTTAAATAATTATTTTAATAACAACAAGGCAAGTTCTGCAGAGATTTCACCATCATTTTAAAGATACAAAGTCGGTTCGAGATGCTAGTCATTTGACTGTAGAAGAGGTACTAGTTCTTTGGAGGGAGAGCAGCTATACCAACAGTTTTGAAGAAGCATGCCATTGAGAAAATGGAAAAGATTCATGATAAGTGGCTGAAATTTAAAAAAAAACAAGACTCGATTATCAGAAACTCAGCGAAAAAAATGAAGCTTGCTACACTGAACAACTAGATACATTATTCAACATTGCTTCTGTTAATGCTCTGGACAAAAATTCACCTAATCCTTTGCAACAGACAAGAATTGAGGAGGATCGTGCATTTCTTGCTGACCAACGAGGATGCCGCAAAATGTTTATGTCTGGCGAAGATAAAGAGATGGCAGCACAGCAGGAACGAGTCCATGACAAACAAAAGAAACAGCTACTTCGTAAAGAGAATGAAAAAAAACGACAGCAACAAACTATGGAAGGTGAATCAGGTGAAAATGAAACAGAAAGTTGTGAATCGTCCAATCAATTTTAATTTCTAGATGAATATGAACCAAGTTCAAGCTCAACTAAAAAACGAACAAACAAGACGGAGATTGGGTGTCATACTGACTTGTTCACTAAGCCTGTCACCAGTTCCTTGGATCGCAACCAAACGTCTGATCGTGAAGCTTTGCAATTGATGATTCCTATTGCTGCAGCGCTGGGACATGATCCTTCATCTTTGACAGTTTCACGAAGCACCATACAAAGAGCAAGAAAGAAAGCCAGGTGTGAACAAGCAGCAGATATAAAGGTTTCATTCAAACCTGACTATCCTCTAGTTCTACACTTGGATGGAAAAATGTTACCTGAAATCCCGGCTCTTGGAGAAGTTGACTGCTTGCCAGTGCTGGTTTCCGGTGATGGCAGTGAAAAATTACTAGGTGTCCCTAAACTAATATCAGGGACAGGACTAAATGCTGCTGATGCAATTTATGATCAGTTAAAACAGTGGGCACTGGTGGAAAGCATCAAGGCTATGAGCTTCGACACCACTTCTCTCAACACTGGTCGTTTCAATGGAGCTTGTGTGCTGCTTGAGACTCGTATTGGTCGAGAACTTTTGTGGCTGGCATGTCGTCATCATGTTCTTAAACTGGTATTGGCAAAGGCTTTTAGTTTGTGTTGCGGTCCCTCTAACTCACCAAACATACCTTCAAAAGATTTAAAGAAGTTTGGGAACGAATAAAGCTTGACAACTACAGTAAGTTGGAACTGACTTCAAGCACTGATGATTTCCGAGAAAACACATCGAGCTTCCTGACAAATTTCGTTGACTTGAAATCCCAGGTCAGAGATGATTATGAAGAACTCATTGAACTGACAATGATCATCTTGGGAGATCCTCCAAAAACCATTCACTGCAGAGCACCAGGCCCTGTACATCATGCTAGGTGGATGGCCAAGCTGATCTATGCCATCAAAATTTACCTCTTCCGTCATCAAAAAGAAATTTTTAGTCTTACAGCCAAGGAAGAGTGCCAACTCAAACGATTTGTACAGTTTGGAGCCTTGTTGTACACAGAGTCCTTGACTCAAGCACCCTGAGCAGCGGAAGCACCTGGAGATCTTTTGCTCTAGAAGAACCTCCGTTCATCTCTTCCTTTCGTTCTATGACCACCTGGGCAGAAGACAAAGGGAACAGAGCCGACTCTGAATACTCTGAAAGACACAAAAATTAAGTCACATTCCTCGTCCCATATGCTAGGACAAATTTGTACAAATACTCCTACTTCCCTAGTGCTATTAGAGCATGGAATGGGTTGCCTGAGCTAGCCAGAAAAACCAGTGACTTGGCAGAATTTAAGTCATTGGTTAATATGCGTGACTGAATGCATGACGAGTAGGACGTAATCATCTTCTTTTTTGAAGTAACGTCTGTATTATATAAGATAAAAAGACCGATTTCCTGGTCTTTCAATTCGCGCCTTCACGCAATATCTATCCCCGGAAACTCTCGTCCTGGCTAAGCGGGGAATTCTTTATCAAAGACGCCAGATAGTCTACATCACCTTCGCACTTATCGCTCACCGCTCTTGCCCCACTTCCTATCTATTTTTATATAGACAAACCTTTCGGTCGTGAGCCATTCACGCTATAGAGCTGTTTGGGTGCGGACATTCTTGCTTAAGCTTTTAACATTTCATTCCCTTTTTCTTACTTTGGATTGGTGGTATGTAAGTGAGTAAAGGTATTTGAGAACCATTTTACTTCGTTGTGTATATATATATATATATATTTGTGCATTTAATTACAACATTATTTGAGTACATATTTGTGCATTTCTTATCATGGATAATGTAATTATATTACTTTATGTTTATATTTTATATCATGATTTTATGGCAAAATGTCCAAAGTCATCCCCTTTATCTAGACTAGAATTCATTTATATTTTTTACCACATGTATTTAGCTCTTTAGCTATCATTAATTTATTACTAATAAGTTATCGCTCACCACGAGCCCTTTTTATATCATTGTTGATTAATTCTTTGGCAGGGAATTATCATAATATTTCTGTAATCATATCGTTTTACCACGTATTTATGTACTATATTTACCGGCCAGGTTAGCAAACACATACTACGTTGGTAAATCATGTCTATTTAATTATACTCAATGTTTACTGATGTGGAAGCATGGCCAAGTATCAGTCGTTGATCTCCCCTCCCCTTTTATCTCATTTATGGAAGCAATGTGCATAATTGCTATTCACCGCGACTGGTGAACATCACTTGTATTGCCTTATCATTTATTATTTATTAGTATTGTTATTCCCCATTATGGGAGTTCCCATTATTATTATCCCCCTTGATAGAATACAATATTTATTTGTTAGTTCCCCTTGCTATTTATGTAATTAACTTATAGTTTCTCTACATCATTTTGAAGACGTCCTTCACGGAAAGGCATCTACCTATCAGTGTTATCATTATGGCTAAACCGATTTGTACATCATGTCGTTGCAGCTTTTATTTATAGGCGACATTCGCTTAAAGACTTAGCAACCTAACGCTGATACCAGATATTTTGGCACCAGATACCAGCTCTACTCATTCTTCACAAGTGTTCAATCAACAACGCTTGCCATAGACAAGTCACTGGCTTGACTGACAGTAGCCGCAGCATAGCCCTACATCTACGAACCGTTGGAATGCAGTCAGCGCCTGGATCCACTACGCTAGCCTACCAGCAGACAGCGTCAGCACCAGCCACACTAGTCTCATTAGTGCAGCAACGGACACAAAGCTAAGAAAAAGGCCTAATGACACACAGACCACTTGGTTCTTGAATGTAGTGATGATAGACTTATACGTGTAAATACTCTAGAACCCATCCTAGCTACTGTACAGCCTTTTACCTTTTAAGTATTTATCTTGTTTAATAAACTGTACATAATTTTACATCTTATTATTTGTTGCCTACATTATAACGCTGTGCCTGTAGATTATATTTGCAAGTGTGGGTTCTCAAATCATAAAACCCCCTAGACACCCTAAACGGCCAAATCCTAATCCACCTTGTCACAGGTATATACAGTGCATTATCCTGCTATTAAAAGTTTTATTCCAAAAACCTAATGTGCTATTCTTACTGACTTAGACTCTCGCCGCTCTGTCACTGGCAATGTTTTAAGCCTCTTCTCACCTACTCTAAGGACCTCCATGAAAGTGTGGCGCCAGGTTGTACTAGGATGTCATTGCAACTCTTATTATGAGTAATTCATTCTGTCGGAGAACATGTCACGAAAACCTCATGCGACGCTCTTTCACAACCTTGCTATGGGGTCGACTTCCAGTTCGGCTTAGGATTTCCTTGATTTAAACCCGATCTCTATAACTGAAACCTAAAATCTGTCTTAGCCATCTTTGTTGAGCCCCATTTAGTGTTTCTTTTCAATTTCGGCAGATCACTATTTACTGCACTTTATTAATGGAACCCAGCCACTGGTAGAAATGTGTAACCTTTCTTGACTACGCTATTGGAATTAGATGGCTCTAGTTTGCTTTAGTTGTATCGTTAAAATCATCTTGAGTTTTTTCTTTTAAAACTCAAAACCCCATTTAGCTACGATCATAGAATTTGGAGACTGTAATTTGCCTAAGAATAATATTGAAGAAATATGTTTTCAACCTCAAAACTCTCTGTAGGGGGATTTTAAACTCAAAACCATCTGGATGGGTTTTAAACCTTAAAAGAAATGCTACGTTCAAAGAATTTTAGTGTGTAATTTGCTTTTGTTTTTATATTGAAGAGGTATTTTTAGCATCAAACCCTCTGAAGAGAGGTTTAAATTCAAAACCCCCTTTGGCTACGCTCATAGCATTCTGAGTTCGTAACTTGCTTTTTTATCTTGAAGAGGTATTTTTTCGCTTCAAACCCCGCTGGACTGGGGGGGGGGAACTTAAAACCCTTTTTGCTTCGCTCATAGATTTTAGAGTGCGTAATTTGCTTTTTGTTTCTTTTTTTTTTGGTATATTAAAGAGGAAGTTGTTCACTTCAAACCTCGCTAGCCGGGAGGAGGGTTGAAATTAAACCCCTTCGGCTACGCTCATAGGTTTTAGAGTGCGTGATTTGCTTTTTTTTATATTGAAGAGGTATTGTTTAGCTTCATACCCCACTGGAAGGGAATTTAAACTTAAAACCCTCTTGGCTGTGCTGTGTTTAGTGATTGTTTAGTTTTAAAATTTCACCTAAAATAAACAAAATCAAAGCAAAACATCAGTCACTAAATTCCGAACCCCCACCCTGAGGTGGGGGGAATTTAATTTAGGGGGGGGGAATGGAGTCTAGTCGCCTTACTGCATATTGTGATAATATTACTCAGTAGACCTAGAGATGCACACATGCACAACAAATTTAGCGTGAAGTAGAGCATTTAATTAGTGCTGCAGATATACCAGCAATACCAGAAGAGGTAATTTTAACAGTACAAGAACACTCATTCAAGTAAAACCCTGACAATATATGGTTCCACGACTATTCGTTCACTGACATTTCGTTCACCGACAAATCGTTCACGATTTTGCGTTCACGGCAAGGACAAATTGTTTACAGACAAATTGTTCACTGGATAGTAACATATTGTTAATTTTGTATAATCTCGTCGCGTGTTTAATTTATTTACTTTAAAACATTTGTAGCTATTACTTCCAAAACGAAAAATTTCTAGAGATCAGGTCAAATCACTCACGAGTTGATTTCATTTCGTTGTTTTTGTTGTTGTTAATATTTGGTTAATGAGGACAGTATGTGAAAAAATTTATACTTAAAAGAAAAAAAGAGATCTTACAAGCTAGCAAGTTTTTTTTTTGGGGGGAAGGGTTTTGGGGGGGGGATTAGTCTTCCCTCCCCCGCTATGTGATCAAGGACACTGGATATTTTCAAAAACAAAAGATTGCTAGAGATCGGGCCTAATTCGAAATTATTTCTTAATTTTTGTTTGGTTTGTTGTTAATATTTTGTTAATGAAGACAGTACGTGATAAAAATTATACTTAAAAGAAAAAAGAGATCTTACAAGCAAGCTTAAACATTTTAATGGGCCCTCACTTTACTATAGGTAACATTTTTACTTTCAACATGTAGGCCTTCTTTTACACTCATGTCCGTCATGTAGTCTTGTTCGCCCTACCCATATTTACTAATCTTCTTAATAGCGGTCCCGATGTTTAATTAACATACCTATTTTATTGACATCTTATTAACAAAAACAAATATACACACAGACACACTAGTAATTTTTCCACAATCCTGTAAGTGTTTTTACGAGAGATAATTTAGATTTTTAACAATGGTACTAGATTGGGTATAATATATGGTTTCACTGTTCAACTCTAAACGTCACATACTGGATACAAATCTAAAAGTTACTACTTATCAATTAAGACATTTAAGAAAAAAAACTAATTACATATACAACACTGGGAAATATTTTGGTTCCCTATCAAAAAATTATAAATTTATTGCAATTCAACAAAACAAAATTGTTTCAATAAATTTGAAATTGAAGTCCAAGCAATCAAATTAGTCTACCAATGGGTGGTCACATATAGAAACAAGTTAACTAAACTTAAAATAAAATAGAACTCCTTTAAAACTTGATGTAATGTACTATACTAGTGTCTAGTAGATATTTTCAATGTTAACAGACCTGATCTCTAGAATTTTTTTGTTTTTGGAAATAATAGCTACAAAAGTTTTAATGTAAATAAATGAACAATATGTGAACACTATGTCCGTGTCGTGAACGAATAGTCGCGTGAAAGACTTGTGGTGAACAAATTGTCAGGTAATCTACATGTTTGGTAAACGAATAGTCGAGTTAACGAAAAGTCGTGAACGATTTGTCGGTGAACGAATTGTCGTGGAACCCTATTTCCGGTTATTAAAGCAAAAAAAAAATATTATTCTGAGGTATCTAGTGTTCATTATCCTGCTATTAAAAAGTTCAGTTTAAAAACAAAAAAATCTATTGTTTAGTGCAACTCATTAATTGATCCCAGTGACTGGTTAAAATGTGTAACTTCTCTTTGCTATGCTAATGGAATTTGGTGACTACTTTGACTTCGATTTTACCGGTATATCGAAATGGGAAGTTTTATAGTTAAAAAATTTTTTTTGGCGGGAGGGGGAGGAGGTAATTTAAACTAAAACATTTCTGAACGTTTTTTTTTAAAAAACAAACTCAAAACCTCTCTAGCTACGCTCGTAGAATTTGGTGACTAGTTTGATTTAGATTTTACCGGTATATCGCAATTGGAAGTTTTATAGTTTAAACTTTTTTTTTTTTTTTTGTTCTGGAGGGGGTAATTTAAATTAGAAAATTTCTGAGTTTTTTTTTTTTTAAACAAACTCAAAACCTCTCAAGCTACGCTCGTAGAATTTGGTGACTGTTGTTTGCTTTAGACGAGGAGGGTTTTAATCACAAAACTATCTTTAGGAAGGGACAAACTCAAAACCACCTGCAGGAGGTTTTAAACCTAGAGCCCTGGCGCTAGGGGGGGGGGGGCGTAAAGTCAAACCCCGCGTTGGCTACACTCATAGAATTTATGTGTGTAATTTGCTTTAATTTTAATTTTAAGAGGTGATTTTTAGCTTCAAACCCCGCTGGAGAGGGTTTTAAACTCAAAACCATGTGGTCAGGGATTAAAGTCCTATGGAGTGGTTTTAAACACAAAGCCCTCTTGGCTACGCTAGTGACTGTTGTATGCTTTATTCTTATATTGAATAGTGGGTTTTGTGGTAAAAAATTTTTGGAGGGAATATTAAACTTCAAACCCCCTTGCTACGCTCGTGGAATCAGGTGACTGTCGTGTGTATTATTTGTTTTTGTAGTAAGGGGTTTTAGCATTGGCTGCGCTGTGACAAGTAATGGTTTAACATAAAATCTCATCTAAAATAAACTAAATTAAAGCAAAAAATCATTCACAAAACTCTACACCTCGCCCGCAGGGGAAGGGTGATTTCATTTCGGGTTAAGGGGATGTGGGTTGAACCCCAAGAACCCGCCCGTGGCCACGCCCATATTATATAAATATATTATATAATGATATAACACAGTTTAACAGGAAATAAAGACAGGTGTTTATTCACCAGGACAAACACATATCAACCTTCTGCTTTCTCAGAGTCTTGCTAATAATTTACTAGTCCTTTAAACAGCAACCCGAATGTGGACCAACGACAGCCTTCCCCGCTTCGCTCCAGGTCCTCTCTACAACCTTCAGGCAGCACAAAAGCTGGCTTCTTAGTTTCCAAACATTCAGACTCTTATAAACCGTGATGCACTGTTTTTCTCTCTCTCCTAGTGTCTCCTGTTTACGTTCGCTAGTGCGCACCTCAAGCACTGGTGCAAGGGAGGGCTATTTATATAAATATATATATTTATATATATATATATATATATTTATATATATATATATATATTTATATATATATATATATATATATATATATACGAGAATTGCTCGTTTAAGAGTATAAGATTAACAGTCGTACATTACCTTACTCGACAATATCAGTTAGTAATACAATGTGTAATTTTCGACCAATATTTTCATGACTACCGAAAAACTGCTTTTTTCTGTAGTGACTGCTTTAAGAATTATCGATCTACAAAAAAAATAAATAAAAATAAAATAAAATACTAAACTAGAGTACATAAAAGCTAGACTAATGTCTGATATCACGGTACTCTGTAATTTACCTTTTAATCGAAAAACAAAATATTATCAGTATAAAAAAACGTTGTAGATTTAGTTTAAGTAAACATGGGACAAGGTCAGAGAAGAATTCAGAGCTTATGAGTGAATAATGTAGTGGATATTAGCTCAGTTAATCCTAAATTATAAATCCGGACTTTATATTGTATTGATTCTCATTACACAGACTTTTTGCAACCTGCTCCACACGACACTACCAACTTAAAAAAAAAATTTCAGCTTAGGGCTGCAGAGTAACGTAACACTTTAATGTCCAGTAGATCACAACCAATACTGTACACTTGGCAACACATATAATTGACTATACAAATGTTTCACCACTAAAAACCGTACCATCGTATTAATTCTTGCACTGGCCCCTTCACCTCAACCGAACTTGATCGTAGATCAAGATCAAGACGTCTTTTCCTACTCTCGTGGTGTCTTGACTCTGATCTGCACCGAATCGTCGTAATGCGCCGTACCACTGAAGCACATCGCTGAACCGCACTGAACTAAACCAAGCCGACTTAACTGCCTACACATTCGCTCTGTATACAGTATCCCCAAATGCCTTGTAGTAACTATAGGAACGTTGCTAGACCATTCTGGTTGTACACATGACTATATCAGACGTAACTGGCCTGAAAGCTGTACACAACATAAATTCTTCCCAAAACTTTGTTGTGTCGTCACTCATCGCCGTTGACCGTCGCCACTCATCTCGGTTAACAGCTCTTCTAGCTCTGGACTGTGTAATTTGCGCTACACACACAAATGTGACAAAGTTACCCATATATATATATATATATATATATATATATATATAATGGGCGTTGCGAGGATTTTTTTTTGCGAGGGTGTGTGTGTGTGTTTTTCTCTCCCACCCCCCACCCACCCCCCTTCCACACCCGCGAAAAATATATTTATGTGTATGTATGTGTGCGTGTGTGTACAGAATCTTTATTACATTCTGACCCTTCATTCTTTAGGAAGACGTTTATTGGGCCCTACAATAGGTTCTTCCTGGAGTTAATGGTAAAACTGTAGACTCTTCGCCATTGCCAGCAAGGGAGTCTGGGGAAGCGATAGGATGCACTTATTCTGGTATTGAAAGCCATCAAAATGCATTTTTTGAGGTATCTACTCTTTCAAAAACCTAATGCTCTTTTCTTACTGATTTAGACCCTCCCGCGCCGTTCTGCGCATTTGCCGTCAAGCTGTTTCCACAAAAATCTGTCACTAATAATGTCTGAAGCCTCTTTCCACCTGCTCTAATGACCTCCATGAATATGTGGTAATGTGACTGTAAATTGCTTTAGATTTTATATCGAAAAGGGAAGTTTTATTGTCAAAATCATCTGTGGGGGTTTAAAACAAAATATCTCTGGAGTTACCTACGGTCATAGAATCTAGTAACTGTAGTTTGGTTAAAGATAATATTGAAGATAGATGTTTTCCACCTCAAAACGCTCTCTAGGGGGATTTTAAACTCAAAACCGTCTGGAGGGGTTTTAAACGTTTAAAAAAGCCATCGAAAGGGATTGAAACTCAAAAACTCTCAATTGTCTTGGCTACACTCAAATAATTTTAGTGTGCAATTTTCTTTTTTTATATTGAAAAGGTATTTTTTAGCTTCGAACTCCACCGGAGGGAAGTTTAAACTTAAAACCCATTTAATTACACTAATAACATGTTGAGTGTATTATTTTCTTTGTTTTTAATATTAAAGAGGTATTTTTTACCTTCAAACCCCGCTGATGTGGGGGTTGAAACTCAAAACTGAGTCAAAACCCATTTAGCTACGCTCATATAATTTTGTGTGCATAATTTGTTTTTTTTTTATATTAAAGAGATATTTTTAGCTTCAAACCCCGATGAATGGGGGTTTAAATTCAAAACTTAGTCAAAACCCATTTGGCTACACACATAACATTTTCAGTGCGTAATTTAGAATTCATTAGAAACTTTAAGTATACGAGTAAAGATTATAATGGGATCTGAAGCCATTTTGTTTTGTAGTCGCCTTTTCCCAACCTTTACTCAATCTCAATTTTTTTTTATTGCACTATTACTAAAAATAAAAAAAGATATTAGTGTAGAATCCAATTGGTCTACATAATTTTACTACCACTTCCAATTTGTTTTGTTCATCACTTTAAATAGTAGTTATGTAACAAACAAGTTATAAACAGGCGAGTTTAACAAAGTTAATCACTTACAATGGAACATCTGAAATGATATTTGTTCTGCAACAATTACAAGAAAAATGCAAAGAGCAGAACCTAAACCTTTACGCTGCCTTTTTGAACCTCACGAAGGCATTCAACAGGGTCAGTCACGATGGCTTATTGAGGATTTTGGTCAAACTCATATGCCCAACTTCGTTCCTATCCATTCTCAAGCAGTTTCACGTGGGACAAAAAGGCCAGAACTGACACAATGGTATCCTGTCTGATCACGTCCCAATAGAAAAGGGCGTGAAACAGGGCTGTATTCTTGCTCCTACTCTATTCGCTATCTTCTTTGGCGTAATGCTGGGTCAAATGAGGCAGCGATTGCAAGAATGCATTTACATCAGGTTTCGTTCCGACGGAGATGTGTTCAATCTTCGATGTCTACTATCCCATATAAAAACAAATGAGATGGTCATAACTGAGCTTTTCTATGCCGATGATTGCGCCCTGCTAGCTCACAATGAACATGATCTCCAGAAAGCGGTCAACAAATTTGCAAGATTCAGTTTCAGTTTATCTATTAACCTCGGGAAAAGAGAAGTTATGTTCCAGAAGTCACCCAATAAAACCTACTCAGCCCCAAAGATCATTGTGTCAGACCACTTTTTATATCTAGAAAGTATAGTGTCAAAAAACGCATCCCTTTCAAGGGAAGTTGATAACTGTCTGTCTAAGGCCAGTAGCGCTTTTTGACGCCTCCAGGAGTAAGTTGTCGGAATAAATCACTCCGCCTGCTTACAAAAATCAATGTCTACCAAGCAGTGGTTCTCTTAACTCTTCTATATGGATATGAGTCATGGGTATTATACATAAAACAACTAAGACTACTTGAACGCTTTCACCAAAGATGTTTACGTTTCTTCATGGACATACAGTTGCAAGACCGCACTACAAACAACGATGTCCTTGCAAACGCCGGTATGGACAGTAAAGAGGGACTTCTTATGGTCCGACAGTTGCACTGGGTAGGGCACGTATGCCGTATAAGGAACGAACGTATGCGAAAAGCAGTTTTTCTTGGGTGAGATAAAAGGTGGCCCACGTACTAGAGGTTCGTCACGAAAGGCTTTAAAGAGCAGCCAGGCGCCAACTTGCCTTGGGTGACATAGAAGAGAGCATCTGGTTGCTTGCGGCCTTAGAACTAGACAGCAGGAGGTCACTCACAAATACCGCGGGATACACATTTTAGACCAAAAGAAAATCCTCTGCCTAGGATAGACGCAGACGGCGAAAAGAAAATCTTAATTTACCAACGGTGGGCAATGGTTATGCTTGCCCTGTGTCGTGCGCATCTTGCTTGGTATTTTCTTTTGTGCACCATAAGGTTTTGTTAGTTTTTAGTTTCTAAGGATGCGCTATATTGATGTCATTGCTCTCTTGTTTTGCCTTGAGATGGAGTTCTCTGTGTGGTTTTCTTGCCCCAGTATTGGGGACGCAGGCTTGGGACTCTGCTGGAGTCGAGTCTGAGTTGTAGGCTTTTTATTTGACTATTGCCCATGGCGTTTGGGGGGGGTGGCGTTGTGAGCCCTTATCGACTATGTCACTGAGATTAAGGTGTGCTATAGTTCCATTGAATGTAATTTATACTTACCTTGTAAATGCTATTAATATTCATTCGTACTGTATGCCTCATCATGTCATTAACCCATTCAACTTTGTTGTTATATGCAATGTTGTTATTCACTAGCATACGTTAATATTTTGGTTTATTCGTTCCTTGATATTCATTTCATAAATCGATTGTTAGACTGTTAGTGGTGCCCAGGCAGACGAGCCAAAGCTAAATTACATCCCCGTCAGAAAGTTAATAAACACTGTTCAAGGGGGGAGCCCGGCGAAGTACATCATACCCTAGATGAGCCCGGGAACAAAACCCTCCTGTAGCTAAATATGTAGGTCACAGCTGGAGCTGCGTAGCCAGGGGAAATACTGCATTCCTCATTAGTCGTCGGGCTTGAAGACAAACCTTATTATATATATATATATATCTATAGGGTTAGGGTTTACTAGACGTAAGAGTAAGGGTTTGGACAAAAGTCGTCTCGAAAAGTCAAACACTTTACGGTCTATCTAAACGTAAGCCAAGCTGAAGATCTAGACATATTCTGCTATTGTTCCGACTTAGTATTTTAAAAAAAGGCTAATTTCTTTCCCAAAAAACTAAAGAAAAATGAAGAAAGTCACAAAATACATTTAATCAATATATTTTTCTATATTACACTGATAAATAAAGAATTGTATAACAAAGGTCGCGACTGTCCATTAGTTCGTTTTTTTTAAATTTACATTTTACTGTTATTAAATATTTGTTTTCTAGTGATGCTTTTATATGTGTAACATTTATTGTTTCATCACTCTAAGTGTTAAAAGATGGAAATACTTAAATTTGTATAGCTATATAATTTTATAAATTTACAAAGATTTGTTTATGGTGCCACAAAGATTAACATAAGAATAAGTTATGTAGTGCCATGTGAAATAAAAATAGTCGATATGACACGAAGTAGCATTTGTTGGAGGTGAGAGAGAGCGCAATAATAAGAAAGATAAAGAAGCTTGCAACGAACTTTTCGTGCTCATTTTCTAAACATAATTATGAAATATTGATACTGAGGCAAGAATTTTTCAACTTTTTGATTGAGATGTGATTTTGTTTATATATTTTCAATTAATCATTTTAAAACATTAAATCATACAAGATTAAAAATGTCGTTTTAAATTTTTAAAATATGTATTCTATTCAATTTTATTTCGACAACATAAAATGGGTATTATATAAAATCTAAACATTTTCAAAAATTAACTATTAAAAAAAAAAAACTTTAAAAAACAATATTATTTTTACGAAACCTCTAACCTTAATTTCATCTTTTACTATCTTAGGGTTAACATGACATATTGATATTCACACATGACAATATGAAAATAACAGATTTTTTAATGTTTTGGCAAATTTCGGACTTGTTATAACGTACAAAACAAAATTAAATGACGAGTTAGCAACATACAAAATTTGTTCCACAGAAAGTAACAGTTTATAAGATTTATATGATAAACGAAACTCGGATAACTTTACAAATAATAGAGTATCTGAAATTCCCGAGGGAACAAGTACAAAAAAAATCAAAATTGTAGACAAACATAAACTTATCTTAACTGCTTTGATTTCTTTTTTTCTTTTATATTTCGCATTCTCTGATAAGTTCTGTATACTTGTTAAACTTGTTTTTATTTGAGTTATTGTCGTTATTGTACAAATTATGACAATTAATACAGGAATAGCCATCGAATAAATATTGACTAAGATGGTTAAATAGAAGTGGAACCAAAAATTGTAGTTGTCAAAGTAAAAATGTGTCCCGAATCTTTTAATTTCTGTTGCATTGTTTACAATAACTATGTCGAGATATGTAAAGCAGTACACGGGAAATATAAGTATAAATAGTACTATGACTATACACATTGCAGTTATTTTGATTCTAAAACGTGTTACAATTCTAGAAACATGAAATGGAAAACAAACAGCAAACATTCTTTCTACAGATAACATTGTGATAAAATATGTGCTTGAAAATAAACAAAGTATTTTAGTATTATTCAGAAATTGATAATAATATGATTCTAAGGTAACAGAGAGATGCTTGTCAATGTAAAAAACAATGTTAGGAATTCGAAAAAAGACTGTGGAACAAGAATAAATCAAATCTGAGACAGCCAGAAACAGAAGTAATAAATTTGTTGTATCTTTCATTCCTTGTTGAGACAAAACACAGATATTTAAAACATTACCAACTAAACCCAGACATGCAAGGAACTGGTGTATGATACAATTGATCAAAATGTCTAAAGCAATATAAACTGTATCACTGACATCCAACAAATTCTCCTCAGTGTTGTCCACTGTGTTACTTCCAGCTTGTGTGACGTTCATGTTCGGCTGCTTAAATATAAAACAATTGTGTACATTTAATGGAATATGTCATTTTAAAATTAAAACATGACACAATATACTTTAGATGGCTTTTACTATTAGCACTTATTGAAATGTATGAATGCACTAGGACAACCGTCTCACAATTTTATATTTTTATTTATTTAATCATCTTATTCAAATTGGTATAGGAGGGTAAACAAGAAAAAAAATAATTTTTAAAAAGTGCTTATACGAACTATGACTCTATCAATTAGTTTGAGTCAGTCATTTAAAATTAAATACGAATCTTCATTCGTAATAAATCTAGACCAAAAACAATAAATCTGTGCAGCAAGAAATATTTTTACCAATTGTTTTTGTTAAGCGCAATTTCAAGTTTTTAGCTTTCTCAAAACGCTTTGATTCTATTATCTGGACCAGTTGGGAAAGAGATGTGGTGTGATATTGGAGAAAGATAGAGATATGTGGTTTATTATTCCCGTAATCCCTTTTTAAAGCATTAATATTCAAAATGGGGGAACGACCTGAAGTTGAACTCATAGTTCACGCCTCCTTAAGCCGACATATTAACCATTCTGCTAGTGAGTTGAAAACTTTCTTTAAAGCGGCGACCTATAAAGAGGACTAATTCAGTTTATATCACCACATTTGTCAAGTACAATTTCTTTTCCTTGTTCGAGATACCATACGAAATAACTAATTACTATTGTTAGTTAACTAATCGGTTAATTTTTTAAATTGATTCTTCTGTTGCAGATAAAATAAAAAATTGTGCAAAATTATAGCTTGATCCGAGATTGTTTGTCGGAGAAATAACGCGAAAATTTATTTTTTTTAAGAATATTTCCCATCCTGTAGACCTAAAATCCACTCCCAAACCTTTTTTCCTTAAAGGCTCTATAAAACAACCTGAAAGGCCAAATATCTTGATTACCCGGTACTGGAATCTTATCCTTCCCCATGTGTTAAGTGGCTTCCCTCAGTAGTGAATGACAGAAGAAAGCGACGTTTGCTAAGTCCAAAGTGCATAGCGATGCAACCACGACGTCAGTGCAACGAGGTGAAGGTCAACTGGAGGAGAATACGAAAGCGACATTTCCTGAATGCGAAGTGGATGACTTCGTCTAACTCAAGAGGAAGCTCACTGTCACTCCCACCGATCGACCCCCACCTGCAGCGATGAAACTTCACACCCCATGTCATAGATGAATGCTGTCCGAGATGGACAGATCTAAGAAGGGGACAGTGTTATGAACCTGGTGGCGACACAGATGGGGTAGTGCTGTGTATTTTTAGACTACGCCAATCGCCATAGGCCTGCGCTAAACGAACGGTCAACCGTGACGAGTTGCAGTACACGCCAGTTCAACAAAGACCTGTGTCGTAAATATTACGCAAGCAAGTCACGCGATTGTGATCAACCAGTGGTCAAGCGACGTTCCATCCAATTCTAGAAGGGTTATAGGGACTCTATATAAGAGCAAGTGTGTTAGAGTCAAGACACTTCACGCTACCTAGCAATGTAATCAGTACGAGGCAAAGTCAGTAGCACACCGTTACCGGAAGTCCTACATTACCGACAAGAAAGTCTGTTGTTCGAAGGAACTCACACCACTATAAACTTGACGACAACAAAATGAAGGAGAAACTCAGACAACGCCAATGCTTCGTCCCAACGAAGGGAGATTACAAGAATTTACAAATCACCCATAAAATGTTGATCCATAAACAATGAACTCCACGGATATTCTCAACTTTAAAGCTCAGGAACAAAAAAGACCCAAAAACTACTTAAGGAGATCTTCATTCTTGTCACACTTGAGTAGTTTGAACTAAGTGATGTGCTTCCTGTTCTGTACTATGAATGTTGTTAACTTAGTGACAATCATTCCAGTATTACACCAAAATTTTTCTTTGGTTACATCCCTTTGGATTAAATATAATAAATTTTTTAGACAAACCAAACAAGATAAAAACTCAAGAGGATGGGCCTAACGGACTACTAAATGGTTTTAAAAAAAACTATTTCAATATGGACAAAATTGATCTATATAATACTTGTTTATAAGTAATAAGATCAATCTTAAAATGAGTTATATTTAGAAATGTCATAATTTTTAAGCTCTTCATACGCATACTTGTATGTATTCTGCACTATTATAAAAAAACAAATTGATTCATTATATGTACATTTTTACATTTTTGTAACTCTAACAGACCCTAGAGAGTTCCTGGTGATATAGGATGGAGGTCTTTTGTCCTGGGTTCTCAAGGGGAAAAGTTGTTGCAAAAAAAAACCCACATTTTTGTTTTGGAATATTTGATTTGACAAAACCTTTCAAGATTTGTGTAAATTGACTTTGTCATCATTGTCGGTGCGTAGATTATGGCATTATAGCACCAATGTGTATTAAATGCACAATTTTTGAACGCACTTTCTTTTTGTTGCCTTGCTTGTAAGCTGACGGAGCGTTTTTGTTATTATGCTGGTGAAACGTTTTCTTTGAGATTCTTCTGTGTTCCCCTGTTTAGGGGAGTTAGTATGGGATTGGAGTTCTACGCTAAGCACTAGATTCAGCAGTGTGTTTTGGTGAGCACATATATTTATCACGACAAGGTGATAGCAAGGTTTAGAATTATTGTTTAATTAATAGAATCACAATATTAGAATGTTCCAAATTCAATGTCATTACTCCATTAGTTTGTCATCATAACTTATATTCATATCATTAAATATTTACATTGTCAACAGTCAGTCACTTATTATTGCAAGCACAAAGATGTCTGGTTGAATGTCAGGGCCCCGGGCAAACGAGCTAAGGCCTTAACATAACCCTGACAATCATTTTGTAGACCTTTGCTGTCATCTTTTTCTGGACCTTCGCTGCAGCCTACTCCACGATCATGCTGGAAATCCTGGAATTTGTTTTTGAAACTGTTTCCTTTAAAGAAATGTGTTTTTATGAAATATTCTTTGTATAATTATTAATATGAAATAATATGTTATGTGTTTTCTTTGAAAAAAAAGAGGCTAAGTCAGAACCAGCACGTTCTTTGAAGTCAGTTTGGAGTAAGGCTAGGTTTTTGGACAGTCAGAGTAAATGTTGTTGCCAATTGTGATGTATTTGATATTAAACTGTTACTGATACTTTGGAGCCCTGAGTATTGATGTTCTTTGAGTTATCTTATCTTATATAATACAGACGTTACTTCAAAACAGAAGATGATTACGTCCTAAGCGTCATGCATTTAGTCATGCATATTAACCAATGATATAAACTCTGCCAAGTAACTGGTTTTCCTGGCTAGCTCAGGCAACCCATTCCATGCTCTAATAGCACTAGGGAAGAAGGAGAAAACTCTTGAATCTATTATGCCTTGCTTTTTGAAATTTCCGAAATCAATAGTGCTTCAATGGCCCGTAACATATGCGTGTCCCGCAAGTATTGCTTGGTAAAGAAAGGGAAAATGGCGGAGGTCCTGGTGTACGCGGCCTCTGGCCGCGAGTTTGACCTCCGCCAGACAGAATATTGTACACTGTCTCATTTAGGTGGTCGAGAGGGAGCTCTTGTTTACTTTTGCTAGCCTAGAAATCAAAGAGCCGAAGGCTTAACTTTACCTGACAGTTTCGAGTCCTATTAAAACTATTGTTGGATCTAGATCTAGATCTACTTCTCTCGCCAAATGTCCAATTATTTATATTTTATTTTTAAAAAAATATAACGTTCAAAATAGAGTTTTCAGCTCAGCGATATACATCAACTGTTCAATATATTCAAAAATTGTTAAAGCCATTTTTAGTCAACGTCTAGGCACTTTCAAGGTTTGTTTTACTGGATTATCTAGGGGAGAATATAATTAACCGGGCTTCCCTCCTCATTAATCAAAGAGCAACAGCAAACCAAGTAGCATAATAACCGAACTGTAAATAAGTGTACAACGATCGTTAAACAATAACAACATCTAATACTAAATACAAATCATTACAATTTAGAACATTACCAATCATGGGATAGTAAAAAAAAACAACATCCCGCACGCACTCTCAATTTCGGCCACACGGCCCGGTAGCTCCAAATACTACAACTCAGAGATTTCAAGGGTCAAACTAATCAAGGGTTAATCGCGGCTCCAAAGGTGAGATGAGATCAAAACTACACGCTCCATCAAATCCCCAACCCTTACACATTTAAATGTAGAAAGTAAACACAATTATAAAGAAATATTTTTTTCTTCAATGTTTTTTTAAATTTTTATCATTATTTTCATTACTTTTTTAAAAACTTTTATTTCTCGAAATAATGTGATCTACGTATAACTCTAAAAATGTATTTTTATACCATTGGTTCATTCAATAATCAAAACTAGTTTGATGAATGGAAAAGAATTGCCTTTTCTCCACAAGGGCAATGTACACGTTCAGTTTATAACAGAAAGTTATAGAATATAATTAGACATTGTTTAACAAAGAAGAATTTAAAAACAGTTTCTAGTTTCTGAGAATAAAGGATTTATTTAATTATACAATCTTTCGTAAACTCATTACTATGTGTTTCCTGTGATAATTAGCAAAAATAACTAGTCGATGTGTAACAATAGCTCTTTTGTTTAGATGACTAATGTAGTAAAGAATAAAAGATTTTCTTGTGCAACTGTGTCGAGGAAAATTGGCCAATATTAATAAATGATGTATAAACAGTATATAATTGTTGCTACAAATGGAGTTCATGGCGCGTGTCTTGTATAATAAACAAAAATTAATGCGTTTTCAATATAAGTTACAAGTTAAAACAAGTTTGTAAGTTATTTATTATACGTTGTTATCATTTAGATTATCATCAGCTCACTGCGACTCAAGCAATCTAATTAATCTAGTTCATTTGTTGATTAGAAGCCCGAAAGTTTCAGAAACCTAACCTCGATAGTTATGATAGGAAATAATTTAAATTTAACCTTTATTCTGATAGTAAGGCGCTAAACAACCCTAGAGATGTTACATGTGTATTTATCTTTTAACACAACACATTTAAGTGTTTCCCTCATTGTAAGTACCATTCATTATGTCATCTTTAACTTTTCTGTTCCTCGTTTAACAGCTACACACATCAAAAGTCTTACAACTTTTTGAGGTAGCCAGCTTTATATTTAGCCAAAATGTTCGTCCCCAAAACAGTGGCTCGTATTGCACCAATACGAATGCATAAAAACATCCTTATACAGTACACATCCATAATCGACAGTTAACAAAAGTAATAGTATTTAGGGAAAAAAAAGGAAACATACATGAATACGAAGATTAATTAAACATAGGAAAGATGAGTAAGTTAAAAAAAAACTAGTTTGAAATGTTGACTAGTAGAAATGTGCCTAAATAAAAAAGAAACGTTTTGAGTAGTTAAAATATGTAGTCGGAAGCTAATGGATTTATATTCCTATATTGTTATCACCCTGAATGTAGATACTTCCTATTTGTGTATTATTCAGAATATCAGTAAGTCTGTCTATGAAATCGGTTGCCTGAGTCAGCCAGGAAAACCAATGACTTAGCAGAACTTGAGTCATTTATTATGATGCATGGCAAGATTGACCTAGAAACACGAGTAATTATCTTCTTTTTAGAAGTAACGTCTCTATTTTATAAAAAGAAAAATATATATATATATATATATACATATATACATATATATATATATATATATATATATATATATATATATATATATATATATATATATATATATATATAATTTAAAAATTAAAAAATTTCCTGATAAATTTAAAGAAAGACATTCTTTTAAAAATTAATAATAATCTAGTATTTCAATCCCTTCCGCTGTATACTATATAATTTTGATCTGTATCTTGTTCTAAATTTATCTTGTTTCTTATATAATACAGACTTTACCTCAAAAAAGATGATTACGTCCTACGCATTCAGTCATGCATGTTAACCAATGACTTAAATTCTGACAAGTCACTGGTTTTCCTCGCTAGCTCAGACAACCCAATCCATGCTCTAATAGCACTAGGGAAGATATTAAATATATTTATAGCTAATTATGTGTAGATGTACCCACGTTTTTGAAAAAGAGGATTTTGTACGAGTCAGTAGTTTGTGTAATTTTTTAGAAGTAAATGTATATATGTTGTCTCAAAACACATTCCTTTCGAAATCATGTTTATTTTAATTTTGACCAAAAAAAAATACTAGCTATAAGTAATATCTTGTTTTTATTACAATGCCTTTAATTTAACTCTTAACTTTATGAAGACTTTTGGGTAGGTGGCTCAAAAACCAGATAGACACGGATCACAAAAAACAATAACAATATTCCTAAAATTTAGAAAGATTTCGCATATCATTAGAAAAAGAATTACTAGCTTGTTGGCCACACTTGGAAAACTTTAATTTAACCGTTATAATGTTTCAATATAAAAGAAGAAAAACATTTAAGTTTAGGTAAATAAGAAGAAAATATTTATCTTGAGCGTATCATGTGTCTATATAATATGTCTATTCTCGTATTCATTCAAACGTTCAATTTATTAGTTTAATTAATGTTCAAAAACATTTTGCGCTTCATCTTCTACGCCTAGATGTAAAAATCTGTCTTTAGAATATTATAACGATAGGCATCTAACGCAAATGAATGAAACCAACCTTCGACTGCTTCGAAAGAATTTGACTTTTATTGGTTATATCACTTTTTCTTTTATCGAGATATTAAATCTATTTTAAATAGTTTTACAATCTCACGTAACTTGTTTGTTAACAAATGAAATACTGCCAAAAGACACTGTTATCAGCAATTCACACAACAATGCTGTATAAAGAAATTAAGATTTTCTTTTAGGATGTAAATTAAAAAAAAAAAAAAACAATTATTAAACATCTGTTACCGATGTTCAAATTGAATTGCAGGAAAAAATAGATTTACAAAATTATAACTTCAGTAAAAAGAATGCTAACATAGGAGGCACACAGTGGCGTAGCTAGTGTGTAGGAGAGGAGGGGGAGAATTTGAAAATCCCCCCGGGCCACCATTTGATTGGGGTCTTCAAATGAGTGTTTTAATTGATTAAATTAAAGATTACGCAAAATGCAGGGGCCCCCAAAAAGGTCAAGCCCCCCTGACCCCCCAAACGATGGAAATTCCTATCTACGCCCCCTGAAGGCACAGCAGAGATGTGGCTGCATTTAAATGTTGCTGTCAAATTCCAAAACTGTGGACGACAAGGAAATTATGTATTAGCTTTTCCATTAACTTTCATAGTTCACCAAGATTTAGTGGGGAACAAACTGACCGAATAAGAAATAGATCGGATGTTGCCACTAGAAGGGACCTTTTTTTTACTTTGGCTAATTTAAAGCTTGACATTTCTAATATTGTCAGAAGGCAGGAGGTACAAGGTTCTCATTAGCTTATTTTCTTTTTTAGTGAATTCAGCAATAACAATGTTTATATTAAAAAAATAAAACTAAATTTACAATTAAACCTAAAAACAGTAGGCCCTAATATTCAAAAATTTAAGAGGCAACTATTTATAGGATTGTAAAGTCATGACGATGATATTAATTGTTGTGTGTAATCACTGTAAATTAGTTCACATAATTTTTGTATAATGATAATATTGGCTGATTTTGCCTTCGATTCCGAAGATTACGGCAAAGGAGGTAGGCGGGAAAATCATCTATGCCATTGCTCTTAAAGGGCAGGGAGAGAAAAAGCAATCCGAGATTGATCAACAGCTTAAAAAAAGATGGCTTCACAATGGTTGAAAGCAGCAAAGGAGGGAGGAAAACAAACAGAAGCTATGCGAGCTACTCCAAGTGGTCTTCCCCCACCTAACAGTCCTGAAAACAAATCTAAGCAAAGTAAAAAAAATTAAAACATCCGAAGGGGCTAGTTCAGCACTCACCACCCCAACCAAAATAACAAGAAAGATGGCTCTCTCTCTCTTCCACATCAGAGGATCTAAACGAGGATCCCCGGGTAGAGGAGGAGAAAAGAAAAGAAGAACAGGTCAAGCTCGAGCTGAACTTTCCAGACTCCCGTCAGTGCTAGTCATATAAAAAAAAGAGAAGCACGAGTTTTTTGGAATGCAAAGTGACATTCTATACACTCAGTACGCAGGAGAGAATTTGATAGTAACGGGTGATTTAAATTACATTGATTCCCAATTAGACAAACAAAACACAAACATGTAACAATTAAAACGCACAACTATATGGGGGGAGTCATCAAGGCTTTCCGGTTAGTAAATGCCTATAGAGAAGTAGAGGTCACCGGCCGGGCCACCACGTTCAGGGACAAGGCACACCAAATAGAAAAACGGATAGATAGAGTGTATGTGCCAAGGGCGTGCGAAATCAAATGTGTAACACATCTCGTAGAAACGTTACAATATACAGACAACAAAGGAGTCTTAGTGGAACTGAACTCAAAACTAAAAATAAAAAACAAAAAACACTCTACATAAAAAATAATCGCAAACCTCCTCAAAAATATAATACGACTCAAACATACCCCATTTCAAAGTCACACAAATATGTACGCTAATTAAAAGCTCCATTAAGCAGCAAAGCCAAATATTGGCCACACTAGTCAA
This sequence comes from Biomphalaria sudanica, assembly GCA_036873155.1. Lineage (NCBI taxonomy): Eukaryota > Metazoa > Mollusca > Gastropoda > Planorbidae > Biomphalaria > Biomphalaria sudanica. The sequence continues at coordinate 439,991 of JAZGLO010001666.1, read as the reverse complement.
CTCAAAAAAAAGGAAAAAAGAAGAGGAAAGACTTTACTAACACACAAAGAAGACGAAGCAGCCAAAACACATAAACTAACACAACTAGAAGAACTATTTAACTTTCAATACAAAGGAGAGGAATTGAGGTGCAAAAGTAATAAAATAACCGAAGGGCCTAAAAAACTCTTTTTATCAGCAGAACAAATCATTCAAATTGATAGAACTATTGACAACATAATTGATAGTAAAGGGAAACTATACACGACCTGGACAAAATAACAGACATATTTACGAAACACTTTACTAATTTCTATGACAAAGAACAGACGGACGACAACGCACGAAATGTATTTTTACAGAGCTGCAAAGAAATACCCACGACAGAACAGAAAGAGACAGACGCTCCCTTTACGTTAGACGAACTGAGAGCTGCTTTAGATACAACACAAAACAACAAATCCCCTGGCCCAAACGGTCTGACGTTTGAATTTTACAACTACACCTACCATTAAATCTATACAGCGACATGTTAGTGACAGAACAGTTATCTAGAGATTTCAACTGAGCATTCATCACTTTTCTACCAATAATAAACCAAACCCTTAGTGGCAGTATCCCTCTTAGAAGATCTGTTAGACAAGGGTGTTCCCTTTCCCCCTTTTTATACACCCTTTGCCTAGAACCCCTTTTAGAAACCATCAGGCTAGATAGTGGAATCACGGGGATAAGAATCCCAGGCTCTACGCCCGTAGTTAAAGTTAAAACATACGCTGATGACACCACCCTTTTTCTTTCCTCAGAAAAAGACATAGCCGCAATCATAGATAAATTTATTCAATTTGGGAGGGCAAGCGGGTCAAAAATCAACTTAAATAAATCTTGTATTATGAGACTGGGCAGGTGGGAAATCCCCTCAAACATCCCCTTTAATCTTAAAATAGAGAAGGAAATTGAAATATGTGGCATCACGTGGACAAGCAACCCAACATATTACCACACACAGCAGTGGGAAAATATTTTAAAGAAAACCAAAAACACACTGAAAAGATTTCATTATGCAGCAAATACTATATTCGGTAGAGCAATACTAGTAAACAACCTGGTCATCCCGAAGATAGTTTATTTAGCAAACATCACATAATCTCCACCAACTTTTATACCAAGCATAAACACAATCATTAGGAATTTTATATTCAAAAGCACTATCAGAAACATTAAACACACAACAATTATACAAAACAAAGAGGATGGGGGGAATAAACTTACAAGACATTAGAACCAAAATACAAGCACTTAGATTAAAATATACAGGACAAATAGCCAAGAACCCAAACAATTTTCCATTAAAAATACGGCTTAAGGTTAAGTAAAATAATTCCAATAAAAATGACACCCCACACCATTTTGGTACAAACACACATCCATTTTACAAATCGATATCAAGAATACTCCCTGGCAATGAACATCTAATACACAGTAAATTAAAAGACACATATACAACACTTAAGAAACAGTTACAAGAAAGATTATTCAATAGGATAAAATGGAGTAGAGAGTTAGGTGTAATAGATTTCAGAGACACTTTTATAAATCTACACAGCAAACAAATTACACCCAAAGCTAGAGAAATAACATACAGACTAATCTTCGGGATGACCCCTGTAGGATGTAAGAAAAGAAATGTACACACATGTGTTTTATGTCACATAGATAATGGTAACAATGATAGCCATGTTTTTAAAATGTAAAATATTTGATAATGTTATATGCACTATGAAAGACCTCCTAGAAGCAAACTGTAACGCTAATGTTAATCTTAACCTAGCTATTGTTTTAAATAAATTGCCAAAAATCAAATGTAAGATGATTTATAAATTTAATCTAATAATAGTGAGTGAATACAGAAGTCTTATGTGGCACAGTAGAATTAAAGTTGTTAATAACAATGTATCTTTAAATCCTTATAATCTAGAGTTAATATTTAGAAAATTAATTGAATATAGAATTTATAACTATACTGGTTAGATAGAAATTGTAATTATTGTATAATTTATTGTCCTTGACTAAATTGTCAGACCTAAGAGATAAAAATCTAAATATATTGTAATCATCTGTAAAGTTACTCTGTTGGTATTATGTCAATTAGTTTAAGTGGTTATGCGAGTGTGTGAGAGTGTATTTTGTACCCAAGTTAAATAGAGTTTGGGCTGAGAGATGCGGGATGGAATCAAATTGAATTTTAGTATTTTATCTATGGAAAACTACTCAATAACTGTCTTTTAAAGAGAAGTCAACACTTTTGAAGGATTATTTCTCCCTCGTGGTTACGTCCTCTTTGATCTTATGATCGGAGAGCATGTCACAAGTCAACATCAAGTGTGTCTGTAGTACACACACAGTACACGGCAAGCCCGTGGAAACATAACAATAACACTATGACAATGTCTATATCTTAGTGGCAGCCTCATCCTAGACGTACTGGGAAACAAAGAAACAAGAAAACAAGTTGTAACTGAATGGAGCCTGCGAAGAGAAAGAAACAAAAATAACCAAAACCAATAATCCAAAAGAATATAGACAAGGGCAGACAATTGAAAGTCAAGAATCTTTTATGAATAATGTAATATTTTAAGACAAATTAACTATTTTTTTTTATTTATTAATTTTTTTAAACCCCTTGTAATGAGAGTAAAAAGAATCCTTAACCGACACCCCTATCCTTAAATAATTTACACGTGACCCTAACAGAACCCTAAACTATTGTGATACAGCAGTACCTTTGCTTGGTTAACAATCCCAAAATGAATCTAACAGACCCAAGGGCCACCTTGATTATGCAAGAGTTGCCCTCTTACATCTCAAGGAGACCCTTAACAAATTGTCGTGAGAGGGATTTTCCTGTTCCCTGATCAGTCTTTTTTTAAATATCCAAAACTGTTTGAGTTCTCATCAAAGGTACTGACAGAGGTCTTTAAAGTCCACAGCAGCAAGCTTGGACGCAGACCCAATGTTGTTTGATCTGTTCATTGAGGTACTTGCTGATACATTAGGAACAATATCTTCAGGCACATAGCAGACTTCCCTAGTTTCTTCATTTGTTTCTTTCGTTTCAAAACATCCAGTTGAGATTATTGCAGCAATCGTTGTCACGTTACTCGTCTAGAAAGTCATGCCAACAAGACTTGCCCACAACACTGCCACAGGTGGCGCTCCAATCCCAGCATCTCCATCACCACTGTTTGTGCAGCCACAGTCCCGACCATGCAACTTCTTCACCAACAAGTCTATTCCTTCTTTCGTTTGAGACACCATTTTATCTGTAGAGCTTGTTCCTCATACTGTTAACTTGTTCACACATTGCATCAATAGCTTTATGTATCTTGCCAATGAGCTCATAAATCTTTGGTTGAATTTCAAATAGGTAGGTAATCCGAATCTTCATCTTCATCGATCAGGGCTTGCCGGAGACGAGCTGTAAGCACCTCCTGGGCTTGGTACCACCAAGCTTCAGATATCGGTAATGAAGTTCCTCCCTAAGCTCTTTAACTAAAAGTTGGTCTAATTGTTTGAAAGATGCCATTGTGATCAAATCCTACCTCCTCTCGCTGAGTCGCCTTTAATCCACTTTGACACCAATGTAATAACTTAATTAAAAGGGAGGCAACTCAACGAGGTAACAATGTTTATTTACACTGAGACATGACAAACACATAGGACATCAGCCTTGAACCCAGCATCTTCATATCGGCTCTCGACTTGGGCAGAAATCGTTCTCTCTCCTAATAATGTCAACATCCTTCCTCTTCTAGTCACTAATAGTGTGCACCTTCTGCACTATCTTGGATGGCGGTGTGCAAGGCGGCGGCGGGGTTATAACATTTTAAAATACTAATACTAGTAATACTATACTGTATACTATAGACGGTATAAAGATAGTTACATAGTAATTAGTATACTTGTATAGATTATAATAATAATCATCTTATCTTCTTATCTTATATAATACAGACATTACTTCAAAAAAGAAGATGATTACGTCCTAAGCGTCATGAATTTTGTCATGCATATTAGCCAATGACTTAAATTCTGCCAAGTCACTGGTTTTTCTGGCTAGCCCAGGCAACCCATTCCATGCTCTAATAGCACTAGGGAAGAAGGAGTATTTGTACAAATTTGTCCTAGCATATGGGACGAGGAATGTGCCTTTAATTTTGTGTCTTTCAGAGTATTTTATTAGATTTTGTTTTTGTATTTGAAGATTATGGTTCAGTGTTTCATGAATAATTGCTACTTTACTTTTGAGTCTTCTGTCCTGAAATGTTCCTAAATTTAGTGATTTTACTAATGGTGTTACTCTAGTTAAATGTGAATATTCGTTTGTTATGAATCTCACTGCTCTATTTTGTGTTTGTTCCAGTTTCTTAATGTTTTCTTGAGTTGAAGGGTTCCCAAACGGTGGATGCATATTCTATTATTGGCCTAACCAAGGTTAAATAACATTTTAGTTTTATGTTCTTATTTCATTTATAGAAATTTCTTTTAATAAACCCTAATGCTTTGTTTAATTTTTTTTATTATTTCATCAATATGTGGATTCCATGACAGTTTTTCATTTATTATAACACCTAGGTATTTTGCGTTTTTAGTCTGTGTTACTGGTTTGCCATGAATAAGATAAGTGGAATTAATTTGTTTTAGTTTTTTTTGTTACACTTAACATCTGACATTTTTCTGGGCGGAAAGACATTCTCCAATTTGATTCCCATTTCTGTAATTCATCTAATTCTCTTTGTAAAATATCTGTGTCTTGTATTGTTTTTATTGTTCTATATATTATGCAATCGTCTGCAAATAATCTGACATTTGTTCCTGAACTAATGCAATCTGGTAAATCATTTATGTAAATTAAAAATAGTAGTGGACCCAAGACTGTTCCTTGTGGTACACTTGAGTTTACTGTTATTGGTGTTGATTTAGAGCCTTTTATTATTACAGTTTGATCTCTCCCTATCAGAAAATCTTTAATCCACTGATGCAGTGGACCATTAATGCCGAAATATTATAATTCTTAAGCAAACTATGGCGGTGAACTTTGTCAAAAGCCTTGGAAAAGTCTAGTAAGATAGCATCTATTTGTTCACTATTATCTAAACCTTTTGAAAAATCATCAATTAGTCCAAATAGTTGTGTTTCACATGATCTATATTTCCTAAAGCCATGTTGGTATGGGGTGAGGACATTATGTTTGTCTAACTGGTTTATGATGTTGCTACATATTATGTGTTCTAGGATTTTACATGTGATGCTGGTAAGTGATACTGGTCTGTAGTTTCCTGGATCAGATTTTTCTCCTTTTTTAAATAGGGGGTGACATTAACTTCTTTCCAGTCCTTTGGTACTCTGCCCTGGTTAAGCGATGCCTGAAAGAGTATTTTAAACACTAGGGCTAGCTTATTGCTTAGTTCTTTGAGTAATCTAGCTGGAATACCATCAGGTCTAGACGCTTTATTTGGTTTGGTGTTGGCTAATAGTTTTTTAAATCCATTTTCTTGTACTACTAAATCTTCTATGTTGTCTACTTGGTTCAAATTAAGAATTATGTCTTTGTCTCCTGGGGCTGAGAATGCTGATGCAAAGTATTTGTTTAGGATGTTTACTTTAGTTTCATTATCATTATGTATTATGTTATGTTCATCTTTTAATGGCGCTATGCCTGTTGTTTCCATTTTCTTAGACTTAATGTATGACCATAGGTTTTTGTTGTTATCTTTAGATATTACATTATTTATGTATTCACTCTGCAGCTGTCTGCTTACTCTTTGGGTTAGGTGTTTAATTTTTAGATACTTTTTGTAAACTCTTTCTGCCTTGGTTTCTTTTCATTTTCTATATAGGTTTTCCTTCTGTTTACAAAGCTTCTTTAGTCTGTTATTAAACCAGCATTTATTTATTTTGTTTGATGTGTATTTAGTTGGTATATGCTTTTCAATAATGCTTTTAAGATGGTTTTTAATGAAATTCCAGAGGTCATCGACTGGTTGGTTAATGTCTTTTTCTAATAAGAATGTTTGATAGACCAGGGATAATATCATAATCAACTACTAATCCAGGTCTGTTGGTTAAGAAGAGATCTAATGTGTTGTTTAATCTGGTTGGCTTTTTAATGATTTGATCTAAACTTTGGTTGTGTAAAGTTTCTATGAAAAGCTCATTTATGTTCTTAAGGTTTTGGTGTTTATCTATGGTTAGTGTTTTCCACTTTATATCAGGTAGGTTGAAATCACCCATAATCCAAAAAACTGCATTTTTATTTGTCTCTTTAAGTGTAGTAATCTGATAACATAGTTCCTGCATGTATTCTAAACTAGAATTTGGTGGTCTGTAAATGCTGAAAATTATTAGGGATGTTGAGGTGGTATTAGTTTTACAAAATGTAGATTCTATATCTTTTGAGTTAGGTAAGGTAATTTCTTCTGCTATAAGAGTGTTTTTTATTGCTAAAAGAACTCCTCCATTATTATCAGCCCTATCTTTTCTAAAAATTTCATAATCACTATTGAAAATTTCTGCATTATAAATTTCAGGATGTAGCCAAGTTTCTGTTCCTGCATTTATGTCTGGTTTCTCACATTCTAATAAAATTTCTAAGTCTGCTGTTTTGTTCCTAATGCTTTGAAAGTTTATTACTAAGGTTTTAATGTATTTTGGTATTACTCCTTTAGCAGGTCTGTCTAGTGAGGCTGCTGTATTAAATTAAGTAGATTTAGGTTTAACAGGAGTGGATCTGGCTAGTGGTTGGTGAGTTTGTTTTGTGATGGTGTTTAGGATGTTGTATGGGTTAGAAGTGTCCGCATCAAATGAATCAAACAGTCCTGATGTAAACTGAGGTAACCCACATGGTACACAGTGCCAATACATAAGGCATACAGGGCAGCTGTATAAAACCCTATATTGGCTTGCCTTGCCTAATTAATTGCTACCTGGGAACATAGCATTGCTTCAAAGTTAATTTCCTGAAATATTGTTAATGTTGCTGTGTGACTTTGTTAATGAACTCATTTATGTTGAAGATTGTTACTGTTAAAGCAAAAATACTTAGTCTATTTATCAATGAAGTTATTTTTCTTAGTATTACTTCATATGAAAGATGTGGTTCTGTTGTGTAAAATTAAGTATTATTATGTGTCTAAAATACTATTTGAAGAGACAGAATTGAGGCTTAGGATGAAATCAGTGACTTTTGCCTCTTCGTACTACCACCAAGTTCAATACATTATGTCTCCTTTAGCCATAAAGTGACAACGACAAATGCCAAGTACTTAAAAGGAAACATAAACTAATTGGATACAATTACACTACAGAGTTCTTTTTGCTTTGTTAATTTTTTTTGAAAATGTCTACAAGATAAGAAAACTTAAACTCAGTTTGACTACAATTGACAACCTTAGCGTTGTCAAATTAGTAGATATGTTGTTGTTTTTTTTAAATGTCTACAATTTAGTAGATATTAAATGGATTGCAATTTCTTGACCACTCATGTTTTATTTTTATTTTTATTTGTTTGAAAATGACTACAAATTAGTAGATATTAAATGAATTGTAATTCCCTTGAAAAAAAAGTGATAGAGCCTTTTGAAAACAGTTACATATATTATTAGACTTCAGATAGGCCAGGGGAGACGTGGTTCTCAGGTTCGAATCCTGGTGAAGACAGGGATTTTTAAATTCGGAATCTTTGGACGCCTCTAAGTCCACCCAGCTCAAATGGGTACCTTACATTAGTTGGGGAATTGTAAAGGCGGTTGGTCGTTGTGCTGGCTACATGACACCCTTGTTAACCGTAGGCCACAAAAACAGATGAACTTTACATCATCTGCCCTAAAGACCACAAGATTTTAAAGGGGAACTAGTTAGGCAAGGTTCACATTTAACTTTGCATTCACTTGCAACTATCCTTTGATCCGCTGGACCGTTGGGGCACTACACAAGATGTGTCAACCTTTATTCTCCATTCTTATCTCCCATTTGTCTTTGATATAATTTCATTCGGATGTTCTTTCTGAAAATATTGAAGCCTGCCTGGGTGGACCACTTCGGGGGCCGAATTTGAGTTTGTGTTTCCACACATACTGTCTTTGTAACCTTGTTATTATTATAATTATATATTTAGATACTTAACAAATTAAACTATACATTATAATAAAAGGCTATTTATATTCTTTGAGTAAAATAATATTTTTTAATATTTAATTCTGATGTTATAAAAACTAAATGCGTTATTTTTAGCGGCCGCCAAAAGTGGAAAAGACGTTATTAGTTTTGTGTGGCCTGTTTGTCCGTCTGTCCGTCCGACCGTCCCGTTTAGTTCTCGTAAACTAGAAGAGAAAATGAAAATGGGGCATCTTGATATTTTAGATCATTCAAAGTTCTGATGCAAAGGCTACTTTTTTCTTTTCTAATTTTTTTAATCACTTATGCAGCAGCTTTTTCATAAAAATGCACCACTTTTACAATTATTAACTACTTAACACTCAAACACTTGAGGCTCTTTATCAGGGGAGACCACTGTGTACCATATTTTAAACACATTTATGCAAACGGTTGTTCATTTACAAAAGAAAAAAAGAAAAGGTTGTTTATAAGATTAATAATTGTTTTAAATTAGTTTAAGATCTGTTTCCTTTATAATTAAATAACTGTAAGAAAGCCAAGGTAAAAACATTATTTTTCTACTTTTTGAGAATATTGATAATTATGTAAGAAATCATTACAAAGCTAAAACTATGATCTAGCTTCTATATATATTGTCAGGGTTCTATTTTTGCTTTGGCTTGGCTCGTTAGGGGGTACTTACAATTATTACTATTAAGAACAATTACTATTAAGAACAATTGCTACTAAACACACTTCAACTCCAACGGAAATATAATAATCCTGTAATACTCAATCGTCAATGTTTACTTAAGCTTTGCTGGACTTGGTTCCTGTGTTCCTTGACTTGGCTCGTTAGGGGTATGAATACTCAATCACACTTATCAATACTTGTGTAGTTACTCAAATAAGAACAGTTACCACTAGATAGCCTACACATCAACTCCAACTCCAAATCTCCAAGAATATAACAATATTTTAATATCCAATATAGCTCAAATAATACACAATAAATATTAATTAACAAACACCAGTCCAAGAACATAATACAACTAACTAACTACCAATTCACTCTATCAACCAACGGAAACTCCCATACAAAAACATCACATGTATACTGTTCACATTCATGCTTGCGGGGGGGGGGGGGGGGGAAGAGAAGAGGAGAAATAAACAGAGGGATATAACTCGTTCATACTTAAATAGTACAAGGAAATAACACAATCACTCTCGCCATACCTGCCCCGATAGAGCACAAACATGACAGCCGCTCTCAAGAAATGTATGTACATAAGCATCAATCCAGAAAAAAAAAACAATTGACTACCAATTTCACTCTATCATACAAGGAAACACTCACATTAAAAACTATCACGTGTATACTGTTCACAATCATGCCTATGGGAAATAAACAAAGGGATATAACTCTATCATACTTAACACATTCACTTTCCCCATACCTGCCCCTGACAAATATATAAGTATAGTATATACATATGAAATGTTACAGAAAGGTCCTAGATGTCTCATAAAAAGACCTTATCGCAAACAAAGAGATTTGAAACAGGATAAATACAACGATTGAACCCCACGACGACGTACGATCGCAAAGACATTCCTATAGGGAACAGAACCAGGAAAAGAAAGAAGAAGAGGCAAAATGAGAAAAATTCAACATGAGTGAATGAAGAACCTGTCATTAATAGAGATTCTACCCAAACCAAATGACAGAGAGGAAAGGAGAAGGACTATCACAATAATCCTGTGTGGTGCCCTAACAGGTCCAGCAGACTAAGTTATAAGTGAAAGTGTAGTTGAAAGTGTGTGCTTAATTTATAGCTTTTTAAGATATAGATAGATAGATAGATAGATCGATAAATCGATAGATCGATAGATAGATAGATAGATAGATAGATAGATAAATAGATAGATAGATAAATAAAAAAATAGATAGATAAAAAGATAGATAGATTGATTGATAGATAGATATAAAGTACTCTTAAATATCTATAACTGAAGATACCAAACATTTTTGTTGAAATAATGGCATTTGCTACATTACACACTACATTTTTAACTAATTTAACTATAAAACTGATTTTTGATTTTTCCACAATTTGTGTACATTGATATCTTATATTTTATATTTAAATCCAGCGTGTATAACAATAAATAAATCTAGCTACAAAGTATCATTACAAATTTAAACACGTTTGCTGTTGCTTACAAAATAAAATGCTTTAAAATGCCCAGTTTTTAGCAGCTACAATATCTTGTGTAGACTATACAAAGTACCGTCATGACGATAAATCAATGTTACACAAACGAATCTTTTATTGGTAAGTTAATATATATAATAGAAGTATTTCAAAATATTTTCTTGTCTAACTAAGTAAAAATAGTAATTGACTGACAATTGCATTTAGAGAAACTACAAAGCGTAAAAATTGTTATAATTTATAATGAGACTACAACATACAATGAAAGTCATGACTCATAGTTTGCATATCTTCATACATGAATGCAGTGCTTTGTGACACATTTCTTCAGGACAATTGATTATGAACAGAATAAAAAAAAGGTTCCATAATTTGATATAATAATTAAACAAATGATGTCAATGCATTCTGTTATTCTTCATCTGTGACATAATCGCAATGTTCTTTGTTATCTTATCTTATATAATACAGACGTTACTTCAAAAAAGAAGATGATTACGTCATACATATTAACCAATGACTTTAACTCTGCCAAGTCACTGGTTTTCCTGGCTAGCTCAGGCAACCTATTCCATGCTCTAATAGCACTAGGGAAGAAGTAGTATTTATACAAATTTGTCCTAGCATATGGGACGAGGAATGTGCCTTTATCTTAGTGTCTTTCAGAAAATTTTATTACATTTTGTTTTTGTATTTGAAGATTATGGTTCAGTGTTTTACTTTTGGGTCTTCTCTCCTAAAGGCTTTCTAAATTTAGTGATTTTACTAAAGGTGTTACTCTAGTCAAATGTGAATATTCGTTTGTTATGAATCTCACTGCTCTATTTTGTTAACCTGACTTTACACAATAGTGTTTATTTAGAAAGAAAAATACCAACTGAAAGTATTTCAGTATGATGAGCTTTACTAGCACAAATTACTGTTACTGTATTGATTCTCATATACATATTGTTAAAAGAATCATCAAGAATACCCTTAAACAGAGTATAAAATACACAAATATTAATAAAGTATCATAAAGGAGTCATGGTCATGACCGAACAGGTACTTGACATTCTCAGATATATTAATTAACAAAACATTAGCTAAACACAAATAAAAATATATTGTAGTCCTGTACAAACAAAAGTCCTGTTTGAAACTACTCTAAATACGTGTAATAACAATACAATTTTACAATGTAGAATAATTCCCTAGCACTTGATGAAACATTTAGAGCTTACGTGACAATGCAGTATTAAAATCATCTATCAGAGTGAATAAAAAATACAAATACTGAACCAGATATTATTTGCAGTGTACATGGAAGAGCGGTTAGATTTACCAAAAACGATTATTTTGCATACACAATTTCGACTCAAATAGTTTTTTGGAGCCAACATATCAAAAGTACAAGATTATACTTTTGTCCATTTTTAGGCAAAATTTAATTTTTTTTTTGTATATGAATTTCAATAGCACTCCTTAAAGCGTTACTTCGATTTTGTAGACATTGTATAAAAAGAATTATTCCTATTGTCTGTAAAAACTGGGACATAGTCCAAGTTTTTTGCAAAGCCTTCTTATTTTATAAAGCATATTCAGGGCCGCCGCGAGGGTTTAGGCCGCCTGCGTGCGAAGTTAAAAAATGCCCCCCCCCCCAGAATTTTATTTTGGAAAACAAAATTCATTAAGACTGAGCTGGACACTGTACCTAAAGCGTTCTTTGATTTAAATACATTTTTGTACCATTTCTTTTTTCTTTTCATATTTGTCTCGTTGTCGTATCTCCATTCCCTCTAAGATGTTTTTTTCAATTTTAACTTTGTATTTTATTGTAAAGAATGTAATGAAAAAGAAAAGAAACTTTGTTTTAATTATAACACACTTTTTAGGTTTTATTTTACATTTCTATTTTTAACACTATGTATAGAATCCAAATTTAGGTAATGAAATTTCACTTAAATGAGTCAGTTTCACAAACCTATATATAATATGTTTATGGTCAGTTTTTTTTTTTCCAGAATAGTGTTGCCTACATAAATTGTAAACGTTGTAAAAGTTTCTTCATGGAGATAGAATCCAAGATGCGACAGGTTTTCGCTCAAGTCGGCAAATAGTTTTATTCCGAGCGGGACTCGGCGCTAAGCGTCTTCTGGCCTTTTTCTCTTAGTAAGAAGAGAGAATTTTTAAAAAAGGCTAATATTAATGTGTTTTCTTTCAGAACGAACTATTCTTCTAATAAAAAAAATTCGAGGGCCATATTAAATCTAATAATAAAGAGGCAGCCCTGGCCAATAGTATTATGCGAGGGACATTCTAGGTAGGCCTACAGATTGCGTACGTACGTCTGCAATGGGCGTGAGCTTTTTAACAATATTCTTCGTGTCAAGTCTCTGTCGCGGAGGTTTTTTGTCACACAAAAGTCGTCACTATTATAGAGTGCAATAGGCGGAAAAAATTCGACTATTCTGAGACTAAAAAAAATCCAGAAAAATCGCACTAGCGGAGACATTTAAAATGTTTTCTTGAAAACGTTTTGACAAAAGCGGTCTTCATTTAAAATGATCTTATTAGAAGATAAAACGCTGTCTCCTACTTAAGAGATTTTAATTTTTGAACATGTAATTTTACTAATTTTCAAATAAATTACACTGAAAATAAAACATGTTTTCGCCGCCCCTCTCCTTGTTGTTATATAATCGTTGACTTGTCGCTACAAACAGCTAGTACAACTAAACCAATGAAGGCGTTTTATATTTTTACTAAATAAGCTTTAAATAACTTGAACAAACTTCTTATGTGAACAAAAAAACAATATAATTGTTATTACAATTTTTACAGATTTAATATGAGATCTAATATTAATAAAATTTACTGATATGTAAACGAAATCTAGCTCATCACAAAATAACGTCTATACTCTTTCATGTCTCAAGATTGTCTGACGTTTTACATTTGCATTATGTAAAATTCATAATCTTCAATGCATAAACACCAATCAATCGCCGCCTAGGAAACACACACACTCTATAACACCTCTTTTTGTCAGGAAGTTGCGCCCCCCCCCCATTCGTATACAATGTGACAATGTTTTAAAATTGACATTCTAATTACTAGATCTACTTACAGGGCGGGCAATTCTACTCGAAAAAAATATTACAAACAACCCGAGAAAATTTAAGGTCAGGAAAGAGTCGGCGCTTATGGAAAAACCCGTGGGAAACCCTCGCGTGCCGCTTTGTTTTTCTCCTTAAGTTTTCAAAATAACTTCTTATTGTACAAATATCGTCTCTTCCCCCACCCCTCCCCCCAGTTTTCAAAGAATAATGGAATCAGTAGAATTAAAATAATTATATTTTTTTTAATTATTCCAAAAATTTAAAGAAAAATGATTCTTGAAAATGATTTGGCCGCCCCTTACATTCGGCCGCCTGCGTGCAATGCACACATTACACAATAGGTAGTGTCGCAGTTATCTATGTAACTGTATAGTAGAATTATTTCTCTATTTGATAGTGCGGCGTTATTCACTATATTGATGACGTCATTACATTATTTCTTGTGTAGACTAGGAGAAGGAAATTTTATTGCTTGTCACAACTTCTAGTGACGTAAAGTTAGTGTGTGTGTGTGATTTGCGTCATTTATCGTCAAGTTCAGTCTCTCCATCTTGTGCTGTATAGAGGCAAGACATGTTTTGAGAGCTCTTGAATTTCTCCTTGGTTATTGTTACTGGATAGCCTTAACGTTTGCCTTGGACATTTTCTTGTTGGATTATCTTGACCCCTGTTTAGGGTGAGTTTTATTTTTATGGTATAGTTTTTCTATTTGAATCCGTTCGTATTTGTAAGTCTATATTTTAGACTAGATCTAGATGATTAGGAGAATCCTTTTTCTTTTATCTTCTATAGGGTTTTAGCGACAAGTCTAGGTTTTGGTCGTAGTCTCAGTCAAGACTCTATTTCAAGTTTTTGGCGTCAAGTCTAAGTAGTGATCTTAGCTTGGTGTGTCAAGTCTATGTGTAAGACTCAGTGTCAAGTTTTGGTGTTCAAGTTGACTTTTTCATGAGTCTGAGGTTCAAGATTCCAGATTGCGGGTTGCCTTGGTCAGACCTGATGTTGCAGTGTGAATTGTGAATTTTTTGGAATTATCGTCAGTGAACAGTATTGGATTTACAGACTATATCTATGTGAATTCCCAGTTGTTGCGTTGAAAGAATGTTTGAACAACTTATGATGAATATGTTGAGGTAATGATATTGTTCAAATAATTGATCATTGATATATCACAAAGAAAATAACTATATCATATTGGATTAGAGATATTATACATATATTTATGGATATTGATATTATTATTATCATTCATCATACATCAGTTCAGTTGTAAATATATCACTTTAATAAATGTTTATTGTTATTTAACATTACACACTGAGTTTATTAATTTAGTACAACTGTATGTGTGTGGTGTGCTTGTCAGGCTGAACTTGGACCAAAATATTATAAGTTCAGAAAAAGAATAACAATAACACACATTGAATTAAAACTATGATAGATACAATAAAACACAAGAACCTGACAAGTATTTTGGGGGCTCGTCTAAAAAGTTAATCTCAGTCATAATTTGTAAATTATTTGCTAAGTTTATTGTTTAGATTTGTGTACTTGTAAAAGTATATTTTCAGATTCTAGACACCTGTTTGTGTCACAGTACCATGTGATTGTACCTTATTACTCAAGAAAAGCGCTGTATTAATTTTTTTTGTGTGAGACTTTTATGGTGCCATTATATCGCCATTGCTAACATTGTATCTTATATATAATATTTTTTAAATTTATACTAATAAGATATAATTTTGTTACATGCCAAACTGATTGGTGTCGGACTTAAATTGGAGCTGTGATCTGTTTGTTGGGATTCTCAAGTTGTCCTGGTGTACCTGGCTGTACCTTGTCATCACTACTCTATCTTCCTGGTGCTGAGGCAGATTCTATCTTCGCAGGAGAAAGCACAGCTAAGTGTATTTTTTTTTGGTTGCTATAATATATCTTGTGCTCTAGTTGATTTTTCTGATTTGACCTTTGGAACTTATATTGTTTGGAAATTCTGAGGATGGAGACTAGGTTTTCTATAAATTCACAATTTATAGCAGATGGGAAGGCGTTGGGTTTTTTCAGGAGTTGACTTACAGAATTATATGAAGGAACAGAAGGAGGAATATGTCAAGGCAGAACAAGCAAGATGGATAGGGAGGAACGGGCTTAAGAAGGAGGAGGAACGGTTTAAGAAGGAGGAGGAACGGGCAAGATTGGATAGGGAGGAACGGTTTAAGAAGGAGGAGCATGAACGATGGAAAGAAAGAGAAGCAGTGGAAGCTAAAAAGAGGCAGGATGAATTGGAATTGGCTAGACTTCAGGAGAAAATTGGTGTCAAATCTGAAAACAAAGAAGGAGAAGCTAAGATCCAGGATAAACATAAACATATAATTGATAAGTTGGACAAGAGTTTTCAGAATATGAAGGAAGATGAGGATTTGATTGGCTTTTTGACTTTATTTGAGGCGGGTAGCAACAAGATGTTGTATTGATAAGAAAAGTTGGGCTATGTTGTTATCTTACAAATTGACTTCAAAACTCAAGAATTTCATGCTACAAGATGATCTGTTTAAAAGGAAAATTATGATGAAGTGAAGGTTTTGTTAATGAGGCAGGCTGATATAAATGGAGAATCGTGTAGGAAGAAATTTCACCAAATCAGACCTAAAGAAAATGATTTCAGGGGATATGTAGCAGAATTGAGAAGGGCACTAGACAATTGGATGAAGATGGCAGAAGTAAAGGAGACCATAGAAGGCATGAAGAATATGATTGTGACAGACAGATTGTTAGAGAGTGTTTCAGGTGAAGTATATCGTCAACTTTTCTTAAATAAAAGTGATAATGTAGAAGACATGCTAAAAGTAATTGAAAGCTTTAAGACTGCAAGTTCAACCAAATCATTATGTAAAGAGGAAAATGTGTATGTAGTGGGAGCTGCTGAAGCTACAAGTCAGAACTATGTTAGTGAGGGGAAAGTCATAACTTGTTTTAGGTGCGGAAAAGTAGGTCACAGGTCAACGGAATGTTATGTGGGTGGAGCTAGAGTGAAACCAAAGCAGGTGTTATATTATAAGGATGGACCAAGACATGTGTCAGGCACAAGGAATGTGTCATATGGAACTTACAGGAGGCAGTTTGATACTAGAGGAAGGAGAATGGATGTAGGAAACTGGAGAGGAGACTACAATAATGTGAACCATGGTGGAGGAAATAACAGAAGGAATTATTCAAGTGTTGATTATTCTAGGGAGAAAAAACACAGACAAGCCAAGGAAAATTAAACAGACAGGTCCACAGAGATGACTAAATTGTTCACGTAAAATTCAAAGTTTGTTGTCATTCTAATTTGGCTGATGAAATAGAATATTTTACTCCATGTAGAAAAGAAACTATGTCTATTGTTGATCAGAAATTGAGGAAAAAGTCTGTAGGTAAATTACGTTTGAAGAAGGATTATTAAATAATAAATAGTGTCTATATTGCGTGATTCAGGATCTAGTGTGATTGGGGTAAGAAATTCGTTAATTGAATCCACAGACAAAATTCAGGTAGCTACAAATTAAAATTAATTGATGGTACTATTAAGGAATATCCACTGGCATGTGTTGACATCAATTCAGACTATATCACAGGGAAATATATTGTAGCTTGTTTTGATAATCCAGTAGCTGATTTAATCATAGGGAATGTACAAGATGAACAACATTATGAACATAGTGGTGCTGCTGTTACGAGAGCAATGAAACAAAAAGAGAATGAGGCCGATATTATGAAACATTCAGAAGTTATTCAGGATTGTTATAAGTTGTTTGGATCATGTGAGGATTTCTTGAGAGAACAAGTGAGTGATCCTACATTACAAGAATTATGGAACAGGCAGAAGGAGAAGAGTGTGGATAATAAGAAAAATGGAGGTGTTCGATTCAAGGTATTCGATAGATTATTGTATCGTGTATTCAAAAGTCAAGTAGGTCAGGAAGAGAAACAACTCGTGGTTCCAGTGTCAAAAAGGGAAGTAATTTTAAAAACAGCACATGAAAGTATATTTGCAGGTCATTTGTCAGTGAGAAAGACTAAGGGAAGAATATACCAATATTTCTTTTGGCAAGGAGTTGATAAAGATGTTAAAGATTGATTAAGAGTTGTGATATTTGTCAACGTGTAGAATGCCAAGAAGATGTGACAGAGTTGAACTTGGAAATATGAATATAGTAACAACACCATTTTACAAAGTGGCAATAGATATTGTTGGTCCGTTGGAGGTTACCGAGAACAAGAACAGATTTATTTTAACACTTGTTGACATTGCTACGAGATGGCCAGAGGCAATACCTTTAAGAAATATTACTACAGAAACTGTAATTGAGGCATTAAACACAATTTTCAGTAGAATTGGTATACCCGCATGAGGTACTAAGTGATAACGGAAGTCAGTTCACTGCGGATTTATACAAAGAAGTTTGTAACTTCTACAATATTAAAATAGTGCACTCAACTATTTTCCACCCTTCGTCAAATGGGATGAATGAACGTTTCAATTCTTCATTGAAAAGTTTTCTAAGGAAAGTGACACAAGAGAGTCCAAAGGATTGGGATAGAAAGGTTAGCGCTGCACTTTTTGCCTATAGAGAGGTCCCAAATGAAACTACAGGAATATCGCCATTTCAAATGGTATATGGAAGACAGATGAGAGGACCATTGGCCATTCTGAAACAAGTATTTGTAAACAAAGAGGAGGAAAGATGAATACAGGAATGTTTACTCATACTTAATGGATTTGAAGAAGAGGTTATTTCATGTAACATCAATTGCCAACCGAAATAGTGAGGTTCAAAAGCAAAAGTACAAAATTCAGTATGATAGATACTCTACAATGCGCAAGATTGATGAAGGTGATTGTGTATTAATACTTAAACCTCAAAGAGAAAACAAATTATCTGTTTATTGGCAAGGACCATTTCAAGTTATACGGAAGGTATCAAGATTCAATTTTCTAGTGAAAAAGGGAGATAAGTTGAAACTTTACCATATCAATAGGTTGATGAAATACCATAGCAGAGGTAAAGGACAATACAAGTGAAACTGTTACTAATATTGAAAATGAGAACAATATTTTGTCTGCTAATATGGTGTCTGTTGTGGATGATGAGGAGGAATTTGATGAAGACTTGACAAATGAAGATATTTTACCAAGCATTCCGACATTAGAAATCAACAATAACAATCAGACGAATGAAGACATTTTATCTCAAGTGAAGATTAACCCAGATTTAAACCATAATCAGAGATGTGAAATTATGAAGGTGCTGGATGAATTCAAGGATATGATATCTGACATTCCAGGTAAAGCAGATGTGGAAGAATATAAAATTAAGTTGCTGACACTAAGCCTATAGCATTAAAGCCATATACTGTACCAATAAATATGAAGGAGAAATTAAAAGAGGAAATTGATAGTATGTTAAAGTTGGGTATCATAGGACCCACAGATTCACCGTATGCCGCTCCTGTTGTGGTTGTTAAGAAACGTGATGGTACACTACGTCCATGCATTGATTACCGCAAGTTAAACAATGTTACACAAATACCAGCTGAATTAATACCAGATCAAGAAGAGTTATTTAATAAACTCTACAGGGCTAAGTATTTTACGTTAGTTGATTTAACTAAAGGGTATTGGCAAATTCCTATAAGTGAAGAATGTAAGGAGTATACAGCTTTTAGGGTTCTGGGGGAACACTACATGTTTCATTTCTTACCATTTGGTTTAAGTGGTGCTCCTAACCATTTCAATAGAGTTTTAAAGAGTATTTTAAGAGATATTGAGAATGTATTGTTTTTATTTTGATGACATCTGTATATTTAGCGAAAGTTGGGAGACTCATGTTAGAGATGTACACAATGTTTTCGGTGTATTGAAAAGTCATGGATTTACTGTAAAACCATCTAAATTAGAGGTTGGCTTTACTAACATTAAATTTCTGGGACATAATGTAGGTCGGGGAGAAGTGAAACCAGACAGTAGAAATGTTCAGAAGATTCTGGAGTTTAAACCACCAGTACTAAGAAGGAAGTACGATCATTAATTGGGTTGGTTAACTATTACTCTAAATTTATACCTTGTTATTCAGACTTGGTATTTCCATTCACAGAGTTATTGAAGAAAGGGAAATCTGTGAGAATTGATTGGAGTAACGGGTGTGTTGTGGCACTGAAAAGAATACAAACTTATTTGTGTGATTATCCTATTCTGAGATTACCTGATCCTTCTCTTTCATTCTTTTTGCAGACAGATGCATCAGATAAAGGCATTTCAGGTATACTTAGTCAGATGAGAGATGGTGTGTTACATCCAGTGAAGTTTGTCAGTCGCAAGTTGTTGCCACGTGAACAGAACTACTCTATCCTTGAGCGGGAAGGACTGGCCATTGTATGGTCGATCAAAAAGCTAGATCGTTATTTGGCAGGAGTGAAGTTTCATCTCCAGACCGATAACAAAGCCTTGTCATTCATAACTAATAGTAGTTATAGTAACAAAAGAATAACTAGATGGTGTTTGGCGCTGCAGGATTATGTTTTTGATTCTGTCCATTTGAAGGGAGAATTAAATGTTTTTGCTGATGTTTGTTCAAGACTTATATAATTTTTTTTGGTTCATTTGAGCAATCATGTACTTAAGTTGTATTAATTTTGATATTGATCAATTTGATAATGTAACTATGTAACATGCAAACAGTTGTAACTTTAACTGTAAATTTTTGAGACAAACATTATTTTGTCTATTGAAGTGTATAATGAAGATTTTTTTATTATTGAGGTAATCATTGATGATTATTGGTTGTTGAGGATTTCTCAGTTGTTTTTCTCAGTGAGATCTTGAAGTCTCTTCTTGTAATTCTTGGAAGCATATTTGCAGTTTTGATCTTTGTTATATCGATCTTGGTGAAGTTGATTTTCTGGAGAATTTTCTTGCAGTTTTTTATGATAACTGGAATTTTTTTTCAAAATTGCCAGTTCGTTGAGGAGGGGGAATGTCGCAGTTATCTATGTAACTGTATAGTAGAATTATTTCTCTATTTGATAGTGCGGCGTTGTTCCACTATATTGATGACGTCATTACATTATTTCTTGTGTAGACTAGGAGAAGGAAATTTTATTGCTTGTCACAACTTCTAGTGACGTAAAGTTAGTGTGTGTGTGTGATTTGCGTCATTTATCGTCAAGTTCAGTCTCTCCATCTTGTGCTGTATAGAGGCATGACATGTTTTGAGAGCTCTTGAATTTCTCCTTGGTTATTGTTACTGGATAGCCTTAACGTTTGCCTTGGACATTTTCTTGTTGGATTATCTTGACCCCTGTTTAGGGTGAGTTTTATTTTTATGGTATAGTTTTTCTATTTGAATCCGTTCGTATTTGTAAGTCTATATTTTAGACTAGATCTAGATGATTAGGAGAATCCTTTTTCTTTTATCTTCTATAGGGTTTTAGCGACAGTCTAGGTTTTTGGTCGTAGTCTCAGTCAAGACTCTATTTCAAGTTTTTGGCGTCAAGTCTAAGTAGTGATCTTAGCTTGGTGTCAAGTCTATGTGTAAGACTCAGTGTCAAGTTTTGGTGTTCAAGTTGACTTTTTCATGAGTCTGAGGTTCAAGATTCCAGATTGCGGGTTGCCTTGGTCAGACCTGATGTTGCAGTGTGAATTGTGAATTTTTTGGAATTATCGTCAGTGAACAGTATTGGATTTACAGACTATATCTATGTGAATTCCAGTTATTGCGTTGAAAGAATGTTTGAACAACTTATGATGAATATGTTGAGGTAATGATATTGTTCAAATAATTGATCATTGATATATCACAAAGAAAATAACTATATCATATTGGATTAGAGATATTATACATATATTTATGGATATTGATATTATTATTATCATTCATCATACATCAGTTCAGTTGTAAATATATCACTTTAATAAATGTTTATTGTTATTTAACATTACACACTGAGTTTATTAATTTAGTACAACTGTATGTGTGTGGTGTGCTTGTCAGGCTGAACTTGGACCAAATATTATAAGTTCAGAAAAAGAATAACAATAACACACATTGAATTAAAACTATGATAGATACAATAAAACACAAGAACCTGACAGGTAGCGGCGGCCCTGAGCTTATTTTCTTTTATTTTTCCTTCTTAGAAAAAAGCTACGTAATTTGACTGAATACGTATTCGCAAAACGTTATAAAATCTGGTTGGTTAGTGAATAGTTTATTTCTTAGTCTTTCCTCTCATTGAATGTGTAAACGGCTTAGTCTCAAGTCTCTTGTGGGATTTACTTAACAACATTTCTATGCAAACATAAATACAAAAGATTTTAACAAATAAATACAAACCATACACTGAAAACACTTGGGTTAGTCATTTATTATGTTTTTTAAATTCATTTTGACCAATAACAAAATATTAAATACACATGTTACCGAAATTAACCTAATTAATTACAATTATGTTCTCTCTATTTCAATACCTAATCACCTCTACCTATTTTTTTTAGATTATCTGTTCATATTATACTATAGTTACAGTTTACATTTTCTTTGCCAATATTTTATATTTTAGATTCTTGAAGTTTGAAATACAAGATTCGTGAATATTTATTGCCATTGTGATGATGTGTACAATTATGATAATTAGAAAAAATAGAAAATGTCTTCTAAAACATTTAATAGTGTTTCTGATACAGTGAATTCAAAAGAGTGAAAGAATTCAAATCGGTTAAAATCAGT
The DNA here is from genome assembly GCA_036873155.1 of Biomphalaria sudanica. Classification (NCBI taxonomy): domain Eukaryota; kingdom Metazoa; phylum Mollusca; class Gastropoda; family Planorbidae; genus Biomphalaria; species Biomphalaria sudanica. The sequence continues at coordinate 417,773 of JAZGLO010001666.1, read as the reverse complement.
TTATTTTTAACAACATTTTTATTATTTTTTGTGATTGCTCCATCTGGAATTGTAGAAACATTATTGTTTGCAAAATATTCAGATTTACATTTAACAAGTAAATCTGTGAGTCTGTTGCTTTCCACTGAACATATTCTTTACATTGTACACTCTTCATTTAATTGTATATTGTATGTCAATACAAGTCCTAAAATCGCCGAGACTTTAGGAGGACTTTTTTACTGTGAAATGTAAGTAATATTTTTTTTTTAAATCAATATCTCAAAATTATAAAACGTATGTTAGGTCTTTGTTGTGTTTAGTTATTAAAAGAGCAATGTGAATTACAAATGTGTGTATATGTTGTAGTTACTTTATAACATATATTACTTATAGCACCGAATTCAGCCCGACAGCCACACCATACACACCCAGTTGTGCATAAACTAAATAAAAATCTAAAAATGAATTTAATCTAATGATATTTGTACAATGAAAATGATATATGATAAATGATATGATAATCAAATATAAATATATATGATATGATGTGAAAATTCAATACTTGTAATAGGACTACAATAAATACTTAATTAGTATTTAAAAATACGGATAATCACTTCAGTAATATTGTTCACAACAATATGTCAAGACAACAACTGGCCATACAAGTAGATCTATCTTCCAGACAAGATACTGAGCACCGACGATCAATAATCAATAAGTTCATAGTAACATCAAAGCTGACAACTTCACAAAGTACCACCAGGTCTGGATACAGCAACCCGCAATCTGGAACCTCAGACTCGTAAGTCAAACTTGAACAATCAGACAGAAAACCTGAGACGAAAACCTCAGTCCTTTAACCTAGAACTGAGACTTGCGATTTCACTTCTGAAACATGAGACTGAAAACTTCAGTCATGATACGAAAACCCTACAGAAAGACAAATAAATATTCTTTTAATCCTCTAATCTAATTATAAAAAATACGAATATGATCGAATTCATAGAAAAAAAACAGATTACAATATGAAATAAAAACTGACACTTAACAGGGGTCAAGATAATCCATTAAGAATATCTACCAAGGACAACTATAAGGCTGTCCAAAATCAGATCCAAGGAGAAATTTAAGAGCTGAACAAAATACAGCTTGCTTCAGTCTATCAACATGGTGTGAATGTACCGGACGAGCTAAGACAAAATAGAGCTTGTTTCAGTCTAACAACATGGTGTGAATGTAACAGACGAGCTAAGACAAAATAGAGCTTGCTTCAGTTTATAAACATGGCGTGAATGTACCAGACGAGCTAAGACAAAATATAGCTTGCTTTAGTCTATCAACATGGTGTGAATGTACCAGACGAGCTAAGACAAAATATAGCTTGCTTTAGTCTATTAACATGGTGTGAATGAACCAGACGAACTAAGACGAAATAGAGCTTGCTTCAGTCTAACATCATGGCGTGAATGTACCAGACGAGCTAAGACAAAATAGAGCTTGCTTCAGTCTAACAACATGGCGTGAATGTACCAGACGAGCTAAGACAAAATAGAGCTTGCTTCAGTCTATCAACATGGTGTGAATGTACCAGACGAACTAAGACAAAAAAGAGCTTGCTTCAGTCTAACAACATGGCGTGAATGTACCAGACGAGCTAAGACAAAATAGAGCTTGCTTCAGTCTATCAACATGGTGTGAATGTACCAGACGAGCTAAGACAATATACGTCATAAAAAAATTATGACGAAGCAACAAGGGGAGATCACCTACTGTACACAAAGAAAACCAATGCAAATGACGTCATCAAAATAGACGAAAGCGATGCTATAAAATAGAGAACATGTTTATTATACAACTTATTCAATAGTTGCGACAACGTAGAAATGTCATAGAAACATAGTACAATTTCTAAATGAACGTAATTAAATATAAAATTTATATTTCTTTTAAGTTTAATTTTATCTTCACCTTTATTTTTTGCTTTATTCTGAAGCAAAGTATGAAAAAAAAATGATTATAATAATAAAAATTGTAAATATTGCCTTGACATTAAGAAATATTTTACATTGTTGATTTTAAGTTTTTATTTTTCTTTAATGTCATTAATTACATTTTTAAAAAGCAATAAAAGATTGTGAAGATAGTTTGCGTTATCATACAAACTCAGTCGAGTCCTCCTTCGTATCCACCAATGGACAAGAAATGTTACATCTTCAGTTCCCCTAGCTGCATTATATGCAAATTGGTGAGGGTCTAGGCTGTTATTGACTTTTGCTACAAGCTGTTTAAGTATATATGTTTTTTAAAACATTTCATAACTATAGGTGTTAATACTTCATATATGTAAGTTATAGCCCTTAGTCATTGTGAGTTATGCGTCTTTTGTTGTGAACTAGCAGTTCTGCCCAAGATTGCGCCCAGTGATGATTGAATAAAAGTGTACGGCCAACATCGACATTTGTTGCCTTGATTCTTTAAAACCTAATTAACAGGGTGGCAGCTGAAAGTGAACCACGTGCGTGCTTTCACTCTCGCTAGAATTAGTAGACTAGACGTCAAGGGAGAGATTAAAGATAAATTGAGAGCTACATCGGGTAGTCTACCCGCCCCCCCCTCAAGGTTACGTACGCTTTGGGCTATCAAGGGAGGCAACCGAGAGATTAATACATCAGACAGTAGAGACAGAGTTACACATGATGTAGGAAAACCTACTGACGCCCCCCTCCCATTGCATGGAACTAACGGAGGGAAATCTTAACGAAAATTGAAAATTTCAGACGGTGGAGGCAGCAGATGGAAATATATCTGCAGGCGACGGGAGCTTACGGAAGACCCAAGAGCCAACAGAAGGCCATCGTTCTGCATTGTGCCGGCAAACAGGCCATAGAAGTCAGCGACCTATGCCCATACCAGGAAGGAAAGTCAGAATGAGTGACTCTGAACTAAATGGTATTCTCATCAGACAGGAAAGTGCAGGAAAAACTCTGTCATGCTCAGAGTTTTCCCTGAAAAGAACCAAAAGATTTACAGAGCCTTCAAGCAATCAATGACTAGCGTGGAAGAAATCATAGGAGAAGCTCAGGCTTGCATTGAAGAATGGAAAGAACATCACAGAAGGCAGCAGCAACACCATTAGAGCGTCGATTTTGTGGACGACACACCCAACAAAACAGCATGCACGGGTTGGGGACAGACATGCAAGCGATGTGGGGAAAAAACAACTTGCAAGAAAGTACAACAGAGTAAAAGGAAGCACACTTGTACTCAAAGTGCTTTTTAAAAAAAAATCAACAACAGTCATCATGAAATTGCTCTGGCTATTAATCCTAATAATTACTAAATACACACTAGCTAAACATAGAACTAGATCTACCTTAGTCAACACTAAACTTAAAAAGGAAACAACATCATCACACTCTAGATCAATGCAACTTCAAAAATAACCTAACATACACATCCATAACATTAAAGAAGATCACCCAACACAAATGGAAGTTCTCAATCAGACACAGCAGAAATAAATACCTATCACTGTTAATATTAATAGCAGGAGATGTAGAGTCAAATCCAGGGCCTAGATCTAAAGATAGATGCAACATCTGCAAAAAAGTATGCACCATGAAACAGAAATCATTTCAATGTGACACCTGCAATAAATGGTACCATGCATCATGTCTCCATATGAATACACCTGTGTATTATGCCTTAGGCAACAAAGACGCATCATGGCACTGTGTACCGTGTGGGTTACCTCAGTTTACATCAGGACTGTTTGATTCCTTTGATGCAGACACTTCTAACCCATACAATATCCTAAACACCATCCCAAACCAAACTCACCAACCACTAGCCAGATCCACTCCTGTTAAACCTAAATCTAATAAAATTAATACAACAGCCTCACTAAACAAACCTACTAAAGAAGTAATACTAAAATACCTTAAAACCTTAGTAATAAATTTTTAAAGAATTAGGAACAAAACAGCAGACTTAGAAATTTTATTAGAATGTGAGAAACCAGACATGATTGCAGAAACAGAAACTTGGCTGCATCCTGAAATGTATAATGCAGTAATTTTTAATAGTAATTATGAAATTTTTAGAAAAAATAGGGCTGATATCATGGAGGAGTTCTTCTAGCAATAAAAAAAACTCTTATAGCAGAAGAAATTACCTTACCTAACTCAAAAAATATAGACTCAACATTTTGTAAAATTAATACCACCTCAACATCCTTGATAATAGGCAGCATTTACAGACCACCAAATTCTTGTTTAGAATACATGCAGGAACTATGTAATCAGAATACTACACTTAAAGAGACAAATAAAAATGCAGGTTTTTGGATTATGGGTGATTTCAACCTACCTGATATAAATTGGAAAACACTAACCATAGATAAACACCAAAACCTTAAGGACATAAATGAGCTTTTCAGAAACTTTGCACAACCTAAGTTTAGATCAAATCATTAAAAATCAAACCAGATTAAACAACACATTAAATCTTATCTTAACCAACAGACCTGGATTAGTAGTTAATTATGATATTATTCCTGGTCTATCAGACCATGAGATCATAAAAATACACAGTCAGATAAAAGCAGTAGCAGATTCAAAACCCAAAAGAAAACTCTTACTCTGGAATAAATGTAACCTAACACAACTACACCAAGCTGCATTAAACTTTCAACAAACATTCTTATTAGAAAAAGACATTAACCAACCAGTCGACGACCTCTGAAATTTCATTAAAAACCATCTTAAAAGAATTATAGAAAATCATATACCATTTAAATACATATCAAACAAAATAAATAAATGCTAGTTTAATAATAGACTAATAAAGCTTTGTAAACAGAAGGAAAACTTATATAGAAAATTTAAAGAAACTAACGCAGAAGGAGTTTACAAAAAGTATATAAAAATTAAACACTTAACCCAAAATGTAAGCAGACAGATGCAGAGTGAATACATAAACAATGTAATATCTAAAGATAACAACAAAAACCTATGGTCATACATTAAGTCTAAGAAAATGGAAACAACAGGCATAGCGCCATTAAAAGATGAACATAACATAATACATAATGATAATGAAACTAAAGCAAACATCCTAAACAAATACTTTGCATTAGCATTGTCAGACCCAGGACATATTACTGAATTTGAACCAAGTAGACAACATAGAAGATATAGTAGTACAAAAAAAATGGATATCAAAAACTATTAGCCAACACCAAACCAAATAAAGCGTCTAGACCTGATGGTATTCCAGCTAGATTACTCAAAGAACTAAGCAATGAGCTAGCCCCAGTGTTCAAAATACTCTTTCAGGCTTCACTTAACCAGGGCAGAGTACCAAAGGACTGGAAAGAAGCTAATGTCATCCCCCTATTTAAAAAAGGAGAAAAATCTGACCCAGGAAACTACAGATTAGTATCACTTACCAGCATCACATGTAAAATCCTAGAACACATAATATGTAGCAACATAATTAACCAGTTAGACAAACATAATGTCCTCACACCATACCAACATGGCCTTAGGAAATATAGATCATGTGAAAGACAACTAATATGACTATTGATGATTTTTCTAAAGGTTTAGATAATAGTGATCAAATAGATGCTATCTTACTAGATTTTTCTAAGGCTTTCGACAAAGTTCACCACCATAGTTTGCTTAAAAAATTAAAATATTTTGGCGTTAATGGTCCTCTGCATCAGTGGTAGGGAGAAAACAAACTAATAATAAATGGCTCTAAATCAACACCGATAACAGTAAACTCAGATGTACCTCAAGGAACAGTCTTGGGTCCACTACTATTTTTAATTTACATAAATGATTTACCAAATTGCATTACTTCAGGAACAAATGTCAGATTTTTTGCAGACGATTGCATAATGTATAGAACAATAAAAACAACACAAGACACATTTATTTTACAAAGAGAATTAGATGAATTACAGAAATGGGAATCAAATTGGAGCATGTCTTTCCAACCAGAAAAATGTAAGTTGTTAAGAGTAACAAAAAAACTAAATCAAATTAATTCCACTTATCTTATTCATGGCAAACCAGTAACACAGACTAAAAACGCAAAATACCTAGGTGTTATAATAAATGAAAAACTGTCATGAAACAGGAACAGACACAAAATAGAGCAGTGAGATTCATAAGAAATGAATATTCACATTTGACTAGAGTAACACCTATAGTAAAATCTCTAAATTTAGAAAGCCTTCAGGACAGAAGAATTTAAAGTAGCAATTATACATAAAACACTGAACCATCATCTTCAAATACAAAAACAAAATATAATAAAATACTCTGAAAGACATAAATATACAGGCACATTCCTCATCCCATATGCTAGGACAAATTTGTACAAATACTCCTTCTTCCCTAGTGCTATTAGAGCATGGAATGGGTTGCCTGAGCTAGCTAGGAAAACCAGTGACTTGGCAGAATTTAAGTCATTGGTTAATATGCATGACTAAATGCATGACGCGTAGGACGTAATCATCTTCTTGTTTGAAGTAACGTCTGTATTATTTAAGATAAGATAAGGCGTCAGGATACGAGTCATAGTGGCTAAATACAATACATGCACTCAATTCGACAAGAGACAAGCTCACGGCTGAATTTGTAGTGAATGGTCAAAGAGTGAAATTCCAGTTCGACACAGGAGTCGACGTCAACATCATTTGTAAAAGGTTTGTTAAGAGATGTCAAGCAGTGGAGACCTCGCAAACTCTAAGAATGTGGAACATGACTGAACAGAAGCCAGAAGGAGTTGCTGATTTACCAATGACCAACCCAAAAACAGGGAGAACAACTGTAGTGAAGTTCGTCGTCGTTGGAAATAATTTCCAATGCCTCCTAGGCTTTAGGACGTGTCAAGAACTGGACCTCATTACACTCAATGACAACAATTTCGTCTCTCAAGTAAAGTCAACCAACGATAACCTAGGTGACCTGGGAGAAGTGAAACTAACCATTGATACCAGCAAGCAACCAGTAGTGTCTACGTGCCGCAATATTCCTTTCGCATAAAGAGACAAAGTCAAGAAAGAGCTTGATGTACTCGTGAAGAAGAAAATGCTGGTCCTGGTACAGAAGCCAACGGATTGGGTCAGTTAAATGGCCATTGTTCATAAAAACAATGAAGCTTTGCGAATCTGTATTGACCCACAACACTTGAACAGAGTCTTGAAAAGAGAGCATTACAGAGTCGTCACATTTGAAGATACCCTACCCTAGTTCGAGAACGCCAAAGTCTTCTCGAAACTCGACGTTGAAGAAGCTTATTTTGCATGTTCGCCTCGACAAAGAATCAAGTATTCTGACCACAATGATAACACCTTACGTCCATTATAAGTGGACAAGCTTGCCATTCGGACTATGTGTCAGTGGAGAAATCTTCCAAAGAAAACTGTCACAAGTATTTGAGGGCCTAAGCGGCTGCATCTTGTTGACGATGACATCATTGTAGTTGGTTGCGACAGGACAAGGGAAGAGACGTTGTGTTATCATAAGACAAAACTGGAAAAGCTGCGAGAAAGATGCAAAAGTAAATCCATAATTATGAACGAGAGCAAAACATTAGAACAAAATGGCTATCGAATTCATGGGACACGTCATCAGCGAACAAGGCATTAAACTAGACTCCAAGAAGGCAGTGGCGTAGCTAGGGTAAGGGGAGGGCGGAGAATTTAAAGATCCCCCAAATGAGTGTCTGGAATTTGTTTTTAAATAAATTAAATATTACATCACTGTCATGTAATCTGGCTTTTCAAGTTGTTATATAAGTTAGTGACCCCGTTGTATGTATTCCACACAGATTATTAACACTTTCCGTGCATTGTTACTCTCAATTTCAAGGAGTAGCGCTGGCTAGTGCCGTGTTACTCTCAGGAAGTAACTTGGTATATACGGTAGTTTATTTCATCATCCCTATCATTGTTAAACTTTTTTCAATTTTTTTAATGCGAAAGTAATTGTTTTAAGATTTTAGATTAAATTGGATGCCGCGCATACAAGTTTTATTGTTAAGGGGACTGCACATAGAAAAATCATTTTTTCTTATTCATTAGTTTAAAGGTAAAACAGTTTTATTTGTAGTTATAATGAGTTTAAGACATTACATTTTTATTCTATGTTTCATCAATTTTTTATTTGCCATAAAACATCATGGACATAGACGATATCTGTGTGAATTTATGTTTTGTGTAGATTTGAGTGCCAAATTAAGTTACCGGTTGTTATTTTGTTACCTTAAGTAATACTAGATCTAGATTTAAATGACGAGCATCTTAACGTTACTTTAATTAACCTTAAAGCAAAATGTACAGAATCGAGTATAACAGGTACAATAGTTATTCTTTATAATGCTAGAATTGTCATATTGATCAGGTTAGGGTTCTAAAATTTTAAATTTTAAAATCACACTCGAGTGTGTCAAGAGCAGGGGTGTGTAGGATGTGAGATTGTGTATGTGTTTGTTTATTTTATTAGTTGGTTTGTGAATTGTTTTTATCACGGGATTTTCAAGGGGGGACAATAAGGTTTCTAGCGGTCAGTCTAGCAGTTGGAGAGCTGACCTGGTCTGAGTAGGGTACTTGTGATTATTATTAGTTGTTATACCTAGTGTAAGGAGAGATTACTTTATTATTCTTAATACTAATTTTATACTCGTTCGTTGAGTGGTACTTTACAATATTTATATAAGAAAAGGTCTGCATGTGAGAATCATACCCCTACACGAGCTATACCTGTATTGAACCAAACCGAGCCCTTTACAGCTTCTATAATTATAAAATTAACAATCACATATATATTCACATTTCCTAAATCCAATGGAAACATGCGTTTCTATATTTAAAAACAATTCTTATAGAGTGATAAAAGAGTGAACGGCTACTGTAGAAAATGAATAAGAAAAACGTATATTTATGTCCATTCGTCAGAGGAAATTTCACAATTATTGCGTATTTTTTCTTGTGAAAGTAAAAGAATGCTATTTTTAAAGGGGAATTTCACCCATGCCGAAAGAACGAGTTGACCAAAGTGGGGCTACAAAGCAGAAAAAAAGCGTTCTACAAAAATGCAAAAGGCTGCAAAATCAAGGAAAGTTTTTGAAGGATTCTTTAAGAAGAAACCTGATAAGAGCACTGAAAACAAAGGAGACCATCAACGTGTCAAAGAAAAGTATCACTATTCAGATGATTCATACAAAGATGCAGCAATCGAAGAAGTGAAAGTGTCTCTTGATGAGACAAGTAGTGCTAAAGAGACTCCAGGGAATACCTTTTACCACAGTCAGAGAAAACATCTGAAGTGATGATGAGTCAAGTGATGGTCTTCCAAAATCACTTTCTCCAGAAGTGGAAGAAGCTTTAATTAAGTACAAAGACTTCGGATATACCCAGCCTGGAATTTTATCAGAGGAACTGCTAGCAAAGATTGTGTTAAATGTAGCTTATTTTTCCAAAACAAAGGTGAACAGTATTTATTTCCAGTAGAGTTAACCCAAATTAAAACATGAGTTGAAATCATCATGGTTCACTAGAAAGATTCCAACAGGAGAAATTTAAAATCGATCTTACTCCTCTTCTCTCCACACTTGAGATGTCTATTTTGTTTTGGATGTGTACTGTTTTCTAAGGCATCAGAAAAGACATCTAGTACATTGAGCAAACCTGGAGTTGGTTTCACCAAATGGAAGAAACCTGAGAGACTGAAAGAACGCGAAGAAGGAGTCCCACCACAGACACATTTATTTGAAGTAAAAGCTAGAAGAAAAAAAGCTCAAGGCAGAACTAGATGAACTGTCGCATATGTTTCATGCGCACATTAAAAAAATATCTGCAGAATTAGAGAGATATTCTTAACTGTAGAGCAGTAGCTATTAAGTACTTAGCGAAAACAAACTCAAGCTTACGTGGTCACAACGAAAAACTGAATTGATCCAATCCTGGGAACGTCCTAACATCTTTAAAATTTATTGCAGAATTTGATGAAGTTACGAAACACCACTTACATAGAATTGATTATGGGAAGACACATTATTTGTCATCGGAAATTCAAAATGAGCTCATTAACTTGATAGGAAAATAAAGTTAGGGACTCAATTTTTAGGAAAGTCAAGCAAGTTTGTTACTTTTCCCTGATGCTTGATTCCCCTCCCTCAGATGTTTCTAATCAAGAACAGGTATCCCTATACTTTAGTTACTTGGATATTGATAGTTTTGAAATAAAAGAGTCATTCATTGGTTACTTTAATATTTTGAAACCTGATGCACAACATTATGAAAAACTTGTTCTGAAAACTCTTAAAGATATTGGGCTGGACTTTAATATGTGCAGAGGTCAAACCTATGATAACGCAGCCACAATGAGTGGCCATCTGTCTGGCCTGCAGAAATGTTTCCTTGACATAAATCCAAAGTCATTATTTCTGAACTTTGATAATCACTCTATGAATCTGGCAGCTCTTTATTTTGCTGAGATAGTCGGCAGTTTGCTTGCATCTCAACAAAATCATAAAGCTGTTGGAGAAACCTGAATTAACAACTGAAAGAATTGAAACTAAAAGCATAGCACAGAATCTTCTTCGTTGCCCAATTAATATAGTTTAGAAGAAATTTGGAAAGTCTTAATTGCACTTACGGGAAGCTGCCGAAGAAAGTTAAACCCATTTATGCTTTTTGCAAAATGATGAAAAACGGACGATACTGATCACCCAGTCCACCGAAAAAGCAAAAGCAGGTAGTGAATGCTATGGATATCATGTCATCAAAACAAGCAGAAGAAAGAAAAGACACGAAAGAGAGTTGAGTTCGGAAATAGGACTGTCAATAGAACTGCAATTCAAACGTGTTGCGACAGAAGTGCTGGACAGACTTGATATGGAGATAAAGGACAGATTCCAAATGCTAGAAAACCAAGTGGACACCTTTGGCTTTCCCCTTGAATCAAGACACCTGTTGGAGTCTATGGATGATGACACGCTGATAAAAAAGTGAGGTACTTTTTCCTGTTTGATACAGGCAAATCGCTTGTTTAATAATGTCACCGATGCACGAGCACTTTTCATCAACAATTCAGTGACAAAATTACCAATTGACATATTGAGGAAGCTGGCTTCTTATGGTACTGATGTGTGCTCAAACCTTGCAACCTCCATGCGAATACTGCTAACTCAGGCCACTTCCATTGCGTCATGTGAGAGATCATTCTCAAAGCTCAAGCTTATGAAATTCCAAATCCCTATCTACGTCCCTGCAAGAACATGCAGTCCATAGTGGACATGAATCGCCCTACAAACGCGCAGCAAGTCCGAAGTTTCTGTAGTATGTTGCAGTACATATCAAAGTTCCTTAGTGTGACAAGTCAAAAGCTTGCTGTCAGTCACTCAATTTTATCACAACATTAATTATTATTATTTATCATTTATTTATTTTATTTTAATTATTTCTCATTTTTAGTTCCTATTTCCCTACCAACCCCCACCCTTTTCATCTTCACGCTAGATTTAGTTCACCACCTTGGCGACAACTAGGCCACGACTTTCTAGTTTATCTCCCATTGACCGGGGAAAAGATCAAACAAACAGACACTTACTTTGGTCTTAGGCGCCGGATGTCCAACTTTCACGTCGAAACCAAATGAGATGGAACACGCTTCATTATTTGTTCTACCCCACCCATGTCTCTCTTTGATCAAGGAGATTATCCGTGTCACAACGCCTCTAGACCCTTCCAATGTGCAACTTTCGTCGGACCTATATATGTAGAATAAGGCGGGACAGATACTCTCTCACTTCTCATTCTCGCTGACCAGTCAAGTCTGGACTATTTCATTCACCCTTACTCTTAGAGGAATACTTGGTGGTAAGTTGAACTTAATCACAGTTCCATCTTAGTTATTTTGTGTATATTTCTCACTGGATATAATCATGTGTATTTTGCTTATTTCATTTATATTTAATTAGTGTTTTGTGTATTTCTTACTGTCGTAAGTAGAAAACATAAACATGGCATATGTATATATATGTTTATGTATTGCATTAATCTATAAATGCTACGCTGCTCAATTAATCGTTGATGCAACCATGTATATATTTGTACAACTTATTTTATTCCCTTTGACTCGGCTGACAGCCTTGATAATTTTACTAGCGCACTAATAATGCGCTTAGAGAATTATCTCCCCCTTTACTCATTTTACTCTAACGAGAGTTGCGCCCCTCTCCATTCAAGCGCACCCCATTGTTCATGACCAACGGCCATATGTAAACAAACCGTCATGTTCGCTGATCACCTTCCATTCCCCCCCCCCCCGCCTTTCTCTTCCAACTTATGTTGTTTCATTGAGGTTATTATCCCCCTTACTATGTACATTTTATATTGCTACTATCAGCCATCTATTTTCCAAATCCCATTTGTCATCATCTCCCCTTTGTACTCAAAAGCAGATTTACCAATCTGACGAATGCACCTCAGTCGAGGGCATCGATAAGATGCATGAGAGACATGTCCTAACTTGTCTTTGTTTATCTACTCACCTATTTATCGGATCACTTGCCTACTTATTCCACATCAATCAACTACTTTATTTGGTGCTAGTCAGCACTGCGATCTACTACTTGGCGCTATCGGCTCTACTTGCCTGCCTATTCGACAGCTCACCTGTCAGCTTATTAGGTACGACGTCTCCACTCGTCTGTGCGAGATGTCAGGGCTTCGCCAAACCCTACGCAACTCACTGGACTTATCCTGCGAACTACGCTGCCCACGGCAGATCAGCTCTGCCCGCAGTACCCTTGTGCCCACGGTAGCCGGCCACCCTTCCTACTGTGCCCACTACAGATATCAGAACTTTAATTTTTCAACATTTGTACCTTTTTCCATTGTTTTTGTCTCGTTGCGTGTCTGCTCCCGATGTGTGGCAATTCAAAAATAATCATCCCCTAGACACCAAACAAGCCAATCACACACGTCATACTCGAGGTCCGTCACACTTAGGAACCTGTCAGCGGAAACTCACCTAGAAAAATAAACGGATTTTGACTGGAACGAGGAAAGCAAAGTCGCTTTTAGAAATTAAAGGAAATGATAACAACAACCCTGGTGCTGGGTTTCTATAACGCAGTCAAATCCCTTGAAATTCAGGTCGACAGCAGCCAAAATGGACTTGGTGCCGTTTTGATAAAGGAAGTGAAACCATTGTAGTATGCCTCACGAACCTGAGAAGAACCATTGGCAGTAATTTTCGGACTTGAGAGGTTCAATCAATCTTAAATGATCACAAAAACCCTGACTACCATCTTACAAAAATCCCTAAACCAAGCCCCAAGACGATTTCAGAACCTCATCATGAGAAGCAATAGATATAATTTCACATCAAGTGGGTTCGCGGAAACGAACTGTAAATAGCCAACACGTTGTCCTGTGCATGCAATACTAAGCCATTTCCTTAATAAATACTGAACCTCAACTTCGAACAAATCGTCGATATTCCCGATCCACTGCTAGAACAAATAAGACGCGAAACGGATGCTGATGAAAAATCTACAAGCTCTTCGAAAGACCATTGAAGATGGTTGGTTTGTCTGTAAAGAAAACTGCCGCTCCTGCAGCTCTAAGGCCCAATCATGGTTTTGCCGAAACCCTGAGTATAAGTAATGGAATCATCGTAAAGAGGAAAAAAGTACTAATTCCCAAAAGCATGCGCTCAGAGATGAAGAAGAAGTTACATGCCTTCCACCCAGCATACGACAGAATGAGAAGCCTGGCGAGGGCTCTGATTTTCTGGACAGGACTGGCTGTAGAAATCTAACAGATGACCGATTCATGCACTGCCTGCCAAGAGAATAAGCCAAGCAATTAAAGATAAACGTTATGGCCGCATTACGAAGGAAAGGGGCCTTGGTAAAGGTTGAAACAGACTTAATGGAGATCCAAGGGAGAACTTACTTAATCACAGTTGACTACTTCTCAAATTGGATCGAAGCTGACTTATTGACTACGTCAACCTCAATCAAGGTTATTAGAAACTGAAAGCTCACTTTGCCAGATTCGGAGTTATTATTCAAGTCCTAAATTGCATACACGAAATTTTTTTTTCTAATACAAACTCTTAAATTTCACTTATTATCCGCTTCCCTACCCAAGCTTGGCCCTACGAAATCCGTTTTGCATAGGGTCCTACAAGGGTTAGTCCGGCCCTGCTATTTAGTAATAAAAGTATATCATAATAATTCAATTTCCTACATAGATCACGATCAATAGCAAGAATTACCAAATGTTTCAATCTATCTTTGAGAATTGTTGACCTCAAGTAATTGTTCATTAGTTTGAGGCGCGAGAAGCTTCTTTTACTAGAATACACATTACGGCTAATGCATAATGCCGTTTTTATTTATCGCGCGTAGGATTACCGTTTTTCATATTGAATGACATCCCAAAATAAAACTTTTTGTCTATATTGTAATAACTTAAGTGAGGCAACTCAACGAGGCACATATATCTTTATTTACACGACAATGCAAGTTCATAAAACATCATCTTTCTTATGCACAGTCTTTTCACTTCGGCTCTCAACTTGGGCGGAAATCGTTCTCTTCTCTTCATAATGTTGACATCCTTTTTAGTCTAGTTTATCACAGTGCGCACCTTCTAGCTTACATGTCGGTGCGCATGGCGGAGTTATAACATTGCCCTCTTCTTAGATCTTTTCGTCCCGAAAAGAAACAGTGCAGTGGACCTTTGACAGTTCAGGTGGAGGTCGATCGGTGGGAACCACAGACGTTAGGGTGCCTGTTGAACTCAAAGCCATCTGCACAGTTTCCCGTGGTCGTCGCTTCCTCTTCTTCCAGTCGGCCTCATGACGATAGTCGCTGATGCCAGCCAGCTGACACATGGAGAGTTATTGGAGGTCAGGGTTGCCAGCCACGTAACACAAATGGATGTTGTGGCGATCAAAGTAGATTCCAGGGTTGTTGTTCTTAGACGCTGAGTCAGCGGACTTTTTCCATGGACGTGTCGTGACACAGTTGTAGGCCCACAGCTAGCCATGGTTTCAAGCACATAGTCTTTCTCAGCTTCATCTGTAAGGTATGCCCATGAAGCATCCTTGTAATGTTCATCCACCACTACACAAGGTTTCGCTGGGATTAATTCACCACCGTTCAAGTCACTTTCACTGATGTGGGCATAATTACACATTTTTGTCAAGTTCAGGTCTTGTAACTGGGCTTCTTGATATGGGCACTGCTCCCGCAGGACGCCGCATATACAGTTCATGTCAATTGCCTGAATGCAGTTGCCGAGTATGAAGTTCTCTCTTATGCCGCTGCCAAAGTCAAATTCGTTGCTTCTGCCTCGGCCATTGTTGGGGCCCGTATTCGCAATTTCACCCGACGGCATCCAAGGCAAGGAATCAGAAACGGCTTTGAGGCTTTCATGGTTTGAGTTCTTATCAAAGGTACTGACAGATAAACAGAGGTCTTAAAGGTCCACAGCAGCAAGCTTGAAAGCAGACCCAACGTTGTCCTGATCTGTGTGGCCCGTTG
The DNA here is from genome assembly GCA_036873155.1 of Biomphalaria sudanica. Lineage (NCBI taxonomy): Eukaryota > Metazoa > Mollusca > Gastropoda > Planorbidae > Biomphalaria > Biomphalaria sudanica. The sequence continues at coordinate 402,209 of JAZGLO010001666.1, read as the reverse complement.
CAGGTATACCAGGAACAAAAGTTTCAGGCACATAACAGACTTCTCTTGTTTCTTCATTTGTCTATTTCCTTTCGAATCGGCACATCCCATTAAGATCGTCGCAGTAATCGTTGTCACGTTTCTTGCCCTGAAAGTCATTTCCGTCAGTCTTTCCCCTAACACAGTCACAGACAGCGCTCCAATCCCCAGCGCCTCCATCACTACTGTTTGTGCAGCCACATTTCTGACCAGGTAACTGCTCCTTCCCTAACGAGTTTATTCCTCCTTTTGCTAGCGACACATTTTTTTTCACTTTGTTCTATTTTGGCCTTCTACTTGCAATACACTTTCATCTACTTTGTTCAACATTATGTTCTTGCTCATGTTTCCCATCATGTCCCCAATCATGTTCAGTTGTTCATCAAATGCATCCACAAAGTCCTGGATCTTGCCAATGAACTCAACAATCCCAAGTTCAATTTCAAATGTGTAGGTCTCCAGATCTTCTTCTTCATTGATCAGAGCTTGTCGCAGACGAGCCGTGAGCGTTTCCCAGCTACAGAGGGATTTTAAACCTCGGTCCCGAAGCTCTTGTCTTATCTGTTTAATTGAGAGCTGATGTAATAGCTTCAAATATGTCATGGTAATCAAAGCCTACCTCCACTCGTTGAGTTGCCCATAGTCCCACGTCTGACACCAATTGTAATAACTTAAGTGAGGCAACTCAACGAGGCACATATTTCTTTATTTACACGACATCACAAGTTTATATAACATCATCTTTCTTAGGCACAGTCTTTTCACTTCGGCTCTCAACTTGGGCGGAAATCGTTCTCCTCTCTTCCTAATGTTGACATCCTTTTCAGTCTAGTTTATCACAGTGCGCACCGTCTAGCTTAGATGTCGGTGCGCATGGCGGTGTTATAACAATATATTTCATTATATTATAAGGGCTTTTTTGTATATTTTGCAATTTTGGGAGATTTCCGGGAGCTCCTGGTAAATCGACAGAGCGCGCGGAAAATATGTAATAAGTTATACAATGGCTTAATTTATTAATCTATACACCTTGAATTAGCGAGGTCCGATGAAAGAGCGGGTCCTATGAAAGTGCGAGGCCCACTGCGGTCGCATAGGGTGCAGTGGCCTAAGGCTGGCCCTGCAAAATAGTGTTCGTATGGTACGCCATCGATCGACTAGTTGTTTATAATCTACCTCTGTTCGTGTTGAAAGAATGATGTTTCTGCCATGTTTTTGTCTTGGAATGTTTGTAGTGAACATGTTTCGTCGATAGAAAGGGAAGAATGTTAATATTTAATATATATGTAAATTATAGTCCTTAGTCATTGTGAGTTATGTGTTTTTTGTTGTGAACAAGCAGTTCTGCCCAAAATGGCACCCAGTGATGATTGAATAAAAGTGTACGGCCAACATGGACATTCGTTGCCTTGTTTCTTTAATACCTAATTATCAATAGTGTTAGTGCTTAGTTCATTTAAACTATCTATTTATTTTATCTCTTGTTTTGGTATGATCTCTGAAGTTTTCCAGATGTGTGGAATTACGCACGTTTGCAACGATTGATTAAAGATGTGAGAGAAGATAAAAGAGATTTGTTCCGCACATAGTTTGATCAGCTTGCCACTAATTTCATCTGGTCCAGAAGCTTTTATTACATTTACTCTTCTAAACAATAAGTTCACCTCCTCTTCAGTTACAAAATTGTCGTAGGGTTCTTGTTTTTATTTTTCTTTAATCAGAGTATTTAAAAAAAAATTTGTAGGTCAACAAAATCTTCTTTATCGAAACGAGAATAAAAATCATTTCGTTCGTTGACGAATTTCTCATCATCATCCACTGAAAGTTGTTCTCGTCTTGAGGCGCAGCCTGCTATTTTCTTTAATCCTTCCCAGCATGCTTTTGAGTTGTTATTTCCCAAGAAATTTTCAACTTTTTCTTTGCATTTTTTTTTGTCCTTCAATTATTGCTTTTTTTTTCTGTGCATTTTTAGTATTTTGTATTATTCAAAAATATTAATTGTAAGTCATAAGAGGATTTCCAATAGTTATTTGGCGTCATTTTATTTTAGGCCTAAATTTATTTTTGCTCTGACAAATTGAAGAGACAAACTTATATTTTAATGAGATTCTGAATTTTCTACAAATAAAATAAAATGAAAAGCTAGAATAGTAAATTCAAAAAAAATCCTCTAGTGATATATTGTTACAAT
>JAZGLO010001666.1:92500-395000 GCA_036873155.1 Biomphalaria sudanica | reverse complement strand
AATTACAGTACCGTCTTGTGTTACGTGTTGCCAATTGTTCAGTTTTGGCTGTTATTTATTGAACATTAAACTGTTACGTTACTTTGGAGCTCTGAGTTGTCAATTTCTTAAATTTTGGTGGTGTATTGTGCAGTTTGCACAGAGCCTGGATAGTAAGATTCGTAACAATATTTTATTTTCACATTTTTTGTTAGAAGAACATCATGGTATTGCTCTATAGACAACTTAAACCTTTATTCTGGCACGAAATACTCGTTATAAGTATCGGAAAGTATATCTTTATTTACTTGAGATCAATCATCCTAGCGTATGACAAAATAGCAAACTGACCACAACAGCCAAAATACTTGTATACAACTTCTACATAGTGAACACTCTTCTTTAAAGTAGTGAGAGCTGGTCAACATACGTGCGTTAAGAGCATAGATTTAAAAAGTTTTCAATTGTGCTGTGGCTGCGACGTATAATGAATATCTCCTGGTGGGATGTGTCTCCAATCAGATGGCAGAATTCTTTAGGAATGTTTCTATGACAAGCTTGCGGAGGTAGTCAGATCCAAGGACACCTAAGACTAACCTACAGAGATGTCTCTAAGCGAGATCCGAGAACTACAAGCATCAATAAAAGTACGTAAGAGGAAATCACTCAAGATCGGACAGCACAGAGGCAGACAGAGCATACTGTTAAAAACCTCGCCGAGAGCAAAAGAAATGGAATGAAGCAGCATCGGAGAGAATAATGAGAAAAAAAAGCTGCCCTATCAGTTAGCTCGAATATAAGTGCATTCACATGCACGAACTGTAACAAAGGATGAATATTGAATCCCATTCCTCGGAAACAAAATTTGATACGCCCATGTTTTTAATTTCAAATAGCAACAAGGAATGCGGGTTGTTTAAGCATATCGTAAATGAGATATTTTTAATTGAGATACAGTTTTAGATTGTTAGTTCAGATAACGTGCCAGATGTGTGTTTTTGTGTTTCTTACTAGAAATGACATTTTGTCAAACACAACAAAGATTAATTTACGACAATCAAGCCCAATGTGTTCTACTGTCGCGAATGTCTTTCATACATTAACTTCAACCCTTACCGCCCTTTCTGAATTTAATATCATTTGAGCTGCAATTTTCTAACATTAGATATAGGGCAATTTTAACCTAAGGAGAATGTGTTTCTGAAGTTTAGAAATAAAGAAAAACACTTGGAACACGGGGCTATGCCCCAGAACTCGCTGGGGAACTTTGAATCGCTCCCCAAGGCCCCCAAGCTATGCATTGCAGTGAACGCAAATTTTGATCTTGATAGGCTCACAAATAAATTTTAATTTTGTCAAAAACCCTGGTATAATGTCAAACCGTTTCCGTAAATTCTAACAGTCTTGAATGCCTATTAAATCAAAAAAAGTTCAGCAACTCTTTTAAAAACAATCATTGAATGTAGTTAGCTCCGTGTTCTATTATTAGATCAATTTCATGATCATTTTCATTGGGAGATTTTTTGGAGAAAAATTAAAGGGGGTGTGGGGACAGTTTAAGCTAACCGCTCTGTGTACGGTCGACCAGAGTGACGCCACTTAGCCGAGCCACTGTCAATAATGTAATAAAAATGTAATTAAGTGCGTTTGTGTCCTCATTGTAACAAATAGGCGGTCCCTGTTGGTCTTTATTTTGATATAGGAAATGTATGTGCCTTTATTTAATTAGACTTCTGTCTGGATTATAAGAATAATATATATTGTTACGAATCTCACTATCCAGGCTCTCTGCAAACTGCACCATACACCACCAACTTAAAGAACTTGACAGCTCAGGGCTCCAAAGTAACGTGACGCTTTAATAGTTGAATAAATAACAGCCATTACAGTACAATTGGCAACACGTACACTGTACAAATATCTCTCCGATAACACCGTTTCGCCGTATCAACTCTTGCACTGGCCTCTCCGTCTCGTTCCGGGCTTGCACTGGGTTCAACAGTTCAGGACTGACTTCACACACTAGGCTGGTTGTGTCGGAATCGATCGCAGACCAAGATCAAGACGCCAGTCGTCTCAACTGTACTTGACAGTACTCCGCACTGAACCGTCGTAATGCTCCGTACAGAACCACACCGTTGAACTGTGCTGTAGTCGACCCAATCAGAGGGTTACCCCAGGGATCCGCCCTCTCATGTATCCTTTTCATGGCCTATCTTAACGATTTGCCCAGCTCACTCCGATGTCGCAAACTGCTATATGCTGATGATATTGTCCTCTGGTCAACCGGGAAGAAAGCTGACCAACTACAGGCAGCATTACAAGCCGATTTCCATACCATCTCCTCGTATTGTTCAAAATGGCAGATACGAATTAACGTTGCCAAAACGACCTGGTGCCTGTTCAGCCTGGGAATCGACATTCTTGGGGCCCCATTCGAGCTCCAACTCGGTGGGCTGTGACTCCAACGTGAAAACACGCCAAAATATCTAGGAGTCACCCTAGATAGGAAGCTCTCAATGCACTTGCACATCCAGGACGTTGTGGAAAGGCCTCGGAGAAGTTAGGGTTACTCAGAAAGCTAGCCAGTACCAAGTGGGGCGCCCGAGCTGACATGCTCCGCACACTGTACACGGGGGCTGTCAGATCCCAAATTGAGTACAGCCTGCACGTGCAGGTGTACGCAAGCAAGACGGCCCTCGAATCACTCGATCGTGTACAGGCCCAGGCTCTCAGATTCATTTGCGGCACCTATAGAAGGAGCCCAACTTCCGCTGCAGAAATTATGTCCAACGTGACTCCTCTCAGCCTGAGGAGAGAGCGCGCCGTGCTCACGGCCCTGGAACGCTACAAAAGGGGGCGAACCAGGGCTACCGACCCATACATTAGTCACTCAGTGGAGAGTTAAAAACATGATAAAACGGACATCATTTATGCACTGCGCAATAAATTTGAGTGCTCAAGGTGGCCTCTTAACTGACCGGGTCCCAATCCGACGGATAAGCACGTGCCCGCCCTGGAGGAGACAGCCCATCCCTCCCATAAATCTAACCATACACGGGTTGGAGGGGGCCACAAAACGACACACACACCCGGATTTACTAAGAAAAATGGCAATGGACACATTAAAGACCAACCCGGCCAACGCCATTTACTGTTATACAGACGGGTCGGTCATGAATGACCCTGTATGGGGCCTATATCTGTTACCCAGATCACGAACCAGACAAGCTATCAGGCACATGCGGCCTCGCTGCATGCAGCTTTGATGCTGAATTAACGGTGATAACTAACACACTCAATTACCTGCTCCGAAAATTGCGTGAAAAGATAACCGTTCGACTACCGTTGTAATGGTTACCGATTCCCAATCCTGCCTCCAAGCCATGGCTGGCTTAGGGGGAAAGTCCTAATTGGTGGAAGAGGCATTAGGCGCCGCAAATAACATCCGCCTATTTATTGGAGCTGTCATCTTTATGCAGTGGGTGCCCTCGCACTGCGGCGTAAGGGGCAATGCCGTGGCTGACGCTCTAGCTCGAGAAGGAGCGCTGGCCGTGCCCACTTTCGAATCACCAAGTACGTTTCAATAGGCTACCACAGTTATACGAGAGTGGGTACATGAAAAGTGTTTGAAATCCTGGGATGACTCCAACACTGCCAAGGGAGTCTGGCAGCACATGCGTCGCCCAGATCGAGAGGACCCGTGGTGGAGGCTAAAAAGGTCGGAACAAACAACAATAGCGCAGTGGCGCACGGAACACTGCCCCATAGGTGCGTACTTCGCCCGGTTCCGACCAAATTTTGATGCCCGTTGCCGACACTGCGGGGAATCAGAAGAGACGGTGGCGCACGTCTTGCAAGAGTGTCAGCAGCTCCGCGAGCTGCGGGAAGACGTATCCAGTGGTTCACTATGTTTGTATGGAAGCTATGAGGCACTAGGCCAAACAGCAGAGTTCCTTACCAGGGCACTACGGGAGTCCTAGGTCTCCCTGCCTTGTCACCAATTGGAGTTCATCTCAGGTAGTCGACCGTGTTCTGAACCCCTGCCTTGAACCTTCTGTCGTGAACCGTCTTTACTGGACACCTCCGCTCTTTATATAGGGATACTACTGGCCTTCTACAACCGGACGGAACATCGCTCGACGTTTCTAGCTTCGTCACATGACTACATCCCTCGTGACGCTACTGAGCTCTGTTCACGACGTCGATCCTTCCCGAACCATCATGTTGACACTAGTCTCGGCCAATCGTCGTAACTCGTCACGGTTGACCGCTCGTCTAGCGCTGGCCTGGGGCGATTTGCGTCGGCTAACTACACTCACAATACTACCCCCCCCCATCTGTGCCACCACCAGGTTTATAACAATATGTAACTAAACAGACTTATTGTAAAACGTTTACATTGTTTCTATTTGATGTTGGGATGACGCATGCAGATAATACATGATGTAGAAAGAAGGGTAAATGTACAACAGCGTCAGTTGATTACAGATAACCAAACTGTACCCGCAGCTGTGTATCAAGGATTTGCCTCTTTTGTTACACGAGAAGTTGTAAGACATTCTCAATAGACTTCAAATGCCACTGGCAGATGTACGAAAAAACAAGATTACAATATCAGAGGCGGTCTCCGTCGGATCACTGTCATCGGATCCGCCTTTTTGGAAGGAATATTGAAGACGTGAATTTATTTTGATTTGTCAAAAGTAATAATGTTTACAAGATTCATTAGCCGTTGTAAAAAAAAATGTTTTTTTTTTCTGTTTTTAGTGTTTCGTATGTTCCTTCAAAGTTAAAGATAATTTACTTTCTTGACCAAACATCCCGCCGGACGACGGGGGATAGCAGTGAGAAGGGTATGAACCCAGGACCGTCGAGATAATCAGTCCATCACGCTAACCACACAAATAGGCATTGCATTTAACTTAATAACAATTAAATACAAACTAATAGCCTATTACTCAGCTCAAGAAAACATTAAGAAACTGGAACAGACACAAAATAGAGCAGAGAGATTTATGTTTTACATGTTTCGGATGTTCCTTCTGAGTTGAACATAGTTTACTTCTTAGTCCAATAATAAAGCAAACTAAAGTCATTCTTCTATAAAGTAGGATGTAATCATCTTCTTTTTTTGAATTAACGTCTGTATTATATAAGATAAGAAGAAAAAAAATACACATTGATTTGTGATTCTACCAGTCACCTGGCTCCATTAATAAAGTGCAGAGAATAGCAGATTGGATATTAGACTTACACTTTTTTAATAGAAAAGTAGCAGCTATTGCACCTCAGAATATGTATTTTTAGCTTCAAAGGCCAAAATAAAAGCACTTATTGAAGACAGGCTCAGAAGACGAAAAGATAACTTACATAGACCACCAGCGGAGAAAGGGGGAAAATATGTAGGTTGCAACTGGGTTTGCATGGCCATGTAAAACACTGCACTATTCCTTAACCTACGGAATCGAAGACATTGCCATTAAATGTCGCAAAGAAATATTTCGCAATAAATTGAGTTTTAATCTACCAGCAATCCAATTTATATATAACTTATATAGACCACATCAAGGTCCACTACGTTTATTTCAATAGGTTTCATTTGAAAAGTAATAATAAGATCGCTACCTACTCTCCTCAAGTGTTGCTTTTATAATATGTCTGTATAACATGACACTAGGAATTAAATCTAAAAGAAGCATAAAGGCTATGTAACTAATGACAGATAAACTAGTATTTCATGATCACCACACAAGAACAGAATATTAAAGATTTACATTTGGACATATTTAAAAATAATGAAAAGTCAACTAGTACACACACACACACACAGAAACACCTAAAAAACAATTCTAATAAAATCAAAAGTTTTTTGAAAGAAATGTTTTGCCTCTGCTAGTTTTCAAGGCTACTTCTGATCTCGCTACCCAACAATATAATTATTGTGTTAAATATTTACATATATGCATTTTTTAACGAATACTACAAGTTGTACTGACGACAGTCTCAAGCGCACGCCGACCAGGCAAATAAACATGAAAGAAACAGAAACCAGTATAGATCAGTTCCATGAGAATGAATTCATCATAATATATATTAGTTTTAGTTTTAGCTAAATCAAAAGAATCAACACCTAAAACTTGACAAATCAATCATTGTTATAAAGGATTTTTAATATTAAATTAAACGACGCCAGAGTATACAAAAAGCAACAAAATAATTTAATTCAACATAAAGAATCTAGCCGAGGTCGAGTGTTACTGAAAAGAGAGAACCGATCTTTGAAGTATGATCCTCTCACGGAAGAAGTTGAATTACTGATGTCCCCCAATATGCCGTTGTGCGGTTGCCCAGTGGTAAAGAGGAGATGGTCTAATGGCTTCCCCCCCCTCCCCATCTACAACAACAAGTGAACCTTCGTTCTTCGCTCAGGGTGAGGATAATAAATATCCTCCAGAAGCTCAAAACACGGAAGTAGCAGTCAACACCCCTAAGGTGATACAAGAAAGAAAAGAACCTCTGGAAGGCTCTGAGGACCTCCGAGCGCTTCATCTTCATAATATATACAGAACTATCATATCCCTTCGGACGCTCAGGAACTCCTTCTTGACTGGCAGACCGTAGAACAGGGTAATCAATCCCAATACAACGTAAAAGAGAGAAGAACCAGACAAAACTCTAGGGACAATTGTTACTATTTGTTTCTGTTTGTGCAACGTCGTGAGAATGTGTTCACAACATTGATTTAGTGCGCTACTGTCCAAGTCTCTTTCGTCAGTTCATATGTCGTTCTAGTTTCATAAATCCTTGTTTTAGGTAACTCTTCAGTGTTCTCTTATTTCTGTTGACATCTACTTTTGTAGAACAACAATGTTTTCTCTTCATAGTTCTTTTTTCAATGGAATTAATCCAACAAAAGTCTCGTTTGTTTTATAGACTAGAAATGTTTCTTTGTTGAAGTAATATTCATCATCATTGGCCTCCTTCAGTCGTAGGACGACTATGGTTCATCTCAGAGCACACTTCCTCATGTGGCTGTGAAGCCCTATTTGGAGAGACACTCCCGTCCACAGATAGCGCAAGTTAGGGTCCCCTTGGCTTTTGCTTCGGTGGTAGAGAAGCTGGCCGTTTTTCGGTTTATGCGTTTTTCTTCCTATGTACTTTCACTGTCCATAGCTTTCTTTGTCACTGTCTCTCTCCATCTGTTGCGGTCTAGAGCTATGTCTTCCCAATTGTCATTATTGATGTTCACTGATTTGAGGTCACGTTTTATTACATCTATGTAACGGAGTTGGGGGCGACCAGTTTTTCTTGTGCCAGTCGCGAGTTGACCATAGAGGATGATTTTCGGGATGCGCTTGTCCTCCATCCGGCGAACATGTCCAAGCCAGCGCAAACGGCGTTGTCTGAGGGCTGTAAAGATGCTGGGAATACCTGATCGCGCAAGGATCTCAGTATTGCACACTTTTTCTTTCCATGTGACATTCAAGATCATACGGAGACATCTCAAATGGAATGAGTTTAGTTTCTCTCTTGCTTTGCGTAGGTGGTCCATGATTCACTGCCATACAGCAGTGTACTCATAACGCATGCCTTGTAGACTTCCATTTTGGTCACCGTAGTTAGCTTATGGTTTTCCCAAAACTCTTAGTCTGAGTCCCGCGAATGTCGAGGCAGCCTACCCTATGCGTTTTTTCATCTCCTCTTCTAGGGACAGGTCATCTGTAATTGTGGATCCCAGATAGCAGAATTCGTTTACGGCGTCCAGCTTGTTATCGTCAATGAGGATGGAGGGTGGTGCTGTAGTAGGTGGTCCCATAACATTTGTTTTCTTCGTGCTAATAGTCAAGCCATATTCTTTACATGCCTGAGAGAAGCGGGACATTAGTGACTGAAGTTCCTCTTGTGTGTGTGCCACTACCGCTGCGTCATCCGCGAATAGCATATCTCTTACGAGGGTGGCTCTGATTTTAGTTTAGGAGTTTGCCATCAAATCTGGAATGGAGATAGATGCCTTCGGTGGATTTGTCAAACGCGTTGTGGATTAGCAGTGAAAATAGAATTCCAAAGAGGGTTGGGGCCAGGAAACCTCTTGTTTAACTCCGCTGTTTATACTGAAACTTTCAGAGCTGGCACCGTTGAATTGCACTGTGCCCGTCATATTTTGGTGGAAAGATATGATTACATTTAGTAGCTTGGGTGGGCAGCCTATTAACTGTAAAATTTTAAAGAGGCCATATCTGCTAACTAGATCGAAGGCCTTTGTCAGGTCAATAAACGCAATGTATAAAGGCATCCTTTGTTCTCTGCACTTTTCCTGGAGTTGGCGGATGGAGAAAATCATGTCAATCGTGGATCTCCTTGAGCGGAAGCCGCATTGTGATTCTGTGTAGACCCGATCAGCAAGTTTTTGTAGCCTGGGAAGTATCACTCGAGCAAAGACTTTGCCTACAATACTTAAGAGGGAGATTCCCCTGTAATTGTTGCAGTCGCTTCTGTCACCTTTGTTCTTATACAGTGTAATGATTTTAGCATCCCGCAGGTCTTGTGGCACAGCACCTTCTTGCCAACATTTACAAAGCAGTTCGTGTAGAGGTTGGATTAGAGTAGTTTTGCATTGTTTTAGAAGATCTGGGGGGATACCATCGCATCCGGGTGCTTTGCGGGCAGCAATGTTGTCTATGGCTTTGTTGAGCTCTGAAAGGGTGGGTGTTTCATCTAGCTCGTTCATTGTGGGTAGTTGTATGATGGCTTTAAGGGCTGAGTCAGAGACTGAGCTTGTTGTGGCGTAGAGCTCAGAGTAATGTTCCACCCATCTTTGCATTTGTTGGCACTTGTCTGTGATAATTTCCCCAGTGGTTGATTTTCAGAGGTGCTGTCTTGTTTTGGGAGGGTCCGAGAGCCTTGTTGATTCCTTCGTACATCCCTCTTATGTTCCCCACTTGGGCTGCGAGCTGAATACTCTCACTGAGCTCTACCCAGTATTCAGTATTCATTGGCACAGATCCTTGCTGTCCTCTGTGCATTGGCTCTAGCTTCTTTCAGGTTTAGCAGGTTGCGATGGGTAGGTTTTGCCTTGTAAGTAGCGAGTGCATCTCTCTGTGCTGCGGTTTAGTCTTGAAATAGGTATTAGTGACGCAGTGGGAGTGTAGTGAGCAAACCTTGAGGAGCCTTTGTCCGTTTTCATTTACTTTTCCGACATCAAAACGCCCAATACAACTGTTCCGTGGTTGGGATCTCGCTAAGAGCAGACGAAAGGTTGTCATAAAACATATCTTTGGCCTCTGGTGTGGAACTCAGAGCAGGAGCGTAGGCACATATCAAAGTCACATGTCCAATAGATGTGTTAAGGCGTAGTGATAGGAGTCTTTCTGAACCGTTGGATTTAAGCTCTACTGTGTTCAGCAGTGTGTTCTTAACTGCAAAACCAACGCCATGTTCCTTTACTTCACTTTCGGCTTTGCCTTGCCAGAAGAAGGAGTAGTCTTTTTCTTTGATTGATCCAGAGTCAGCTAAACGAGTTTCCTGAAGGGCGGCAATGTCTACTTTGAGCCTGAACAGTTCATCGTTTATTATTGCAAATTTTCTGACATCTTCTATGTCTGGTAGGTTTTCATTAAGTCTAGTTTGTAGAGTACGCACATTCCACGTGCCAAGTTTAAGAGTGGATCTCATCTTTTTTTTTCTTCATGTCGACTGGTACATTGGCTTTGTGCCTGCTTTTCAGATTTTGTCCTATCCTCGTGTACCCAAACGAGGAAGACAGGCATGACGGGACAGCACCTTATTGGCTGGGGGCTGCCCAGCTTGAGGCGGGCGGTAGCTGTCCATTGGAATCCTAGGATCCTTCCCACCGACGAAAGTGGCCCCTGGCGCCCTGCTCTACGTCAATTGAGCATTTGAGCTTATAACCGGTGACTTCCACTTCCCGTGTTTTTTAGGGTTAGGGCTTTGAATAAGTGAGATGAAAGCCTGGGCATTGTTTATGGTCGGAACGATGTCGGAACGATGTCGCCCACACAGCAGTTCCCCCCTCTCCGCGCAGCTGATGTGACCAAAGGAACGGAGTATCCAGTACAGTAGCGCCGCAGGATCTGCCAGGCTTTAGAACGGTGTGCCATAGTCTGCCTAAGGGTCACCAGCTCCTGATTTTTCCTCAGGGTTGTCTCCCGAAGCCTTTCCCGTGTTTGGGTATAGCCGCAGGGCAGCGGAGTTTTGGATTCAGAGTTTTCTTTCTCCTAGATGGGTAGCCAACCAAGGCTAACGAGCCCCTTCTGCCCGAAGCTTACTGGTTTAGGCGCCAGTTGCTCGCCTTTGCCCCTTCTCCTGTCTGTGGTAACGGTTCCGCCAGGCTCAGTAACTGAGCCACACGTGAAGGCCAGGAGTTGGACTGGTTGTCAGAGGCTATTTAAGACGCATGCCATTGGAAGCACTTTATAGGTAATGATGGGATTAAGACCATTACCACTTCTGGCGTTAACAACCTTGTTGAAGTAAAATTCATACAATGTTTATAACTAATGGACTTTTCTATTCTATCAGAAAACAATAAAATATCCACTGCACACACACAGAAAACAGTAAATGTTGATTAACTAATTTAGAAATTATACAATAAACTAGCAGTACGCACAGCCAAGTCCGTTGATCAGTACCTAGGCGTTTTTTTGTTGTTTAGTATGGCCGGATTTGTTTTTAGGCTCTATATTGTTTATTATGGCCGGGACACCCCCTTTTCTTTTCAATTGTAATAACCGAGCCACATTTTTACAACTAACTTAATATATATTTTTAGCCTGTTCTCTGTCTGTCGCTCTCTGGAACCTCAATTTGTTTTTTTTTTGTCTCCGCATCGTATATTCTTCCACATAGACTTGATTTGGAAAGACTCACTTCATAATGCGCCCCCCCCCCCGACACGCACTTATATTTTGGTCCCGTTTATTTTAGTAGCATTTTTACTTCTCCTCTCTTCCCCGCATACAACGTTAGTCCTTCGTACACATTCCCGTTCCTCTACATTTACTTTGGTATTTTGTTCTAAAGAGAAGTCAATTTTATTTCATTCATTGTTATCGATTATTTGTTCTATTTTGAATGTAGTGAAATGACAATATATCTAAAACGTGTTACAATTCTAGAAATTTGAAATGAAAACAAACAGCAAACATTCTTTCTACAGACAACATTGTGATAAAATATGTGCTTGAAAACAAAGAAACAAGACATAAATATACTAATAATAGTTTGATTGAAACATAGCTGAAACATGTTTGTGAAAGTAGAAAACAATGATAGAAATACGATATAAAATAAAGTTGAAAGAAAATATTAAATCTATACAGAAGTGATAAATTCGCAACACAAATATTTAGAACATTACCAAGTAAACCCAGACACGAGATACTACACAATTTATCATAATGTTTAAACTGTATTACTGACATTCTGTAAATTGTCTGTGTTAATTAAACTTCAGTTTTTTTTATTGACATACTCTTAAATGAATAATGAATTATAGACTTAGTTATGATTAACATATTATATATATATTAAAACAACATTATAACTCTGCCCTGCGCACCGACAACAGCACAGTACAGAAGCTGCACACTAACTTTTTCACTGTTCTAGATTAGGCAAAAATACGATGTTTTTAGGCTAACGAACTTCCGCCCCAAATATGAAAGTTGACCAGAATAAAACAATATGTTTGCTTGTCATCTTTTCACATTTATGGAACATCATGGAACTATAGAACAATGGAACAAAAAATACGCTTGTTGTCATAACAATATTATCAAAAAATAGAAACAAAACATTTACTTTTTTAAAAAGTCTGTAATATAATATATATTACTTGATATTTCTTGTATATATTTTAAAATAAAACATAGTTTGTTCTAATAAAATGGTGATTTTTTTTATTTGGTGGACTAAAACTAAAATAAGTTTAAAGACAATGTAACCATTTCTTTCACGACTTTAATATAATAGAAAGTTTTAATGACTGTAGACCTCGATCTATGTCTCTAGATTTCTTAATTCAAACATAACACAGCAGCAAATAAAAACGTTTTTGTTCCATTGTTTGTTCAATAGAGCTAATTGTTATAAAGTCACAATCTTCAGCCAACACATTCACTTCTACAGCTTTTAGTAATTTATTTTAATGTTAATCAATGCCAGACTTTTGATTGTTTTGTTTGCGTCAAAGACGGTCAGAAACAAAAGATTTACTTATACAAGTATGAACAACTTAGACGGTGAATAATTTTAATAGAGATTATAAAATGTAGATTTGTTGATAGCAGTATTACAATTATATATCTAATCAATGTATTAGACAATATTAGACGTATTAGACAATTACATAGTGTCAATGAATACAATTGTTTCTTATGGAATGTGTAATTAGAAAGAAAACACACACAAAAAAACGGCGACGTTAATGAGTCATTCTCAGGCAATTAAAAGAAATCAAAATGAAGGTGAATACAATTTAAGATTTCAGTCAACCTTTAGAAACACATAGAACAAAAAATTATGTATAAGTACTATATATTTACATATATATTGTTATAACATTATTTGGACAAATAAGTAAAATATTAAATTTTCAGTTTACCAAAAAAAATTTTTCTCGCTACTATGTATTGGCCTACTGACATTGAATACACCTAATAAGTACTACATTATTATTTTTTAATGTATGTCTTTAAAAGCCGTGTACTATTATTGAATCAGCTTATTTAGTACAAGTTCAATTAAAAATTATTTCCTAAACATTTTAGATCCAGAAATTTGGGTCCCGGTTTCGAATCCTTGGTGGAGACTGCGATTTTTACTTTCGGGATCTTCAGGGTGCTTCAGAGTCCACCGAGCTTTAATGGTACCTGACATTATTTGGGGAAAAGTAAAGGCGGTTGGTCGTTGTGCTGCCCACATGACACCATGTTAACCATGGGCCATAGAAACAGATGAACTTCACATCATCAGTCCCATTGATCACTAGGTCTGAAAGGGGAGCGTTACTTAATAAATATATTTAAAAAAAAAAATTGTAATTGAAAAAGTATTTACATTTGATAACAATTCATTTTTAAAGATTTAGGATTTTTTATTTTAGTGCCCAGTGTTGTTGTTTTTTTTTAAATGTACTACTTTAAATGATCTAAACAATCCTATGGCTTGGTCCATTGGTGAATTCTATGAGGGCCACCTTTTATATTCTATGACGCTTAACTTCTTCTTTTGAGGAGAACTCCTACATAGATCTTTCACGTTACTGAGAAAAGAGACATGGCTACGTTTGTTGTTTATTGCATAGGGAGATAATATAATGACGGCATCATGAAGAACAAGGGTTCGTGACCTTTGCGAATTTATATAAACATAAATATATTGTTATAAACCTGGTGGTGGCACAGATGGGGGTAGTGGTGTAATGTGTGTAGTCAGCCGACGCAAATCGCCCAGGCCAGCGCTAGACGAGTGGTCAACCGTGACGAGTTACGACGATCGGCCGAGACTAGTGTCAACATGATGGTTCGGGAAGGATCGACGTCGTGAACAGAGCTCAGTAGCGTCACGAGTCCGAGACGAGACAGAGAGACCAGTGCAAGAGTTGATACGGCGGAGAGATATTTGTACAGTCTTGTGTTACGTGCTGCCAATTGTACAGTATTTATTGACATTAAACTATTACGTTATTTTGAAGCCCAGAGTTGTCAAGCTCTTTAAGTTGGTGGTGTCTGGTGCGGTTTGCAGAGAGCCTGGATAGGGAGATTCGTAACAATATATTAGAAGCATAATTGTTTAGATTTTAGTTTTATATTATATTTTTTTTTACAAAATAAAAAGCAAAGAAAATGAAAATGTTACTTAGTAGGTTTTCTTTCTTTGCTTGATTTGTAATTAAATTGAAAAGGTCTTTAAAAGTTTTAGCAATTTTCGGACTCGTACTGACGTACAATAGAACTTTAACAGATGAGTTTATAATATATAAAATATTTTCTCAATCAAATACCAAATAAATAATTTACAAAGATAAATCTGATCCAATAATTCTTTGCATTAATAAATTGTCAATGATTCCAGATGGAACTAATACAAAAAAAAAACAACATTAAAAATATGGATAAAATAAAGTTATCTTTACAGAGCGCATTTCTTTACGTCTATGTGACATTGCGTAGTTTGAAATGTTTTGAAACTTTTGCGACGAGAAATTAATGTTTATTACTATGGCAATAGTTCATATTAAAACAATCTCATTGTGCAAACGTTTTTAAAATACTAAAGTAAAAATGCACTAAAAACGTATAATTGTGAACAAAGAATTCGTTTCCACGTCGGACTGTTACTGTGATGTTTTCAATTATATCAAAATCTAAATAAGTTATTCCAAAATATGGAGAGATCAAACCCATTAACAAAAAAAAAAAAGATCAAAACTGCTGCACATTTTATTCCAAATTTGAAATCCAAAACAAACAGCAAACATTTTTTCAACAGATAACATTGTGATAAAATATGATCTTATATATAAGGACAAAATTTTATGCAATCAAAAAATTGAAAATAATATAAATTTAATGTAACGAAAGAATATTTGTTGAAATAAAACACAATATTTGGAATATGATAATAAACAGTCAATATTGAAAACAATAAAAAAAATAAACTAATAAAAAAGACAAAATTAAATTAGTTGTGGCTTTCATGCCATGCTTGGATAAGACGATTACACTCAGGATGTTTCCTATTACACCAAACATTCCTAGTGCTAAAACTAAAAGACAGTTGACTAAGATATCAATCGCTTTCAAGACATCAAAATCAGCTCGATAAGATTCATCTGTTTGAGACTTAAGTCTTGAATTTCATCAGTGGTGGAATGTATTATAAAACATATATCTCTATTAAAATAGAAAAAAAAACATAAAAAATATTATAAAAAAGAACAAGCTTATATTATACGTAGATGTATCAATTAGTTTGGATCAGTCATGTGATTGAATTTGTAATTGATCTAGAGTAACAAAGATAAATCTGTGCGATTACAAATATTTTTACTTGTAGTTTTTTTTTTTTTGAAGTGAACTTTTATGCTGTTGGATTTCTAAATACGCTTTGATCATTCCTGGACCAGTTCCAAGAGGGTAGGGTGAGAAAGAAGGATGTTTCTGGATGATCTCTTTTGTTTTATGTTCACAACCATCTCTAGATAACACCTATGCATATACATTGTGCATAATATCTCTAAAAGTTATATATATATTGGTATGAATTTTGGTACACAGTTGCAGAAATATATAAAAATATCTTAAGAGAGATAACTTAACGATATAGATGTTTATTGACATGGAGATATCACAAATACATAAACAGCACAGCCTCTTCATAAGCTCTTGACTAGGGTGGAACTTCCTCATCTTCTTTTTAATATCAACATTCTTGTCAGTCTAGTTTCTAACAGTGAGCACCTTCTGCACTAGCTTGAATGGCGGTGTGCATGGCAGTGTTATAACATTGCCCCCATTTTAATGCTTTCGTCCAGAAAAGAAGCAGTGCAGTGGAGGTTTAGAGTTCAGGTGGAGGTCAATCAGTGGGAGCAACAGACGGCATGGAGCAGGTTGCCCACGAAGCCATCTGCACTGTTTTCTTTAGGTGGCGCTTTCTCTTTCTCCAGTTGACCAGTCTGCTCTGAAGTCGGTGTCGTGATCGTTGCTTCAGCTCCTTTAGGACGAATGTATATAACGCCAGCCACCTGACACCTATAGAGTTTATGGTGGTCACTGTTGTAGTTCTCAGGGTCATTTTTCCGTTTTCTATGTACGTCCTGTGATGGATTTGTAGTCTCACAGGAAGTTAACCATGCTGTTTGCTGGTGTCTCTTTGTCACATTTTTAGTTGACATTGCATGATTTAATGTTCACGTCATGTTAAGAGTTTAAAAGACACGTGGAATTCCTGATGTAGAAAACAGGAAGTAGAATGAATAAAGCTGACTTTGAGTTCAGTCAAGTCAATTCAAGTCAGTAAGGTCTTGCTCCCGGTCCAGGAAGGTTGGACGTTGCTTCCTGGACTGGTGTATATATATGTATATAGCATGAAAGTCGATGGACTGGTGTATATATATGTATATAGCATGAAAGTCGATGGACTGGTGATTGTTGCTTAACAATATTTGAGAGCTGATTTCATTATGTGCTTATTGAATATTAAAGTATTATTCGTAATTCAATGGATATCTATAGTTGGAGTTCCAGTGTCACTAGTAGTAATTGTTCTTATTGTTACCCGCTGAGATGCGGACGTGATTTGTAACTAACATATATTGGATACATTTGATACCGCTGTTAGGCGGATAGGATTGTTTATCATTTCTTGACTTGTAGCACTAACAATGAGTGCAGTATTATTATTATTGTGTTGTAAAATAAACTTCATATTTGTCTGCTGAAACGGATTTAGGTCAGTTTATAGTATTTGTCTTGTCACGTGTCAAGAGTACTTCAGGAAGCAAGAACCCAGCATTACACGACATTCGCAATCTTTAGTCTTACACCATTCAACAATCATTTACACTCTTCTGCCATGCATTTTTCTGGTATCTTATATGTCACGCTGCTTGCATTTATCTTCTCTGTCATACATAATCAGGTATCTCCATTTGAGGCGCCTCACATACAGTCCAGTGTGCAGTTATCAGGATTCGAGTTTTCTTTGTACGTACTGGCAGATAGACAGAGGTCTTTAGGATCCACAACAGCAGGTTTGGACGCAGACCCAACGCTGTTTTGAGTAAGGTGTGTTCATTAGAAAAATGAATAATTCATTAACTTATTATCACATAATTTGTACATATTTAGAATATTAAGTATTTGTATTTAATATTTAATATAATATATGTATAGTCCATAAATCCATCGATCGTTGAGTATTTATTTATGCTTCGATTATTATGCAACTTGCTGTCGCAACTATTGAATTAGTTGTATAGTAAAAATAGTACCGTTTTCATTTATAATATATATAATTTAAGTCATTGGTTAATATGCATGACTAAATGCATGACGCGTAAGACGTAATCGTCTTCTTTTTTGAAGTAACGTCAGTATATTATATAAGAAGTAAGATAAGATAAGAAGATCTAATTCGCGCTATTTTATTTGTGTGCACTAGGTGATCTCCTCTTGTTGCTTCTTATCATTTTTTATGACGTAGATTTTCGTCGTAGATTGTTTGGTGCATTTCACGCCATGTTGCTAGACTGAAGCAGGCTCAATTCTGTTCAGCTCTTGAATTTCTCCTTGTGCTTATGGTATTGGATAGCCTTATCGTTGGCCATGGTAGATATTCTTAAAATATTATTTTAACCCCTGTTTAGTGTGAGTTTTATTTCACATTGTATAGTTATTTTTTAGTATGTATTCGATTGTATTCATTTTTTGTAATTAGATTAGAAGAGTAGAAGAATTTGTTCTTATCTTTTTATAGGGTTTCAGTGTCAGGTTTCAGTCTTAGTTCTAGATTACTGGACTGATGTTTTTTATCTCAGGTTTTCTGTCTGATGTTTCAAGTTTGATTTACGAGTCTGAGGTTCAATTTCCAGACTGTTGTATTGGCGGTGTTTTGTGAATTTTGATGCTACTATCAAATTTTGAGTATTGATTGTCGGTAAACAGTATCTTGGCTGGAAGATAGATCAACTTGTATTGCCAGTTGTTGTCTTGAAATATTGTTGTGGACAATATTACTGAACCTTATAAATTAATGTGATTATCCGTATTTTTTAATACTAATTAAGTATGTATTGTAATCCTATTACAAGTATTGAATTTTCACACCAGATTATAAGCGCTTTTATTTCTTTATTATTATCATTGATCATATATCATTACCATTGGACAAATATCATTAAAATCATAATTTTATTAAAATCATCATACACCTGACACTTGCTTTGCTGTTGTTCTTTAATTATGACATTACCCTGTTGAGGTGAGGAACGTTGTTCATCATATCATTCCCTAGAAAACCCGTAAACCAACATTGACTGTATTAACTTTTAAAAAAAAATAATGTTTTTCTTGACTAATATTTGCATATTTTACTTGTTAAATTAGTGATTGTTTTTAGAAAACGCACTCAGTACTGGTCTCTTTCAATCATAACAATTACGGTTCATTTCAAATATGGATTTAAGTAGAGTGGATTTAGAAGAGGAAACTATTTATACCTAGTTTTGTCATTTTTCCAAAACCATTTCTAAAATATAATACATGTATTATTTATATGTGTGTTCCAGTGTTTTAGTTGCTAATAATGAACAGAAAAGAATAATTTGAAAAAAAAAGAATGTTTATTGTATGTACATACGGACGACTGCCTAGTCTTATGGTATAAGCTCCAGTCAGTCGACTTGATGGTCCTTCCCTATGCAACCCCACACCTTTCTGCAGTAAACTGAGCTAGAATTTAATCTTTAATTCTAAAGGCTTACATTATAACATTAAAACAAACCTAAATACCATTACACAATTATTTTCAAAAATATTCAATAGGTAGTGTTTTTAATCATTCTCTGCAAGTGCCAAAAATTATGCTTTTTTAAAAAAGGTTATTCTCACAAGACCCTTCGTTACAGACAAGTGTTTATTCTGGAAGGAATCATTTTCTTTGGATTAGAATCTCAATCTCATGGGCCTTTTACGCAACTTTTCCCTTATGAAATCAGAAAAATCCTCAGCAACTAATAAAAAAACACTAACGTTTTGTTTGTTAATCTAAATCTCTATATATGTACCTTTATCGATATCTGTATACTTTTATCTAACATTGTCTTTATGGATGTTTAATTGTAAGCATGTATATGCTTTAAAGCCCAAAATGAACGTAAATCAAGCTGCAGTCAAAACTCAAATAAACAAAGAATATTTACTGGATGTCAATGATAGACAATACTGTTCTTAACATTTTGTTGGCTATTTCTAGCCTCGTTGGGAATTGTGGGTAATGTCCTAAATATTTGTGTTTTGTTTCAGCAAGGAATGAAAGATACAACAAATTGAATACTTCTGTTTCTTGCAGTGTCAGATTTAGTTTTTTCGTTTTCCACTGTTCTTTTCATATTCCTAACATTGTTTTTTATTTTGATCAACATATAAATCCTTTTAAGCTGTTTTACAATGGACAATAAATTGTTACGATTGTCTCCTAATTAGGCCTTCTGTAAACACTGCCAAACACAACACAGCACATCTAACACATCAGGAAACTGACAAAAAGGCTCCAAATAATCTGGTGCTTTAATAATGGTTAATTAAAACAGCCATTATGACACAATTGGCAATACATCAACACAAAAATGCTATACTGTACATCGCCGTACTAAACTAATAAACTCTACTGTCTCTATCTCTTCCAGGACTCGTACATTCACTTCAGGACTCCACCAGGACCGACTACAGTCCCGGTCTCCTAGCTGTCCTGTCTTGAACTGCACTGCCTTACACACTCTGTGTCTCTGGTCCACGCATGCTTATCATCACATGACCATAACACGGTCATATTTGTGTGTAATAGCAGTACTGTCCCCTGTCCATTGACAGCCGTTGATCTGAGTGATTTGCCTGAGCCGCGTGTGTAAACTGAACCTATAGTTAACCCTATCGCGCCGCCGATAGGTTTATAACAATATATATATATATAATTCTCTTCTTCCCTCAACAGTTTAAACGAGCAGAAAAAGTGAAGGAAAGTCCACGAGAAAACAAGAGGGAGGGGGAGAACTGTGAAACGCTGCACGCTCCCATCCCCTTTGTCTTGCGGGAGGTGTGGACTAAAAAGTAAACAATCTTCAACTCTGAAGGAACATCCGAAACATTTAACAATCAAACATTTTACAAACACTAAATAGCAGGGCCGGACGTAAGCATTGTGGGCGAATTTTGCGTGGCGAAGTTTGGGTAGGGAAGCAGACAATAAGTGAAATTTAAGAGTTTGTATTAGAAAATAAATTCGTCTATGCATTTTATTCATTCTGTACAGAACTAATTTACGAGCCTTGCGTGTAGCAAACTCATACAGTATATCATAATAATTTTGTTTTCTACATAGATCCCATTCTATTACCAAATGTTTCAATCTATCTTGGAGAATTGTTGACCTCAAGTAATTCTTCATTAGTTTGAGGCGCGAGAAGCTTCTTTCACCTGATTACACAATTACGGCTAGTGCATAATGCCGTTTTTATTTATCGCGCTTAGGATTGACGTTTTCCATAATGAATGACACCCCAAAATGGCATTCATTTTTTTCTATATATTTCCGAATATTTTAAGGACTTTTTCGTATATTTTTCAATTTTGGGAGATTTCCAGGAGATCCTGGTAAATCAAGAGGAAAGCGCGGGAAATCTGTTTTAAGTTATAAAATGGTTTAATTTAATAATTTATACACCTTGAATTAGCGCGGGTCCCATGAAAGTGCGGATCATTTGGTCGCTTAGGTCGCAGTGGCCTAAGACCGGTCCTGCAAAAAAGCGGCGTATGCTACGTCGCCGGTCGACTAGTCATAATAAATTTCATTATTTACAGTTGATTAAAAATTTAATTTATAAAAATTTTTTTTTTTTTTTTTTTAGCGATTTCCAAGTGTAAAAGCCTTATTTTTTGTGTGTGTGTTTTGTTTCTATTCGTCAGTCTAGCTTTGATAAATATATGAATGTATTTTGTATTTGTAGATTTTCTTGTATATTAGCTACCAACATTATAGAAAATTTGTATTATGTTAAGAAACAACAACTAAGAATGCACAATGTGTGCACGTACCATCGCTGGCCTCTTTATGTCGTAACGACCTTATGGTTCATTTCATAGAACACTTTTGTATCTGACTTGGAGCCTTAGTTTAGAGACACTTCCGTCCAAATAGATTGCAGGTTTAGGTCCATTCCATGACACATACTTTAAACAGTTGATCATTTCATCACATTTAGTTTTAGTTGTTCAAAGTGATCCAAGTAACCAAAAGCTGTGACAGCGACACGTCAGTATTTATTATATTTTTGTAGCCTGTCCTCCTTATGTTTCTGCCGTCAATCTAAATAGAAGTAAGATCTAAACAATTGTTTCAAAGCTTATAATAGCTGACTCCTTCTGTCTGTCGGTCTGGTAATGAAATAGGTATTTCTAGTCTAACTAAGCCGAGTGACGTAGTGGAAAGATTATTTTTCTTTGACTTGATCCAGAATGATTTTATTTAATGAAATAGTTTAAAAACCTCGTTCGCCAACGTTTATTAGCCTTCGTCAGCTCTCTTGTGTTGAACAAGACATTTTTAGTCTAACTAAGCTGTCAGACGTAATGGTACTTTATTTTTTCATTTGACGTCATTCAGATGATTTTATTAATTAAATATAATGACTCCTCGCTTATTTTATTATCTTTCATATGTTTCTTTCCTGATGAAATAGTTGAAACAATTTATATTATTGTGACTATATATTGTATTTGTCTGGCTTATCATTATCATTAAATCAATTAGAAAAGCAGTTAAAATGTCACTTAAAATAAAATATTCTTGCGTTTCTTTTATTTTAGATTTACTGGGGAAAAAGCTTAGTTCTTAGAATTTCCAATGTTGTTAGCTAAGCGTAACCCATTTCTCTCTCTTTCTCTCTCTCTCTCACACACACACACTCTCTTGCTCTCTCTCTCTCTCTCTCTCTCTTAAATTAACACTGTACCATAATCTTTAAGTACAAAATAAAATGTAATAAAATACTCAGAAAGACACAAAGATAAAGGCACATTCCTCGTTTAATATGTAGGGACAAATTTGTACAAAATGCTCCTTCTTCCCTAGTGCTATTAGAGCTAGCGTGAGCTTGCCAGGAAAACCAGTGACATCAGAATTTAGGTCATTGGCTAATATGCATGACTAAATGCATGAAGCGTAGGACGTAATCATCTGCTTTTTTGACGTATTATATAAGATAAAATACATATATATTATATATATATTATTTAGGCATATCGTTTGTACATTATAATTATGATATATATCTATCATAGTTTACAAAGTTTAGAAGATCATTAAGTTGATGGATCCTGACTACACAATGTTTAATTACAGATAGAAATAATTACTGTGCATACATTTTTTTCCATCTAATACTATGTGTTGACTAAATGACAAAACAATAACAAGCAACAAATATTTCTTTTATTACGACACATTTTCTTTCCAACTAAGTTTGCTCTTTCTAACGTTACATTGTATCTATATAAACTTTGAAGTTTGATGTTACCTCGAATGTAAAGTACTATATGGAGTATTTCTAGTGTCAACATTTGGAAATTAGGCTACCCGTGCTTTATACGTCTCTATAAAAAAAAGTTAAATTCAAATTCATTTTGTTTTTTGAAGTAAACAGATGTTATTAATGATTTAAATAAACTTTCTGTACACTTTTTTTTTGTTTTCGAGAGAATGTGTTGTTTGCTGTTGTAAAGAAAAATGAAAAGAAATGTTAATAAATGTACAGCTGACAAAAAAGTCAATAAAGTAAAATTTCCAAAATCTATGTTTAGATGAAAATTTTGTTTAAAGTTTTAGCGAATTTCGGACTTGTTAAAACGTACAAAATAAAGTTAAATGCGGAATTAATCAAGTACAAAATCTGTTCGGAAGAAAGAAATAGTTCATAAACTCTCTGTTTAAAAAAGTGTTGATTTATTTACAACTAGAATGGTATCAAGAAGTCCTGAGGGTACTAGTACAAAAAATGATTAAGAATGTAGATAAACATAAACTAATTTTTACTGATTTTATTTCCTTCTTTTTATTATGCATTGCCTTTTCTGAAATGTTTAGTTTAGTTTGTGAAGACGCCAATAATTTCGTTATTGTTAATATGGAACAAAACATGACAATAATTATTGGTATAGCCATTGAATATATATTGATAAATATGCTGGAATAGAATTCATTCCACAGGTTAAAATTCTCGAAGTAAAACTGTGTTCCAAATCTCCATATTTCTGTTACATTATCAAATACAGCTGTGTCAAGATAGGCAAAGCCATACTCGGGTGATATTAGTACAAAAAGTATACAAACAATACAAAATGCGGTTAACTTGATTCTAAAACGTGTTACAATTCTAGAAACTTCAAATGGAAAACAAACAGCAAACATTCTTTCTACCGATAACATTGTGATAAAATATGTGCTTGAAAATAAACACACAACTTTAGCAGTATTTAATATCTGAAAATAATAGGATTGCAAGGTAACAGAGAGATGTATGTCAAAGTAGAAAACAATGTTAGAAATATGATATAATACAGAGAAGAGAGAGAAAATCAAATCTGAGACAGCCAGAAACAGAAGTAATAAATTTGTTGTATCTTTCATTCCTTGTTGAGACAAAACACAAATATTTAAAACATTACCAACTAAACCCAGACATGCAAGGAACTGAGATAGGACACAATTGATCAATATGTCACAAACAATATAAACTGTGTCACTGACATCCAGGAAATAGTCTGTGTTTATTTTAGTATCTGTCACTTTCATTTTCAGCTTAACAATAGACAATAAAATGTGATTAATACATTAGTAAACATTTTTTTTCATTTCATAATAATCAGTGTATTTTATAGATCTCCTTATGCACAGAATTAATATATTAATATGACGACTAATTCTAATAGGACGAATGGTTCATATCTAATTGAAACAAATACTACGAAAGTTAAATATATACACCATTACCATATGGTTTTGCCCTATAATATTTTCATACATGCGAATATAACATTTTAGAGAGACTATTATGTAAGATATTCTGAATTGTTAAAACACCAAAAAACAAATCTTTGTTATTTGATGAAGTAACACAATTGCGTTGGTTACTGTAAAGAGTTCTCATAACGAACAAAAAATCTTTTAGTAATTTAGATTTTATATTATTGGTAAAATTTAAAATGAGTACTGTTAGGTCCGTTTATAATAAAGGGTTTTGATATTAGTATTTGGATTAGTGTTCTTGAATCTTAGGCTATGTAATAGCTAATAGCTGAAAAAGAAGAAATGTGATTTTGAGACTTTAAGTTGACGAATTTAAAAATGCAATATTTAGAAGAAATTATTTTAGAGAAAATTGTTTTTATTCTGAACACACGATAGAGGTACGCTGTTTAATCCCATAGAAAATATAACTCACATGTTCATTGAAATAAAACTACTAATCTTCGTATGTGATTTTTGACGTATAGGTTTCGGTAAGTAACAAATTGTAATGAACGCTAATATTAAGAAAAAAAAAATTAAGTGAAAATGGTAAATCTTCTAATTTTTTCAAATATCTACATTTATTAGTGATTAAGAGAAAAATAATCCTTTTTCTTTTTACAAAAATGTATTTTCATTTTTTTTTAATTTATTGTTTACTAAAAAAGTGTAAAGCATTACAGATGAACTAAAATGTAGATATCAACATTAAAATAAAAATCAAGCATTTCAATATCTAGACAGTTATTTCAAGACAATATTTTCTAATTTCAAAGGTATACACACGGTATTTCATTGTGAAAGTTACTTAGCATGGTGTGTAAGCATGCACTTTTAAAAAATCTGCTTAATAGCATTAACTATTATAAAACAGCTATATTTTACTATTACTAATATTCTTGTTAAAGAAACCACTACATTTAACAATTTTTTTATTTAGCAAGTATATATAAAAAATGATGCTATATAAAATTTAAAAAACAATTCTGTGTTTTTGACATGCTTATATCAAGATATAAATGATCTAGGTATGAGTATATCGATGAATTAATGTTTGAGTAGGCCATCTATGACTTTTTGGAAAACCAATTACCATCTAGAACTCCCTTTGTCACTTAAGTTTATAAGCTTTTAGGTTTAGGCATGTATCTGTACCTTACTATGTAATTTTTTTACAATAACTATTAATCAATCAGTGTTCTACATTCTCTGTATACCTTCTTACATATAAACTTACAATGAATAAGAAAATATATTTTCAAAAATAAAACAGAGTCTTTCTTGTTATTATTTTTTCCCCCGAAAAGTTAAAGACAGTTTTGTGTGTTCAACAAATGTCAAATGTCACTTTGTTTTTATGTCAATTACTGTTGAAGTGTACAAGCATTTCTTACATGATAAAAATAGATATAAGGTCAATAAGAAATAGAAATACATGTTGTCATTATAGACGAGTAACTATTGATAAACAGACAGAGGCTTCAATACGAAACTATTGTGTGAATCTTGTCAAGAGGAGCGAACATGTGACAAACTAGTGATAAGTAGGCCTATAATGACTTCTTTGTTGTTAGTTTCTTCTGAATAATCTGAGTATGTGAGCATTAGTTATTTAGATATTTCAGAAATTGTTAAGTTATTCATAGAAATCTTAATTTTAAGTTTGAATGCTATGTAAGAGGAGGATTACTGTAATCATATTCTTTAATTTGAAATACTCAACATGTAATATGATTTTTAGACTTTCTCTTTAATGTGTAAGAATATTTAAAGGTATTTTAAAAGTGTTTCGGATTATTAACGATAGCGATTAACCAATTAGGTAGAAAGAAATGAAATATATATCTTGAAGTAAAACAATGTATGAATTACCAAGACACTACTACACACATAAATTCAAACTATTTAAAAAATAATTTAAAATTTATTAGGTTTCAACATGGAAATGAAACATATAAAAAAATAATAATTAAGACAATGTAAAAAAAAAATAAATGTGGAGGGTATTGAGTCCATAAAAAATAATTCAAATGTATTTTTGTCATAAGGCTATCACATCATCTGTGTCCCTTCAGTTCAAACCTTACAAAGAGGATAATAACATGGCAACAGACTAATTACAGACGCAAAAAAGAATCTCGTGGTAAACCATTTACAAAGACTAACAAGAAAAAATACGTTAAAAAAAAACCAACAAATTGTATGTGTAAGTTTAAGTGTAATTGTATGAATTAGATTGGAGAAAGAATTGGGAAAGAACTGACACCTTTTGAAATATAAAACAAAAATGTAAGACTGAATTCAATACCAGGGCTCCAACAACTAACGACTGTGCAATGTCTTATAACAAATAGAAAGTTTCATAGCTATCTATTGTTCGTTTCAAACTTTAAAGCGACACATTCACTCTACACGCCACATCTGTCAAGTACAACTTCTAGTTCGATATCAAACAAAATAATTGGTTTGGTTTGGGTAGAGATACGGATAAAAAGTGAAAATTAAGAGTTTGTATTAGAAAATAAATTCCTCTTTGCATTTTATTCATTCTTTACTACATACAGAATTACTTTACGAGCATTGCGTGTAAAGTTTATTATAAAATTTTTTTTCTACCTTTATTACGCTCAATAAAAGAATTACCAAATGTTTAAATCTAACTACGAGAATTGTTTAACTCAAGTAACTCTTCATTAGTTTAAGGCGCTAAAAGCTTCTTTCACCAGATTTTTACATACGGCTATTGAATAATATCGTTTTTTTTAATGGCGCGTAGGATTGGCTTTTTTTCATATTGAATAACACCCCAAAATGACAATTTTCGTCTATATATTTCAGAAGATTTGTATGAGTTTTCAAAAGATATTAATAATTTCTAAAATTTTCAAGACATTTTCGTACATTTAGCAATTTCAGGAGCTCCTGGCAAATCAGTAAATCTGTTATAAGTTATAATATCGTTTAATTTAATAATTTGAACCTACAATTAGCGCGGGTCCAATGAAAGTGCGGGGCCCACTCGGGTCGTATAGGTTACAGTGGCCTTAGGCCGGCCCTGCAAAATAGCGGCTTATCTTACGCCGTAGGTAGACTATCTATCTATCTATCTATCTATCTATCTATCTATATATATATATATATATATATATATATATATATATATATATATATATATAATTATCTTCATGGCTCAAGAGTTTGGACAAAAATTAATGGAAAGATCACTCCTTTAGGTCTGCAAGTCGGACTAGAGTTACCCTACGTAACTTTAGCGGCGAAAAAAAACTGGGGGAACAAGTAGTATTCACCAATCAATAAATAACAGGGCCGGACGTAAACATTGTTACCTAGAATTCATGGAAAAGCACTCTTTTATTTCTGCAAGTCGGAATAGAGTTAACCTACGTAACTTAAGCGGCGAAACAAAAAGAGGGGATAGGAGAACAAGTAATCTACTCTGTGTTAATTAACCATATACATTTACTATTATAGAATCCTCAACAAAATAAAACATAAGACCAAGTTAACGTATTTAATTCCCTTCTTTAAAAAAAAAACAACAACGTCTAAGCGAAATATTTGAAGAATAATAAAGTTTTTAAAAATAAATTACACCTTCTTCTTCTATTACAATGTCACCACTTAAGAAATTGACCAAAAAGCTTATAACAAGAAACACATACAAATATATACTTATATAATATAAAGTGTTGTTTTTGCAGATGCGCGCCATTTTCTTTATGCGTAGCTGATATTTTTTCCCCGGTCAATACTTGTATTTTGTGGTCCAATAAAGTGTTAATATTACAATATACAAATATTGTTGCAAGGCATTTTAAGTCATTTATTATATAGTTGACTATTGAATTAAATCTCAATCATGTAGCCACCACATAGCCTTAAGCATAGCAGCCGTCTAAATGTGCGTGTGTTTATTTCCCTTTTTAAAAACTATTTAATGTAGACTAAAAAATTAGAGTGAAAAAAACAACTATTAGTATTCCTAATTCAGCATTATAAAAAAATAATTTATTGTTGTCCCAACACAGGAGATTTCATATCTATCATTATGTTGGAGACCAAATATGATGCTACATATATTTTGATAAATTAACACTCAATGAAAAAAACTTCTAGATTTTAATTTTCATGCCATGCTTTCAAGTATAAAGAACACAATAAGTAGTCACCTTTTAATTTATTTTTTTCTCAGAAGATTTGTAAATGTTTGTGCAAATTTTCGACTATTAACTACGTAGAAAACAAAATTGAAAGATGAATTAATTATATATAATATATTTTCTGAATCTGCTATCAAATAAATGATTTTAAAGATAAGTTGAATCCAATAATCTTATGCATTAATAATGTTCCAGTGTTACCAGACGGAACGAGTACAACAAATATTAAAACTGTTGACGTAAAAAAACTGATTTTAACAGAACGCATGTCTTTAATTCTTTTAGACATTGAGTATTTAGAAATGTTTTGGAAATTTTGTGATGAGATTTTTATTTTTATAACAGTAGCAAAAGTACACACTAAAACAATAATTGTGGGAATAACCATTGAGTATATGTGCACAAAAGTACTCAAGAAGAAATTAATTAAAAAATCATAGTTGTTCAAAACAAAATGACTTCGTAACGTTGTGTTACTGTTACATCATGGGCGTAGCTAGGGGAGGGTTTTTGGGGTTCAACCCCTCCGAAATGAAATTCCCCCTCCCGCAGGGGGGTATCGGAATTTAGTGACTGATTTTTTGCTTTGATTTTGTTTATTTTAGGTGAGATTTTAATACTAAACCATCACTTGCCCCAGCACAACCAAGGGGGTTTTGAGTTTAAACCCCTACCAGGGGGTTTTGAGTTTAAAATCCCCTACCAGGGGAGTTTGAGTTTAAAACCCATTACCAGGGGGTTCGAGTTTAAGGGGGATGCACAGTGAGAAAACATTGATCTAGGTCAAAAATATCGATATTTTAAAATTAATTGATTTTAATAGTTTAAAATGTCTAGAAAACGAATTCCCTATCAGAATACTAAAAACACTGCGCTTTATATATCAATTTTGTATTTTAAAAGTAGATGTATAAGCAAAATTTTGATGTTTTGGTGAAAAATCAACATTTTGTAAGCTAAAGTTGATAAGCTAATGTACGCTCTTATCCCTAACAGATGGTATCGATACAAAGGTCTACTTTTCTAGTTCCGATTATGTGCATGGTTTCTCATTCTATAAATAAATAGTACTATAATAAACTTTCAAAATACGTCACTACCTCTTTTTTTTCCCAATATCCTCATATACACACCCACAAAGCCATATTTACGCATGCGCACTATCAAAGCTACATTGGTAACTGTTTATATACGCATGCGCACTGAAAAAGTTTCGTTGACAACAAAATTTGCACGCATGCGCACATGACTTGAACCGGTCTTTCAGTAAACATTTGGAAGCTTCATCAACACTCGATTCATTATTGAAACTCAGAATGCCAACAAAAGGTTATATGTTTGGAAAGAAAAAACGTTACTGTAAGCCCAGAGGAAGACATGCTTCAAAGACAAATGCACAATTACAAAGGTAAGTCTAGATCTACAGTTTTTTTATTTTTTATTTACTAGACCAGCGTGTGCTTACACTTACACATAAAATAATGATAATAAAACATTATTGCAACCTTTGCTTCATCAATCTTTCAATTCGACAAGGTGTTTATCATATCAATAAATCACATCTAGATCTATAGACATTAAATAAATATCATGAAAGTGATTGCAAACATAGAGATCTATCCTTTTTTAGATCTAGTATAGATTAGGGGCATAGATCACATTAGAACTAGATATTCTAGATTGACTAGATCTAAATCTAGATTATCATGTAGTTGTAGGGCTTCAACTTGGTCTTTTTTTTTTTTTTTGAGATCTAGTATATAGATCTACATGTAACATGTCTCTTTACATTTTTTACTTTTGATGATTAATACAATATAAAATGCATTATAAGATTTAAAATAATCTTCATGTTGTACATAAATAGATGTGACGTGTACTTTATACTATTAAATTTTTTTTAAAGAACCTCTTTTTTTTTTTTTTTATTTGTTTGCAGCTCTGTTTTGGATACAGCTGGATCTGAAGCAGCAACAACGCAACCTGCAAGTGCAGCTGAACGAAAAATATCCCTTACTGCAGTTACTAACGCTGATAACACCAATAAGAGGCTGCCTGAAGATTTCATATATGTCATGATGAATTCGATAGAATTGACCACAATGGTCTCCTTGTTGTGCTGTCCACATTGCTTCGACAAAAAATTAACCATGTGCATCACACAATCAAAAGGCATGGCTCATTTGATTAAAATCAAATGCCTAAATTGTGAAACATATTTGTGGTCCGACTGGACCTCAAAAAAAAGTAATAATGGTCATCTGGATATTAATGTCCGCGCTGTCGCTGCATTAAAAGAATCTGGAATCTCGCATTCTAAATTTGATAGGTTTTGTGGACTTATGAGTATGCCCTGCATGCACAGAAATACCTATAACAATCTAGCTAACATAGTCAACACTGCTATAATTGAAGCTGGTGAAGGATGTATGATTAGGGCATCTGCTGTTGTGCATGGAAGAAACATTTCACAACCTCTAACTACAGATGATAGAATAAGTTCAACAGGCTGTCCTGTTATTACAGTTTCTTTCGATGGGACTTGGCATAAAAGGGGCCACTCATCTCATTCAGGAATTGGCACAGTTATTGATTTTGATACTGGACTCGTCATCGACACCGAAGTCCTATCAAATTATTGCCGTGTTTGTGATTCAAACTCTGCAGAACTAAATTTTGATGCCTCTAAGCATATGTGTCAAAAAAACTTCAGTGGCTCAGCAAATGCAATGGAGGCCGCAGCAGCATCCAAAATTTTTTCACGCTCTGTGGCATCCAGAAAACTTGTTTATGGCACGATGCTGTGTGATGGCGATAGTAAATCGCATTCATCTGCCATTACCAACTCAGGATATGATGTAGAAATCTTAAAAGAGGACTGCATTAACCACATCTCAAAAAGAATGTTTAATGCTTTGAACAATTTAAAAATGTCTAACAAAAAAGAACTAAATTATAGGCTTACAAAGCCAAAAATTGAAAAAATTACAAATTACTATTCCAAAGCTCTGCGCCAAAATGCTCCTGACATTAAAAAAATGAAGCTGGCTGTTATGGGCTCATTTTTTCATATGATGAGCTCAGACCTAGATCATAACCACAGGTTGTGTCCTGATGGCACTACATCTTGGTGTCACTTTAAGAGATCAGAGGCACTAAAACAGCCATACAAAAAACATAATCAGACCATCACATCAGAAATAGGAAAACTGTTATTTCCTATAATGAAAAGACTAACAGACACAGATCTGTTAAAAAGATGTTCAAGAATGGGAACACAAAACGCCAATGAATCTTTTCATTCCCTCATTTGGCAAAGATGCCCCAAAACAGAATTCGCAACATTAAAAACTGTAAGGGCTGCGACATACCTTGCTGTTTTAGCCTTCAATAATGGACCTGTTGGCATCAAATCAGTTTTTGACATATTAGGCGTTCCCTGGACACTAAAGAACATTTCTTCTAGTGAGAAAAAGCAAAATGTCAAACTACAGCTTGTTAAAAAGAAAAGATCAATCGCATTAGTGTCCAGGAGAAAAAACTTGAAAAAACGAAGAATTGAGCATGAGCACCGGGCAGAGGTTCTAGAAGGTCCAACCTATCAATCAGGCCATTTTAACGAATAGTTTTTTTGTTTTTTTATTATCTTTTATGTTGTATTATGTAAATATTTCCTTTTTTTTCATGTTTATGGTTGCAATAAATATTTTATATCATTTTAAAAACTTTAAATGCGTTTTTCTCAAAATGTATTTTTAGGTGCATGTTGTTCACAAGAATCTCAAAATCTTTAGTTCTGTATAAGTTAGACTAATAATTTTTCACATGTAGTTTATTAATAGTATATCATAGGTAATAGGCTGCAAAAAATTTCAATATGTGTAATAATTTTCATAAAAAAAGAAAAATAATGATGTGACCTCAGGTGAAAAATGGGGTCGAAAAAAAAAAAATTTTTAAAAATTCATAAAAATTAAACCAGCAATAATTTCCAAAAAAAAATTAGCCAGTTACCTATGGGATTCAAATATCTATCAGGTGCAATCAAGAAATTACAAAAAAATTGAGTACTTTAGAATATTTTAAGATTTTTGTAAACATTGTTTATTTTCAAGATGGCCGCCATTTCCATAGCAACCCAAAAGGCTACACGCATAAAATGTGTATGATTACTCATGTCTCTATATGTTCTATCAAGTCATGCATAAAGCTTTTTTTTTTAACTGTAAATTAAAAAAATGGAAATTTCATTGTGCATCCCCCTTAAAACCCCCTACCTGGGGGGGGTACGTTTATAACCCCCTACCAGGGGTTTTTGCAGTTAAATCCTCCTCTTCTATAAAACAAAATATTAAAAAATGCAAACAACAATCCCAAATTCCAAGAGCACAGTTAAGGAATATTTTAATTTTAAAACCCCCTCCAAAAATTACGATAAACCCCCTCTTCAATATAAAAAAAGGCCAATTACACACTCAAAATTCTATGAGCGTAGCCAAAGTGGTTTTGAGTTTACCCCCCCCCCTTTTTCAGTAGGGTTTGTAACTAAAAGATACCTCTTCAATAAAAAAAAAAAGCAAACTACGGACTCAAAATGTTATCAGCGTAGCTAAATGGGTTTAGACTCAGTTTTGAGTTTAAACTTTCCTTAAGCGGGGTTTAAAGGTAAAAAATACCTCTTTAATAATAAAAACAAAGCAAATTACGCACTCAAAATGTTATGAGTGTAGTCAAATGGGTTTTGAGCTTAAACTCTCCTCCAGTGGAGTTTGAAGCTAAAAAATACCTCTTCAATATAAAAAAAGCAAATTACTCACTCTAAAATCAATGAGCGTAGCCAAATGAGTTTTGAGTTTAAACCACCACCAGCGGGGTTTGAAGCTAAAAAATACATCTTCAGTGTAAGAAAAAAAGCAAATTATACACTCAAAATGCTAGGAGCGTTGCAAAAAGGGGTTTTGAGTTTAAACTTCTTTCAATATAAAAAAAGCAAATAACACACTAAAATTTTTTGAGCGTAGCTAATCCAATTGGGGGTTTTCAGTTTAAACCCCTCCGCAACAGATGGCTTTTTTAAAGTTTAAAACCCCCTCCAGATGGTTTTGAGTTTAAAATCATCCCCCTACAGAGCTTTTTGAGGTGGAAAACCTCTATCTTCAATATTATTCTAAAGCAAACTACAGTTACTAAATTCTATTACCGTAGCTAAATGGTGTTTTGAATTTAAAAGAAAACGATAAGTCCAGAGAATTTTTAGTTTAAAATCCCCAACAGATCATTTTGACGATAAAACTTACCTTTTCGATATCAATCTGAACCCAACTACATTCACTTAATTCCAAGAGCGTATTTAAGAGAGGTTACACATTTCTACCAGTGGCCGGGCTCCATTAATAAAGTGCAGTGAATAGTCATCTGCCGAAATTGAAAAACACTAAATGTGGCTCAACAAAGACAACTAAGACAGATTTTAGGAGTCAGTTATAGAGATCGTGTCTAAATCGAGAAAATTTGAGTCGACCCCATAGTAATATTGAAAAGAGCGTCGCCTGAGGTTTGCGGGACAGGTTCTTCGACAAAATGAATTACTCATAAGAAGAGTTGCGATGACATCCTAGTACAACTTGACGCCACACATTCATAGAGGTCCTAAGAGTAGGTGGGAAGAGGCTTCAGACATTACCAGTGACAGATTTTTGTGGAAACAGCTTGACGGCAAATGCACCGAACGGCGCGGCAGGTTCTAAGTCAGTAAGAATAGCAAATTAGGTTTTTGAAATAAAACTTTTTAATAGAAGGAAAATGCACTGTAGATACCTCAGAATATACATGTTGTTGGCTTTCAATACCAGAAATAGTGCTCCTAGTGCTCCCCCAGACCTCCTTTCTAGCAATAGCAGGGAATCTACAATTTTTCCACTAACTCCAGGAAGAACCTATTCTAGGGCACAATAAACGTCTTCCGAAAGAATGAAGGGTC
The DNA here is from genome assembly GCA_036873155.1 of Biomphalaria sudanica. NCBI lineage: Eukaryota > Metazoa > Mollusca > Gastropoda > Planorbidae > Biomphalaria > Biomphalaria sudanica. The sequence goes on along the minus strand of JAZGLO010001666.1, from coordinate 361,049 downwards.
AGAATGTAATGAAGATCATGTAAACACACACTCATAGAAAGACATATAAATTTTTTTTTTCGCGGAAAGGGGGGGGGGTCCGGGTAGGGAGAAAAAAAATCCCCCCAAACCCCCCCCCAGAAAAAAATCCTGGCTACGCCCATGTGTTACATTATCAACTTCCTCAAAATTTAAATATCATAGTGCAAAAAAAAGGAGAAAGTAAACTTCCTAACAAAACAACGATCACTAGAGCAGCACATTTAATTCTAGGAGCTGTGACTATTCTTGCAACATGAAATGGAAAACAAACAGCAATCATTGTTTCTACAGATAACATTGCTACAAAATATGTACTAGTGAATAAAGACAATTTTTATGGCATAAAATAACATGAAAATAATATGAAGTCAATGTCATTGAGGGATAATGATTAAAATAAAAAAAAACGATAGTTGGAATATGATGGAAAACAGTTAATAGTGAGAATATTAAATCAGATATTGCTAAAAATAACAAAATTAAATTTGTTGTATTATTCATACCATGATCTGATAAAACTATTACAATGATTACAATTGCAATAATACCAAACATTCCAAGAACCTCTGCTAAAAAGCAATTAATTAAAATATCAAAGGTTTTCCAAAGTTCAAAGCTCAATTCATTGAGATTCGTTTGTGTGTTACTTGTAACTTCATTGCCTTTAGTTTCATTCATCGTATCACCTGTTATATGTGAAATAGAAAAAGTATCAGACATTAAGGTTATTGACTATTGACTATTGCTATTATGAATTTAACTGAGACCTAACTTTGCACATATCAATAAACACACCAAGCAATTCAACACATACCTAACTTTGCACCTATCAATAAACACAACAACCAATCAAACACAGACCTAACTTTGCACATATCAATAAACACACCAACCAATTCAACACATACCTAACTTTGCACCTATCAATAAACACAACAACCAATCAAACACAGACCTAACTTTGCACATATCAATAAACACACCAACCAATTCAACAAACCTAGCTTTGCACATATAAATAAACACACCAACCAATTAAACACAGACCTAACTTTGCACATATCAATAAACACACCAACCAATTCAACATAGACCTAGCTTTGCACATATCAATAAGCACACCAACCAATTAAACACAGACCTTACTTTGCACATATCAATAAACACACCAACCAATTAAACACAGACCTAACTTTGCACATATCAATAAACACACCAACCAATTCAACAGAGACCTAACTTTGCACATATCAATAAACACACCAACCAATTAAACACAGACCTAGATTTGCACATATCAATAAACACACCAACCAATTCAACACAGACCTAACTTTGCACATATCAATAAACACACAAACCAATTCAACACAGACCTAACTTTGCACCAACCAATTACAGCTCCATCTCTTGCAAGGACGTCAGCCGCCTCTTTGCACCTCGCCGTCTGCCTCTTCTATTGCTGGTGCCCTCTCCCACTGCCATCCATGGCTAAGAGACTGGAGTGAGAGTCTGTTACCAACACAACCGTGACTGCGCGGGCTCTTGTTCGGTTATTCGGGATTCAATAGTCTAGAATGCCCCGGCTTTACCAGTTAACTAAGCATTCATTGCAGACTGCAGAGTCGCATGGACGAGAGAGCCGATCTTTTTTTGGTCGGTCTGGGTAGTCTATTACATCCCCATACAAGAATCTATATGGTTCCCTTAGCACCGACCCATTGGTCTAGCAAAAGTTGGCATCTGATAGTCTGATGGGTAGGATTTTAAAGTACCCGATGCCATATTTTTTAGTAAGGTAGATGTTAACTGCCTCTTTGTGGATCCTTCTTGCTCTATAAGGTTCAGGTTAATTAGTAGAGTAGGCTATTTCCTCTACAGAGGACAAGTACCTATCCTTTTAATGAGGACCCAATCTGTGTTTAACTTAGCTGTTTTAGAAGAAGACTGGCTAGGACATATCACCCGTATTCCAGATAATAGAATCCAGAAAGATATCTTATATGCTGAGCTAGTGAAGGAGTCAGACCCAAGGGCCGCCCAAGACTAACATATAGAGATGTCTGCAAGCGAGACATGAGAGCCACATACATCAACGAAAGTATGTGGGAAGAAATAGCCAGACCGAAGGGCAATGATACAGACTGTACATGCTGGGACGATCCACGTTGAGAGCAAAAGAAACGAAGCGGCCTTAATAAAGAGGGAAAAAAGAAAGCTGCCCTGTCCGCTATCGTTGAATAAGATGCATACACATGCATGAATTGTGGCAAAGTCTGCCGCTCTAAAATTGGCTTGATTAGCCACACCAGGTTCTGCCTCGTCCCAAGACTAAACCAAAAACATTGATTCATCTGGACGCATCCATTTCCTTTCGAGAACAAAAGGAGCCATATATATTAGCTTCGAATTGCCCCTTTGTAACCAGAAATTTTTTATTTGCTCTTTTTATATAACACAAAGTCAAGTGTTCATAAAATTAAACACTAATTTAATTTCATGAAGTCAAATCAACGATGGTATCGTCAATTAGGAGTTGTAGGTTTGTTTTGCTTTTAGAAAAGAAAATGTAGCCGTTGCATCAGAACTTTAAATTTGCTAAAATATTATGAAATCGGATTTTCAAGATCTTTTTTAGTTTACAAGATCTAAACGGGAAGGACCGACAGACGAACAGACATTTTACATAAAACTAATAGCGTCTTTTTCCCTTTCGGGGGTAGCTAAAAAAGACATTTGGATCCTTATTACTCCTCCAAAATTACACTTAAATAAATATATACATACGAATTTATGATTAAATCTTTCAAAATATATATCTCTACATTAGCAACACCATTTGCTTGCTCGAAGCTAAATCTTTAAATAAAGATATTGAAACAAAAATGGATGACCTACCTAGTTCTTACCAGGTAATGGTAAAAAATAAAAGAAAAATTTACCAGTTGGATTGTTGTTGTTGTTATTTTCTTTTATTTCCTATTAATAAAGCTTTCTTTCTTAAGTTTTGACCGGACTTGCAGCCACAAGAAATACTGCATTACTCACTAATCTTCGGACTCGAAGACAAGTTATATTATTATTTTATTAACGTGCTTTGTTTGTTTTCTCGGATGTTGTTTAAATTCTATTCATCCGATCACCATCAAATTCTACATATAAGTTTATGATCAATGATAACACATGAATCAATACGGATATAACTGTTTACTTATTCACACTAAATTAACTTTATCTTTATAACGTAGATAGTTTTAAAAATACGCTCAGCTAAATGATGATAGGCCTTGTGTGAAGAATTAGACCATAAGAATCAAAAGATATTTAGAGTAAAATAAAATAATTAAATGCTAATGCCAAAATTATATAAAAAAAACTGTGAGTGTTAAAGTTACAATTATATTCTTATCTTATCTTATCTTATCATAAAAAAGATAATTACGTCCTTTGCATTTCATGTCAATCTAATCATGCATGTCAATCAACAACTCAAACTCTACAAAGTTATTCGTTTTTATGTCTGATTCAGACAACCCATTCCGTCCTCTAATGACACTAGGGAAGAAAATGCACTTGTACAAATTTGTTCTAGTATAAGGAAAATAAATGTGCCTCTATCTTTGTGTATATTTCATTTGCTTTTTTTTCTTTATTTAATTTCTTTATGTAAATTATAGTTTATTGTTTTATGTAGCTACTTTCCTTTTTATTCTTCTGTCTTAAAGTGTACCTAGGTTTAATAATTTTACTTATTGTTTAACTCTAATCAAATTGGAATATTCTTTTGTTATAAATCTCACTGCTCTATTTTGTATTTTTTCTAACTTCTTATGTTTTCTTGAGTTAAAGACTGTTTGTATATTTATCGATTATAAAAAAACAACATCATGCCAAGTAATAGTAAGCTGACATATCCTTTTAAAGTAAAAATAGGAGTAACACAAGGATGTATGCTTTCGCCCTTGATAAGTATGGTTATAATCAATTGGGTCATGATAATAAAAGCGGAATATAATTAAACCTAGCACAACATCTGGAAGATCTGAGCATCACCGATGACATCTGCCCCCTCTCCCATGCACATATCAATAAACACACCAACCATTTCAACAAACCTAGCGAAAAAGACTGGACTTCTAAGTAACAAACAGAAAACAGAAGTTATGAGAATCAACAACAGACAAAAGAACCCAATCATGCTACAGGGAGAGAACGTCCTCGATACGAAACACTTTACCACTTCAGGCAAGTTAAGCTAGTAATGATGTCTATAGGTCTATAGATCTAGAACTAGAAGGAGGTGCAAATGGTATTTATTAAATTCTTTAATAAACCCTTAGTACTCAAGGAATTCATTCTGAGCATTAAGGCTTTGTTCTGCGCATGCGTGACCTTTTTAAATTAGATTCATGAATGAAACTATTAGAATATATATTAACACGGCTTCATAGCTCTAGTGAACAAATGTATGATAAATGCTTTAGAAAAACAAATTTGAATGTTAATTTGATTAAAAATTAAATAAATGAAACATAATTAATATGTTCATGTGTTTAATTATAAAACTATCTTTTCGAAAGGAAGTTCTTATCATCTTGAATTAGAGTTTTAGACCTATGAGAGATGCGTAACATTTTGCGTAATGTCTAATGAAAGAATGTTCTTCAGGAATGCTAAATTCGCAGATATAAGGAACAAATTTATGTAAAAAAAATGCATTTAAAACATAAATTTGAAGGTTAATTTTATTAAATATAGAAATCAATAGACTATATTTTGTATTTTCATATGTCAAAGTAAAAAACTATTTGAGAAAAGTACAATTCTTAAAATATGATCTAGATCTAGATCATGTTATCTTTTCATGTAAATATGGTAAACATAGCCTAGATCGATGAAGTTATAATGCTTTCATAGAGTTGGTCAACTTTTTTTGAATGTCTTAAGTTTGTTTTAGGGCTACTATACGTACACTATGGTCAAAATGGAATTCAAAATCTATTAGCCAACACCAAACCAAATAAAGCTAATGTCACCCCCGTATTTACCAAAGGAGAAAAATCTGACCCAGGAAACTACAGACCAGTATCACTTACCAGCATCACATGTAAAATCCTAGAACACATAATATGTAGCAACATCATAAACCACTTAGACAAACATAATGTCCTCACCCCATACCAACATGGCTTTAGGAAATATAGATCATGTGAAACACAACTAATAGGACTAATTGATGATTTTTCAAAAGGTTTAGATAATAGTGAACAAATAGATGCTATCTTACTAGATTTTTCCAAGGCTTTTGACAAAGTTCACCACCATAGTTTGCTTAAGAAATGAAAATATTTCGGCATTAATGGTCCACTGCATCATTGGATTAAAGATTTTCTGATAGGGAGAGAACAAACTGTAATAATAAATGGCTCTAAATCAACACCAATGAAGGTAAACTCAGGTGTACCTCAAGGAACAGTCTTGGGTCCACTACTATTTTTAATTTACATAAATTTACCAAATTGCATTAATTCAGGAACAAAAGTCAGATTATTTGCAGACGATTGCATAATATATAGAACAATAAAAACAATACAAGACACATATATTTTACAAAGAGAATTAGATGAATTACAGAAATGGGAATCAAATTGGAGCATGTCTTTCCACCCAGAAAAATGTCAGTTGTTAAGAGTAACAAAAAAACTAAAACAAATTAATTCCACTTATCTTATTCATGGCAAACCAGTAACACAGACTAAAAACGCAAAATACCTAGGTGTTATAATAAATGAAAAACTGTCATGGAATCCACATATTGATGAAACTATAAAAAAAATCCAACAAAGCATTAGGGTTTATTAAAAGAAATTTCTATAAATCAAATAAGAACATAAAACTAAAATGTTATTTAACCTTAGTTAGGCAGATAATAGAATATGCATCCACCGTTTGGGACCCCCTCGACTCAAGAAAACATTAAGAAACTGGAACAAACACAAAATAGAGCAGTGAGATTCATAACAAATGAATATTCACATTTGACTAGAGTAACACCATTAGTAAAATGGGTTGCCTGAGCTAGCCAGAAAAACCAGTGACTTGGCAGAATTTAAGTCATTGGTTAATATGCATGACTAAATGCATGACGCGTAGGACGTATTCATCTTCTTTTTTGAAGTAACGTCTGTATTATATAAGATAAGAAGATAAGATATGGTCTACGTTAGTGCCCAAGGAAAATTTCTTCCAAGTTGTATCAAGATTGGTCAAACGGTTTTGATGACTGTTCGGCACAGACATACGTACATACATACATACGCTTTACTTTCTATTAAATAATATAAGATATATATACAAAATAAAGGAACATTCCTCGTCCCATATGCTAGGACAAATTTGTGTAATACTCCTTTTTCCCTAGTGCTATTAGAGCATGGAATGGGTTGCCTGAGCTAGCCAGAAAAACCAGTGACTTGGCAGAATTTAAGTCATTGGTTAATATGCATGACTAAATGCATGACGCGTAGGACGTAATCATCTTCTTTTTTGAAGTACCGTCTGTATTATATAAGATAAGATAAGATATATATTCAAGATAAAGATTCTCTAGACCAAATTTAATTAAACATGATAGTTAAAAAAAAACTTAACGGTCCAACTAGAGTTTCCCATTGAGGAGAATTAGCTAGTAATTGTATAACCATGATAAACATCAACTATCAAATTTTCTCAAGTCGTTAGATCTGTTTTCGATGAAGAATTTGCAGTCTGATAATAGAAATTGTAAAACAAATAAAATATAAATAAATTGTAAGAAAAAATACAATTTCTCCATAATACAGCTGACCAACGCTTCTAACGAATGGAAAATTTTAACCCGCTCCAATTTCCCCCTTCACACACAAACATCTAAAAAAACATTTCTGGTTAAGTGCATGTATAAATCTATTCAGAGTTTATAAAATTGTAATGATAGACCGATAGATCAAGATGTCTATTTATCTATTGAATGTTTTAAGAATAGAGCCTACATGCGGAAAAATCCGCTCGCATGTGTTTAAGATAAATTTTTTCATGACCATTTTTAAGAAAATATTTTTAAAAATTATAGAGGTCCAACTAGAGTTTTCCACTTTTAGCCAGTTAGCTAGTAATTTATTTCCCCAAGATATGATTAATTGTCTAATTTCTAGGAAAATCGTAATAGTGTTTTGTTTTTAAAACCATGTCCATCGAGGTTTTTTTTGTTTTCGTCTTCTTGATTTTTCTAATGAAGAATTTGCAACCTGATAAAAGGAATTGAAAAAAAGTGAAACAAAAGTTTTTCTTAAAGACAATTACGCTTTAATACAGCTGACCAATCTTTCAAAGCGCAATTATTTTGCTCTTAATAACTAATGAGTAATAGATTTAAAAAATTGAACATTTTTTTTACTCCGCATCTATTACCCCCCAGTCCACCGAAAAAAAAAATGGTTAACCTTTCTAGTGTCTTATGTCCTTGTGTTGAGCAAGCAATTCTATTCCAACAATGTACAGCAACTGTCGAATTTCTACAAATTTCTAGGAAAAATCTTTAGAGTCGTTTTTGATATCCGTATCCTGTTTCCACACAGAATGTTCCTTGTAAAATGATTTAGAGAGAGAGAAAGAAAGACTTTTAAGAATTACAAAAGACTTTAAAAAAAATTTGTTTCATATATTACAGCAATGCTAAAACTGTACAATTAGTATGTAGAATTTTTCTTAACAAGATAGATGGTAAATACCTTATTAGTAAAAAAAAAAATTCAATATTGTCTACGTTCGTATTGTTTGATCTGTAGTCTAACTACTGGCAGAAAGATAATAGAAAAATCCCCATCACAGTATGCAGAATGGTTTTGAATTACACAAGCCTTTTTTATATCAACTACGCAGGTGAGGGTTTATTATATACAAGTCGACCCACTGCGTAGTGTGACGATACGAATCTTACATGCAAAAGTTTATTTGAGTTTTTCCCAGCAAACCGTGAGAAACTTTTATTTTTAACTTTATCAATTATTGTCATGTCTACCCACACTTAATTTCTTGTAGGATTTATCTCCCCTCGTACTGTTTCTCACCTTAGTCCCTACTCTCACGGTACAGGCCATAAATCGGACATGACGCCTGACATCTCCGGTACATCGATACATGTGAGAAAATAACATAGCTTTTTTCCCCACCCGTTAAACAAAATGCCCCAACCCCATTTGGTATTGGCCCACCGGGCATTTGCCCGTTTGCCCATATAGCCAGTCCGCCCCTGATTTTTTTCTGTCAAACAACCTACTGCAATTAGATGAATAATGTCAACGGCAAACATGATGTCTGTCTATGACTATTCATTAGAAATATTAGTAACCAAATCATGGGCGTAGCCAGCATTTTTTTTGGGGGGGGGGGAGGAAGGGGAGGGTTGGGTTGATTTTTTTCTCCATCCAGTCCCTCCCTCCCGTGCAAAATAAATATGTATGTATTTGTGTGTGTATGTTTACATAAAAAATTTTTTATTACATTCTGACCCTTCATTTTTTTCAGAAAACGTTTATTGTGCTCTAGAATACGTTCTTCCTGGAGTTAGTGGAAAAAAATTGTTGACTCCTCACCCTTGCCAGCAAAGGGGTCTGGGGGAGCGCTGGGAGCTTCTCCAGCGCTGGGCGATGCCTCGCCGCCAAGCGCTATTTCTGGTATTAAAAGCCAGCAAAATGCATATTCTGAGGTATTGTGGTAACCCGTTTTAGCTCACTTAAGGTATCACTTATTTAATTATTTTTAATTTCTCTATTTATCATTAACTTTCTTAAATTGAGCCAATCAAGCACTAAAAGCACAGCCACAACCCCTTCAATCCAACCCCACCTCTTTGGCACAGTTGTCACATTTTACCTTCAACATCTTGACACGTGCCACACTAGACACTTGACAAGAGTACACTCCCTCTATCTATCTTGGCAAACATCCGTTGACTCCCCCGCCCCATCTTTCGGGAGCGGCTGGCCCACTTCAAAGAGCCCATTCAACTCATACGCCTCGAGAAACGTTGATCGGCTGGCGCTAGCCAATGTCCAGGTGTAATCTATCTTGCCCTTACCACCTCCGTTCATCTCCCCCTTTCGTTCTATGACCACCTGGGCAGAAGACAAAAGGACGCGAGCCGACCGATTTTCTGGTCTTTTATTTCGCGCCTTCACGCAATGTCTATCCCCGAAAACTCTCGTCTTGGTCAAGCGGGGAATTCTTTATCAAAGACGCCAGATAGTCTACACCACCTTCTCATTTATCGCCCACCGCTCTTGCCCCACTTCCTATCAATCTTTAAATGGACAAACCTTTCGGTCGTGAGCCATTCACGCTAGAGAGCTGTTTGGGAGCGGACACTCTTGCTTGAGCTTTTCACATTTCATTCCCTTTTTCTTACTTTGGATTGGTGGTATGTAACTGAGTAAAGGTATTTGAGAACCATTTTAATTAGTTGTGTATATATATTTGTGCATTTAATTACAGCATTATTTAAGTACTTATTTGTGCATGGATAATGTAAGTAGATTACTTTATGTTTATATTTTATATCATGATTTTATGGCAAAATGTACAAAGTCATCCACTTTATCTAGACTAGAATTCATTTATAATTTTTACCACATGTATTTAGCTCTTTAGCTATCATTAATTTATTACTAATAAGTTATCGCTCACCACGAGCCCTTTTTATATAATTGTTGATTAATTCTTTGGCAGGGAATTATCATAATATTTCTGTAAGCATATCGTTTTACCATGTATTTATGTACTATATTTACCAGCCAGGTTAGCAAACACATACTACGTTTCTAAATCATGTCTATTTGCTTATACTCAATGTGGAAGCATGGCTAAGTATCAGTCGTTGATCTTCCCTCCCCTTTCACCTCGTTCATGGAAGCAATGTGTATAATTGCTATTCATCGCGACTGGTGAACATCACTTGTATTACCTTATCATTTATTATTATTAGTATTGTTATTCTCCATTATGGGAGTTCCAATTATTATTGTTATCTCCCTTGATGAAACACAATATTTATTTGTTAGTTCCCCTTGCTATTTATGAAATTAGCTTATAGTTTCTCTACATCATTCTGAAGATGTTTTTCACGGAAAGGCATCTACCTCCCATTGTTTATCATTATGGCTAAACCGATTTGTACATCATGTCGTTGCAGCTTTTATTTATAGGTGAAATCCGTTTAAAGACTTAGCAACCTAACGCTGATACCAGATTTGTTGGCACCAGATCTGTTGATACCAGCTCTACTCATTCTTCACAAGTGTTCAATCAACAACGCTAGCCATAGACCCGTCATTGGCTTGACTGGCAGTAGCCGCAACATAGCCCTACATCTACGAACCGTTGAAATGCAGTCGGCGCCTGTATCCACTACGCCAACCCACCAGCAGACAGTGTCAGCACTAGCCACACTAGTCTAATTAGTGAAGCACGCACCGGACACAAAGCTTAGAAAAAAGTCTTATGACACAAAGACCACTTGGTTCTTGAATGTAGTGATGATAGACTTATACGTGTAAATACTCTAGATCCCATCCTAGCTACTGTACAGCCTTTTACCTTTTAAGTATTTATCTTGTTTAATAAACTGTACATAATTTTACACCTTATTTTTTGTGGCCTACATTATAACGCTGTGCCTGTAGATTATATTGCAACTGTGGGTTCTCAAATCATAAAGCCCCCTAGACACCCTAAACGGCCAAATCCTAATCCACCTTGTCACAGGTATCTACAGTGCATTATCCTGCTATTTAAAGTTTTATTCCAAAAATCTAATGTGCTATTCTTACTGACTTTGACCCTCGCCGTTCTGTTACTGGCAATGTATGAAGCCCCTTCTCACCTACTCTAAGGACCTCCATGAAAGTGTGGCGCCAGGTTGTACTAGTATGTCATTGCAACTCTTATTATGAGTAATTCATTCTGTCGGAGAACGTGTCACGAAAACCTCATGCGACGCTCTTTCACAACCTTACTATGGGGTCGACTTCCAGTTCGGCTTAGGATTTCCTAGATTTAGACCCGATCTCTATAACTGAAACCTAAAATCTGACTTAGCCATCTTTGTTGAACCCCATTTAGTGGGGTTTTTTTTTAATGTCGGCAGATCACTATTTACTGCACTTTATTAATGGAACCCAGCCACTGGTAGAAATGTGTAACCTCTCTTGACTACGCTCTTGAAATTAGGTGACTCTAGTTTGCTTTAGTTTTATCGTTAAAATCATCTTTTTTTTTTTTTGGGGGGGGGTTAAACTAAAATCTCTGGAGTTGTTGGGTTTTTTTAAATTCAAAATCCCATTTAGCTACGGTCATAGAATTTGGAGACTGTAATTTGCCTAAGAATAATATTGAAGAAATATGTTTTCAGCCTCAAAACTCTCTGTAGGGGGATTTTAAACTCAAAACCATCTGGATGGGTTTTAAGCCTTAAAAGAAATGCTACGCCCAAAGAATTTTAGTGTGCAATTTGCCTTTGTTTTTATATTGAAGAGGTATTTTTAGCATCATACCCTCTGAAGGGGGGTTAAATTCAAAACCCCCTTTGGCTACGCTCATAGCATTCTGAGTGCGTAACTTGCTTTTTTTATATTGAAGAGGCATTTTTTCACTTAAAACCCTTTTGGTTTCGCTGATAGATTTTAGAGTGCGTAATTTCCTTTTTTTTTTGTATATTGAAGAAGAATTTGTTCACTTCAAACCCCGCTGCCCGGGGAGGGTTGAAATTGAAACCCCTTCGGCTACGCTCATAGGTTTTAGAGTGCGTAATTTGCTTTTTTTTATATTGAAGAGGTATTGTTTAGCTTCATACCCCACTGGAGGTGGATTTAAACTTAAAACCCTCTTGGCTGTGTTGTGTCTAGTAATGGTTTAGTATTAAAATCTCACCTAAAATAAACAAAATCAAAGCAAAACATCAGTCACTAAATTCCGAACCCCCACCCTGAGGTGGGGGGGATTTCATTTCGGGGGGGGGGGGTCTGGAGACTACTTGTCTTTCTGCATGTTGTGATAATATTACTCAGTAGACCTAGAGATTCACATGCACAACAAATTGGGCGTGAAGTAGAGCATTTAATTAGTGCTGCAGATATACCAGCAATAACAGAAGAGGTAATTTTAACAGTACAAGACCACTCATTCAAGTAAAACCCTGACAATATATGATTCCACGACTATTCGTTCACTGACATTTCGTTCACCGACAAATCGTTCACGAATTTGCGTTCACGGCAAGGACAAATTGTTGACTGGATAGTAACATATTGTTAATATTATATATTCTCGTCGCGTGTTTAATTTATTTACTTTAAAACTTTTGTAGCTATTATTTTCAAAACAAAAACATTTCTAGAGATCAGGTCACACACGAGTTGATTTAATTTCGTTGTTGTTGTTGTTGTTAATATCGGTTAATGAGGACAGTATGTGATAAAATTTATACTTATATAAAAAAAAAGAGATCTTACAAGCAAGCTGAAACATTTCAATGGGCCCTCACTTTACTCTAGGTAACATTTTTACTTTCAACATGTAGGCCTTCTTTTACACTCATGTCCGTCATGTAGTCTTGCTCGCCCCACCCATATTTACTAATCTTCTTAATAGCGGTCCAGATGTTTAATAAACATACCTATTTTATTGACATGTTATTAACAAAAACAAATATACACACAGACACACTAGTAATTTTTCCACAAATCTGTCAGTGTTTTTACGAGAGATAATTTAGATTCTTAACAATGGTACTAGATTGGGTACAATATATGGTTTCACTGTTTAACTCTAAACGTCACATACTAGATACAGATCTAAGGTTAATACTTATCAATTAAGACATCTAAGAAAAAAAACTAATTACATATACAACACTAGGAAATATTTTGGTTCCCTATCAAAAAATTATAAATTTATTGCAATACAACAAAATTGTTTCAATAAATTTGTTATTGAAGTCCAAGCAATCAAATTAGTCTCCCAATGGGTGGTCACATATAGAAACAAGTTAACTAAAGTTAAAATAAAATAGAACTCCTTTAAAACTTGATGGAATGTACTATACTAGTGTCTAGTAGATATTTTCAATGTTAACATACCTGATCTCTAGAATTTTTTTGTTTTTGAAAATAATAGCTACAAAAGTTTTAAATTAAATAAATTAAACACGCGACGAGAATATATAATATTAACAATATGTTACTATCCAGAGAACGATTTGTCTGTGAACCATATGTCCGTGTTGTGAACGAATAGTCGCGTGAACGATTTGTGGTGAACAAATTGTCAGGTAATCTAAATGTTTGGTGAACGAATAGTCGCGTGAACGATTTGTCGGTGAACGAAATGTCAGTGAACGATTTGTCGTGGAACCCTACTTCCGGTACTTAAAGCAAAAAAAAAGCATATTCTGAGGTATCTAGTGTTCATTATCCTGCTATTAAAAAGTTCAGTTTAAAAAAAAATCTATTGTTTAGTGCAACTCATTAATTGATCCTAGCGACTGGTTAAAATGTGTAACCTCTCTTGGCTATGCTAATGGAATTTGGTGACTAGTTTGATTTAGATTTTACCGGTATATCGAAATGGAAAGTTTTATAGTTTAAACTTTTTTTTTTTGGGGGGGGGTAATTTAAACTAGAACATTTCTGAAGGTTTTTTTTTTTTAAAAAAACCCTCTCTAGCTACGCTCGTAGAATTTGGTGACTGCTGTTTGCTTTAGACGAGGGGGGCGTTTAATCACAAAACTATCTTGGGGGGGGGATAAACTCAAAACCACCTGCAGGAGGTTTTAAACTTAGAGCCCTGGCGCTGGGGGGGGGGCGTAAAGTCAAACCCCGCGTTGGCTACACTCATAGATTTTATGTGTGTAATTTGCTTTAATTTTAATTTCAAGAGGTGGTTTTTAACTTCAAACCACGCTGGAGAAGGTTTTGAACTCAAAACCATGTGGTCAGGGATTAAAATCCTATGGAGATGTTTTAAACACAAAGTCCTCTTGGCTACGCTCATAGAATCTAGTGACTTTTGTATGCTTCAGTCTTATATTTAATAGTGTTTTTTGTCGTAAAAATTTTTTTTCAAACTCCCTTATTACGCTCGTGGAATTAGGTGACTGTCGTGTGTATTATTTGTTTATATTGTAAGGGGTTTTAGCCTTGGCTGCGCTGGGGCAAGTGATGGTTTCACATAAAATCACATCTAAAATAAACTAAATTAAAGCAAAAAATCATTTACAAAACTCTACCCCTCGTCCGCAGGGGAGGGGGGATTTCATTTTGGGTTAGAGGATGTGGGTTGAACCCCAAGAACCCGCCCGTGGCCACGCCATGATATATCTATTATATAATGATATAACACAGTTTAACAGGAAATAAACACAGGTGTTTATTTACAAGGACTAACACATAACAACCTTCAGCTTCCTCAGAGTCTTGCTACTAATTTACCAGTCCTTTAAACAGCAACCCGAATGTGGACAGCCTTCCTCGCTCACAAACCCTGATGCACTGTTTTTCTCTCTCTCTCTCCTAGTGTCTCCTGTTTACGTTCACTAGTGCGCACCTCAAGCACTGATGCAAGGCAGGGTTACAACAATATATATATATATACACGAGAATTTCTAGTTTAAGAGTGTAAGATTAACAGTCGTACATTATCTTACTCGAAAATATCAGTTAGTAATATAATGTGTTATTTTCCAACAATATTGTCATGAATGTTGCCAATCTGCTTTTTTCTGTAGTGACTGCTTTGAGAATTATCGATCTACAAAAAGAAATGAAAAAAAAAAAATAACTATACTAGAGTACATAAAAGCTAGACTAATGTCTGATAACATGGTACTCTGTAATTTACCTTTTAATCGAAAAACAAAATATTATCAGTATAAAAAATCGTTGTAGATTTAGTTTAAGTAAACATGAGACAAGGTCAGAGAAGAATTCAGAACTTATGAGTGAGTAATGTAGTGAATATTAGCTCAGTTAATCCTAAATTATGAATCCGGACTTTATATTCTATTGATTCTCATTATACAGACTTTCTGCAACCTGCTCCACACGACACTACCAACTCAAAAAAAAATAATTTCAGCTTAGGGCTGCAGAGTAACGTAACACTTTAATGTCCAGTAGATCACAACCAATACTGTACACTTGGCAACACATACCATTGACTATACAAATGTTTCACCACTAAAAACCGTACCATCGTATTAATTCATGCACTGGCCCCTTCACCTCAACCAAACTTGATTGTAGATCAAGATCAAGACGTCTTTTCCTACTCTCGTGGTGTCTTGACTCTAATCTGCACCGAACCGTCGTAATGCGCCGTACCACTGAACCGCACTGAACTAAACTAAGCCGTCTTAACTGCCGACCTATTCGCTCTTTATACAGTATTCCCAAATGCCTTGTAGTAACTGACGGAACGTTGCTCGACCATTCTGGTTGTACACATGACTATATCAGACGTAACTGGCCTGAAAGCTGTACACAACATAAATCCTTCCCGAAACTTTGTTGTGTCGTCACTCATCGCCGTTGACCGTCGCCACTCATCTCGGTTGACAGCTCTTCTAGCGCTGGACTGTGTAATTTGCGCCACACACACAATTGTGACAAAATTACCCATATATATATATATATATATATATATATATATATATATATATATATATATATATATATATATATATATATATATATATATATCATGGGCCAGGATTTTTTTTCGGGGTGTGTGTGTGTGTTTTTTTCTCTATCCCCCGACCACCCCCCCACCCGCGAAAAAATATATTTATGTGTATGTATGTGTGCGTGTGTGTACATAATCTTTATTACATTCTGACCCTTCATTCTTTAGGAAGACGTTTATTGGGCCCTAGAATAGTTTCTTCCTGGAGTTAGTGGTAAAATTGTAGACTCTTCGCCATTGCCAGCAAGGGAGTCTGGGGAAGCGATAGGATGTACTATTTCTGGTATTGAAAGTCTGAAGCCTCTTTCCACCTGCTTTAAGGACCTCCATGAATGTGTGGTAATGTGACTGTAGTTTGCTTTAGATTTTATATCGAAAAGGAAAGTTTTATCGTCAAAATCATCTGTTGTTTAAAACAAAATATCTCTGGAGTTATGAGGTTTTTTTAAAATTCAAAACCCCATTTACCTACGGCCATAGAATCTAGTAACTGTAGTTTGGTTAGGATAATATTGAAGATAGATGTTTTCCACCTCAAAACGCTCTGTAGGGGGATTTTTAAAACTCAAAACCATCTCGAGGGGTTTCAAACGTTTAAAAAAAGCCATCGAGAGGGATGGAAACTCAAAACTCTTAATAGTCTTGGCTACACTCAAATAATTTTAGTGTGCAATTTTCTTTTTTTTATATTGAAGAGGTATTTTTAGCTTCAAACTCCACTGGAGGGGAGTTTAAACTCAAAACCCCTTTGAATACACTCATAACATGTTGAGTGTATAATTTGCTTTGTTTTTAATATTAAAGAGGTATTTTTTACCTTCAAACCCCGTTGAACTACTGTAGTCATTTTTTTTTCAAATCTGTATTTTAAAGGCAATTTTAAATAGCCAAAAATACAATTTATGTTGAATTACAGTTTTTGGTGTGTAAATTCGCAATTTTTTTACAAAGATTATATCCACTCACTCTGTCTGTCTGGTAAAACGTTTGTGTATGTTATTTCTGCCACACCCTTTCTCGGAATAAGCTGTAATTTTGTACAACTATTTCTTTTAACTGACAACACAAGTATCAATAAACAAAACAAAAAACAATTAGTAACTTAACTATTGGTAATTATTTATTTTGTTTGGTATCTTGAACAGATGTAGTGGTATAAAAGTTGAACTAGTTCCTTTAGGAATCTGTTGAACCGAGTGAACATTTGTTAAGCATTTAAAAAAAAAAAAACGATCATGTCAACATTCACAACATACACCTCTTCTTCCCTCCCACTTTTACAACTGATCCAGACAAGTGATAGGAGAAAGCGAAACAAAATCGATTGGTAAAAAATATCTCTGTCGCTCAGATTTATATGTCTAGGTCAATCAATCATATATATATATACGACCCAATGATCATGAAATCTCTTAAACAGTTTCAGATATTCGCTAAAAATTTCGAACACTTTTTCATTTTACCTCCTAGAAGCTCACAAAGAACAGCTTTTTACAGATTTGTAACCTGCTGACCGCTAGTCGCGAAAAAAAAACGCAAGCTTCCCATCAAACTGTTGTAATATTCTATTTCGTATTTCCCAAAAGGCTACAGTCTAATTAGAAAAGCAATATTGTTATGTTTTTCCTTAGTATTAATATGACTTATGTCATTTTCACTTTCTTTTAGAAGTGGACTAAATAAAAAAAACCTTATAGCATTTTTGAGATAGATCTGATAGATCTAGATGTTTTTTTTTTGCTTTTTTTTAGAGAGAGAGAGAGAGAGAGAGCAAGTAATGGTACTTTGAAACAATGTCGAAAATATATCCTAGTGCCATTGAAAAGATAAATCTAGAAATTCTAGATCTATTGTCATTTCGCTACATTAAAATGACGGATGTTGAGGGATGTGTGGATAAATTGGTGGTTGTATAGTTGTGCATGTATTGATGGATGCATAAATGTTGGATGGACGAAAAGATATATATGGATATATATTATAATTCATGACAGCTACCTGATTCGGAAACCACTGCGCCATTAATCTCGTATTCCGGTATGTAAGTTGTCATCTTAATTCACGCTACAAAATAACAATGACAACGGGGAAGAAGAAAAGGATTATGATGAATGGATGTGGATGGATGGATGTGGATGGATGTGGATAGATGGATGAGGATGGATGTGGATAGATGGATGTGAATGGATGGATGTGGATAGATGGATGTGGATAGATGGATGTGGATAGATGGATGAGGATGGATGGATGGATCACGTGAACAGTTTGGTGGATTTCGGATAGCTGTATATGACTTAATGTGAATGGATGGGTAGATGTATATTAATGGATATGAACATAAATGGGTGGATCTGGATGGATGTATTAATAGATAGATAGATGGGCGATGTGGATGGATGGATGTTGATAGTTGGATAAGTAAAAATATGTGAATGGGTTGGTCGATGTGGATAAATTGTTGTAAATAAATAAATGCATATTGTTGATGGATATTAAGATTATACAATGGATGAATGGATATAGTGGATTGATGAATGTGGATAAATAGAAAGGAATGGATATGAATAAATGGATGAATTGGTGGTGTGGTTGGGTAAAATAGGATGGTTATGGACGGATGGATAAGGATGTATGTCTGTGGATAGATGGATGCATGCGGATGAATTGAAGTATGTTGACTGATGGATCGATATTTAATGATGGATGGATGTCGATGCGGATGAATTGAAGTATGTTGACTGATGGATCGATATTTAATGATGGATGGATGTCGATGGATTGATAGATGGATGTGGATAGATAGGTAGAGGTAAATGGATGTCAATCGATGGATGTATGTACATGGATAGATGTGAAATACAAAGATAAATGAATGAGTTGATAAATGGGAGGATGGATTTGATACAATAGTTCGATGTAGATAGATGGATGAATTTATTTTTTTTTGTATTTTAGTGTAGAAACTACTACTAAAAAAATATGCCACTAACATTACTTATATATACTATATATTAAATTCTTTTTTTTTTAAGTCCCCTATTCTCTAATGTCTAATGCAATCATTAGCAGTAATTTTAAAAGGAGAGAGGACTCATATATGACTAATCGTTTACCCTCCCCTTTTCCGACGAAAACATGACTGTTAAAACCGAATAGTCAAATATGGCGACACAGTATATGTAACTGCGCATGAATATGTCATAATTAATTTTAAAATACTTTGTTTTGAAAAATTTAGAATTCATTAGAAACTTTACGTATACGACTAACAATTATAATGGGATCTAAAGGCAATTTTTTTTGTAGTCGCCTTTTCCCAACCTTTACTCAATCTCAATTTTTATTGGACTATTACTCAAAATATAAAAAAAATATTACAGTAGAAACCAATGGGTCTACATAATTTTACTACCTCTTCCAATTTGTTATTGTTCCTCACTTTGAATAGTAGTTCTGTAACAAACGAGTTATAAACAGGCGAGTTCAACAAAGTTAATCACTTACAATGGAACAACTGACATGATATTTGTTTTGCGACAATTACAAGAAAAATGCAAAGAGCAGAACCTAAATCTATACGCTGCCTTTGTGGACCTCACCAGGCTTTCGACAGGGTCAGTCTGGATGGCTTATTGAGGATTTTGGCCAAACTCAGATGCCCAACTTCGTTCCTATCCATTCTCAAGCAGTTTCACGTGGGACAAAAAGGCCAGATCTGACACAATGGTGACCTGTCTGATCACGTCCCAATAGAAAATGGCGTGAAGCAGGGCTGTGTTCCTACTCTATTCGCTATCTTCTTTGCCGTAGAGCTGGGTCAAATGAGGCAGCGATTGCACGAAGGCATTTACACCAGGTTTCGTTCAGACGGCAATGTGTTCAATTTTCGACGTCTACTATCCCATAAAAAAACAAATGAGATGGTCATAACGGAGCTTCTCTATGCCGATGATTGCGCCCTGCTAGCTCACAATGAACTTAATCTTAAGAAAGCGGTCAACGAATTTGCAAGATTTAGTTTGTTTATCTATTAACCTCGGGAAAAAAGAAGTCATGTTCCAGAAGTCACCCAATAAAACCTACTCAGCCCCAAAGATCATTGTAAATAGACAGCTCCTTTAAGTGATAGACCACTTTTTATATCTAGAAAGTTTAGTGTCAAAAGACGCATCCCTTTCGAGTTGATAACCGTCTGTCCAAGGCCAGTAGCGCTTTTTGACGCCGCCGGGAGTAAGTTGGCGGAAAAAATCACTCCGCCTACCTACAAAAAATCAATGTCTACCAAGCAGTGGTTCTCTAAACCCTTCTATATGGATATGAGTCATGGGTATTATACATAAAACAACTAAGACTACTTGAACGCTTTCACCAAAGATGTTTCCGTTTCATCATGGACATACAGTTGCAAGACCGCACTACAAACAGCGATGTCCTTGCAAACGTAACAGAGGTTCCCCACGAAACGCTTTAATGAGCAGCCTAGGCGCCAACTTGCCTTGGGTTACATAGAAGAGAGCATCTGGTTGCTTGCGGCCTTAGAACTAGACAACAGGAGGTCACTCACAAATACCGCGGGATACAAATTTTAGACCAAAAGAAAATCCTCTGCCTAGGATAGACGCATACGGCGAAAAGAAAATCTTAATTTACCAACGGTGGGCAATGGTTATGCTTGCCCTGTGTCGTGCGCATCTTGCTTGGTATTTTCTTTTGTGCACCATAAGGTTTTGTTAGTTTTTAGTTTCTAAGGATGCGCTAAATTGGTGTAATTGCTCTTTTGTTTTGCCTTGAGATGGAGTTCTCTGTGTTGTTTTCTTGCCCCAGTATTGGGGACGCATGCTTGGGAATCTTCTTGAGTCGAGTCTGAGTTGTAGGCTTCGTTTTTGACTATTGCCAATGGCGTTTGGAGGGGGTTTGGCATTATGAGCCCTTATCGACTATGTCACTGAGATTAAGGTGTTCTATAGTTTCTTTGAATGTAATTTGTACTTGCCTTGTAAATGCTATTGATATTTATTCGTACTGTATGCCTCATCATATCATTAACCCATTCAACCTTTGTTGTTATATGCAATTTTGTTATTCACTAGCATACGTTAACATTTTGGTTTATCCGTTCCTTGATATTCATTTCATAAATCGATTGCTATTCTGTTAGTGGTGCCCAGGCAGACGAGCCAAAGCTAAATTACAACCCCGTCAGAAAGTTAATAAACACTGTTCAAGGGGGGAGCCCGGCGAAGTACATCGTACCCTAGATGAGCCCAGGAACAAAACCCTCATGTAGCTAAATATGTAGGTCACAGCTGCGTAGCCAGGGGAAATACTGCATTCCTCATTAGTCGTCGGACTCGAAGACAAACCTTATTTTATATATCTCTATAGGGTTAGGGTTTACTAGACGTAAGAGTAAGGGTTTGGACAAAAGTCGTCTCGAAAAGTCAATCACTTTACGGTCTATCTAAACGTAAGCCAAGCTGAAGATCTAGACATATTCTGCTTTAGTTCCGACTTAGTATTACATTAAAACAAAAAAGGCTAATTTCTGTCTCTAGAACTAAAGAAAAATGAACAACGACAGAAAATACATTTAATCAATTTCTTTGTCTATATTACACTGATAAATACAGAATTGTATAACACTGGTCACGACTGTCCATTAGTTCGGTATTTTTTATTCACATTTTACTGTTATTAAATATTTGTTTTCTAGTGCTGCTTTTATATGTGTAAGATTTATTGTTTCATCACTCTAAGTATTAAATGATAGAAATACTTTAATTAGTATAGTTATATATTTTTATAAATTTACAAAGATTTGTTTATAGTACCACAAAGATTAACATAAGAATAAGTAATGTAGTGTCATGTGAAATAAAAATAGTCGATATGACACGAAGTAGCATTTGTTGGAGGTGAGAGAGAGCGCAATAATAAGAAAGATAAAGAAGCTTGCAACGAACTTTTCGTGCTCATTTTCTAAACATAATTATGAAATATTGTTACTGAGGCACGAATTTTTCAACTTTTTGATTGAGATGTGATTTTGTTTAAATATTTTCAATTAATAATTTAAAAAACATTAAATCATATGTGAGCAGGTCAGACAGGCGCGAGTGGGAGATGACCTATTCTCTTCTGCTCAACATTAAAATTTACCAACAGTAGGCAGATGTTAGCGCTACTGGGTGGGCTCAATCTGTGCACCTCGGTATGGTGACCAAGGGGCTAGAGTAGCCTAAGTAACCAGACAACTAGCTATACTAACCTAAACTAAATGAAAGCAAGATAACGAAACTCTAGTTTAAGAAAAATAAACAAACCGAAACTTTATTTACATAAAAATAAATGAATCAATAATAAAATATATACATTAAAATGACTAACCACCACTACTGAACCCATCAACTAACTAAAACCCTCTAAATCTACACCACTACAAACACTAACAAACTAACCAACTATCTAATACCAACTGATTAACCCAACTATCTAGCTAAATCACTACAACACTACACTAGTACCTACAGAAACAAAATAAATCTACAACAGCAGCTTAGAACAGTTAGACAACTATGCAGTAAGTAATAACTGCAGCAGCAATGCAGTAGCTATGCAGCAGCTATGCAGTAGCTATGCAGAAGTGCAGTAGCAGCTATGCAGTTATACAGTAGTGCAGCTGCAGCAATGCAGTTATACAGTAGCAGCAGCTATGCAGTAGCAGCAGCTATGCAGTAGCAGCAGCTATGCAGTTATGCAGTAGTGCAGCTGCAGCAATGCAGTTATACAGTAGTGCAGCTGCAGCAATGCAGTAGCAGTAGCTATGCAGGAATTATAGCAGGCGGTCCCAGCCGAAATAAAACTACACAAACACCACTATCCGCACTGACCACTGGTCGAGACAAAAAAGAATTCAACGTGGTCCCGGAGCCAGCTATAACTGGTCAGCGCGAACGTATCGGAGAGCATGACGTCACACTAATTATTTAAAACTAAACTGGACTACCTATTTCCCTAATTTGTACCTAGCCGTACACAACAATAAAACCTAGCAAATTACTACAGACACGGACTACAACACATTATATACCAAATTAAACAGCATTAAAAAGAGAATCTTAAAATTTAAACCTATAAAAATACAAAAAGGAATATAAAAAGTTATTTCTATTCTAAACTCATCTGGGGGGCTCTATACCGTTTACAGACCTGCACATAAAAATTAAAAAGGACACTAAATTACAAATATCATAGCCCTGGCCTATGTAAATAATATAAATTAAATTAGATCTAGGAGCGCAAGCTCACATTCACCCCCGCCCAAAACTTTTGCGTCCCCGCAAAACAAAATACACAAAATGCAAAACATAAAACATTGATACTGTAGAAAAAAATAAAAATGAATTCATACTAGAGAACGGAGAACTATTACCATAGCTCTCAGTACTAAATTAAATGACGAGTTAGCAACATAAAAAATTTCTTCCACAGAAAGTAACAGTTGATAAGATTTATATGATAAACGAAACTCGGATAACTTTACAAATAAAAGAGTATCTAAAATTCCCGAGGGAACAAGTACAAAAAAAATCAAAATTGTAGACAAACATAAACTTATCTTAACTTTTTTTATTTCTTTTTTTCGTTTATATTTCGCATTCTCTGATAAGTTCTGTATACTTGTTGAGCTTGTTTTTATTTGAGTAATTGTCGTTATTGTACAAATTATGACAATTAATACAGGAATAGCCATCGAATAAATATTGACTAAGATGCTTAAATAGAAGCCGTTCCAAAAATTGTAGTTGTCAAAGTAAAAATGTGTCCCGAATCTTTTAATTTCTGTTGCATTGTTTATAATAACTATGTCGAGATATGCAAAGCAGTACACGGTAATTATAAGTATAAATAATACTATGACTATACACATTGCAGTTATTTTGATTCTAAAACGTGTTACAATTCTAGAAACTTGAAATGGAAAACAAACAGCAAACATTCTTTCAACAGATAACATTGTGACAATATGTGCTTGAAAATAAACAAAGTATTTGAGTATTATTCAGATATTGAAAATAATATGATTTTAAAGTAACAGAGAGATGCTTGTCAATGTAAAAAACAATGTTAGGAATTCGAAATAAGACTGTGGAAAGGGAATAAATCAAATCTGAGACAGCCAGAAACAGAAGTAATAAATTTGTTGTATCTTTCATTCCTTGTTGAGACAAAACACAAATATTAAAAACATTACCAACTAAACCCAGACATGCAAGGAACTGGGGTATGATACAATTGATCAAAATGTCTAAAGCAATATAAACTGTATCACTGACATCCAGCAAATTCTCCTCAGTGTTGTCCACTGTGTTACTTCCAGCTTGTGTGACGTTCATGTTCGGCTGCTTAAATATAAAACAATTGTGTTCATTTAATTTAATATGTCATTTTAAAATTAAAACATGACACAATATACTTTAAATGGCTTTTACTATTAGCACTTATGGAAATGTATGAATGAACTGGGACAACCGTCTCACAATGTTATATTTTTATTTATTTCATCATTTAATTCCAATAGGTATAGGAGGGTAAACAAGAAAAAAAAATACTTTTAAAAAAGTGCTTATACGAACTATGACTCTATCAATTAGTTTGAGTCAGTCATTTAAATTTACATTTAAATACGAATTTCCATTCGTAATAAATCTAGACCAAAAACAATAAATCTGTGCAGTTAGAAATATCTTTATCAATTTCATGTTTTTAGCTTTCTCAAAACGCTTCGATTCTTTTACTTATCAGGACCAGTTGGGAAAGGGATGTGGGGGGATAAGGGAGAAAGATAGGGATATGTGGTTTAATATTCCCGTAATCCCCTTTTAAAGCATTAATATAAAAAATGGGGGGACGACATGAATTTAAACTCATGGTTCACGCCTCTTTAAGCCGACATATTAACCATTCTGCTAGTGAGGTGAAAACTTACTTTAAAGTGGCGACCTATAAAGAGGACTAATTCAGTTTATATTACCACATTTGTCAAGTACAATTTCTTTCCCTTGTTCGAGATACCATACGAAATAATTAATTACTATTGTTAGTTAACTAATCGGTTAATTTTTTAAATTGATTCTTCTGTTGCAGGTAAAAGAAATAATTGTGCAAAATTTTAGCTTGATCCGAGATTGTTTGTCGGAGAAATAACGCGAACAATTTTTTTTTAAGAATATTCGGAAGATGATGTGTGCCACTATTTCCCATCCTGTAGACCTAAAATCTACTCGCAATACCCTTTCTCTTGAAAGCTTTATGAAACAACCTGATAGGCCAACGATCTTGATAACCCCGGTAATGGAATCTTATCCCTCCCCATGTGTTAAGTGGCTTGCCTTCAGTAGTGAATGACAGAAGAAAGCGACGTTTGCTGAGTCCAAAGTGCATGGCGATGCAACCGCGACGTCAGTGCAACCAGGTGAAGGTCAACTGGATAAGAAGACGAAAGCGACATTTGCTGAATGCGAAGTGGATGGCTTCGTCTAACTCAAGAGACAAGCTCACTGTCACCCCCACCGACCGACCCCCACCTGCAGCGATAAAACTTCACACCCCATGTCATAGATGAATGCTGTCCGAGACGGACAGATCTAAGAAAGGGACACAGATGGGGGTAGTGCTGTGTGTTTTTAGACTACGCCAATCGCAACAGGCCTGCGCTAGACGAGAGGTCAACCTGTGTCGTAAATATTACGCAAGCAAGTCACGCGATTGTGATCAACCAGTGGTCAAGCGACGTTCCATCCAATTCTAGAAGGGTTATAGGGACTCTATATAAGAGCAAGTGTGTTAGAGTCAAGACACTTCACGTTACCTCGCAATGTGACCAGTACGAGGCGAAGTCAGTAGCACAGGAAGTCCTACAACACCGACAAGAAAGTCTGTTGTTCGAAGGAACTCACACCACTATAAACCTGAGGACAAAAAAATGAAGGAGAAACTCAGACAACGCCAATGCTTCGTCCTAAGGGAGATTACAAGAATTTACAAATCACCGAAAAATGTTGATCCATAAACAATGAACTTCACGGATATTCTCAACTTTAAAGCTCAGAAACAAAAAAGACCCAAAAACTACGTAAGGAGATCTTCATTCTTGTCACACTTGAGTAGTTTGAACTAAGTGCAGTGCTTCCTGCTCTGTACTACCAATGTTGTTAACTTAGTGACAATCCTTCCAGTATTACACCAAAATTTTTTTTTTTGTTACATCTCTTTGGATTAATTATAATAAATTTTCAAGACAACCTAAACAAGATATGAACTCAAGAGGATGGACCTAATGGACTACTAAATTGTTTTAAAAAAAACTATTTCAATATGGACAAAATTGATCTATAAAATACTTGTTTTAAGTAATAATGAGTTATATTCAGAAATGTCATAATTTTTATGCTCTTCATACGCATACTTGTATGTATTCTGCACTATTATAGAAACCAAATTGATTCATTTTATGTACATTTTTACATTTTTGTAACTCTAACAGACCCCAGAGAGTTCCTGGTGATATAGGATGGAGGTCTTTTGTCCTGGGTTCACAAGGGGAAAAGTTGTTGCAAAAAAAAAAAAAAAAAAAAAAAAAAAAAAATCCACATTTTTGTTTTGGAATATTTGATTTGACAAAAATTCTCAAGATTTTTGTAAATTGACTTTGTCATCATTGTCGGTGCGTAGATTATGGCATTCTAGCACCAATGTGTATTAAGTGCACAATTTTTGAACCCACTTTCTTTTTGTTGCCTTGCTTGTTAGCTGATGGAGCGTTTTTGTTATTATGCTGGTGAAAAGTTTTCTTTGAGATTCTTCTGTGTTCCCCTGTTTAGGGAAGTTAGTATGGGATTGGAGTTCTACACTAAGCACTAGATTCAGCAGTGTGTTTTGGTGTGATTGCGAGCATTTATGTAGCACGGCAAGGTGATAGCAAGGTGTAGAATTATTGTTTAATTAATAGATTCACACTATTAGAATGTTCCAAATTCAATGTCATTACTCTATTAGTTTGTCATCATAACTTATTTTCATATCATTAAATAGTTACATTGTCAACAGTGAGTCACTTATTTATTGCAAGCAAAAAGGTGCCTGGTTGAATGTCAGGGGCCCGGGCAAACGAGCTAAGGCCTTAACATAACACTGACAATCATTGTGTAGACCTTTGTTGTCATCTTTTTCTGGACCTTCGCTGCAGCCTACTTCACGATCATGCTGGAAATCCTGGAATGTGTTTTTGAAACTATTTCCTTTATAGAAATGTGTTTTTATGAAATATTCTTTGCATTATTATTAATATGAAATAATATGTTATGTGTTTTCTTTGAAAAAAAAAGGCTAAGTCAGAACCAGCACGGTCTGTGAAGTCAGTCCGGAGTAAGGCTAGGTTTTTGGACAGTCAGAGTAAATGTTGTTGCCAATTGTGATGTATTTGATATTAAACTGTGTTAGACACTTTATTTATAGTATTAGTTTTTTAGCGACGCACAATAGAAGACGTATATTGAACGGGACTAGTGACGTTTGGGATATTTTGTGTTAGAGACCGGAAAATCAGTTAGCGATAGAATTCTCTAGGGTAAAGACGTAGACTTTTACTGTGGCATTTTAATGGAATAAATATAGTATGAACTGTTCATCAGTGTCGACCACAGCTCTTTACTCGTTAAATCGATCGTCTTGTTTATTCTGTATTGTTGATCAACTACACTGAATACACCCGAACATTAAAACTCAAACGCTTGCAGAGAAATTAATTGAAATTCAAGTCATTTAAAGTTGACCTCAAGACAGCCTAAACAAGCACATCACAACTGTTACTGATACTTTGGAGCCCAGAGTTGTGGTGTTCTTTAAGTTATCTTACCTTATGTAATACAGACGTTACTTCAAAAAAGAAGATGATTACGTCCTAAGCGTCATGCGTTTAGTCATGCATATTAACCAATGACTTAAACTCTGCCAAGTAACTGGTTTTCCTGGCTAGTTTAGGCAACCCATTCCATGCTCTAATAGCACTAGGGAAGAAGGAGTAAACTCTTAAATCAATGATGCCTTGCATTTTGCAATTTCCGAAATCAATAGTGCTGCAATGGCCCGTAACATATGCGTGTCCTGCAAGTATTGCCTGGTAAAGAAAGGGAAAATGGCGGGGGTCCTGGTGTACGCGGCCTCTAGCCGCGAGTTTGACCTCCGCCAGTCAGAATATTGTACACTGTTCTTATTCAGGTCGTCGAGAGGGAGCTCTTGTTCACTTTTGCTGGCCAAGATATCTAAGAGCGGAAGGCTCAACTCTCCCTGACAGTTTCGAGTCCTTTCAAAACTATTGTTAGATCTAGATCTAGATCTACTTCTCTCGCCAAATGTCCAATTATTTCTATTTTATTTTTAAAAAATATAACGTTCAAAATAGAGTTTTCACCTCAGCGATATACATCAACTGTTCAATATATTCAAGAATTGTTCAAGCCATTTTTTAGGTCAGCGTCTAGGCACTATCAAGGTTTGTTATACTGGATTCTCTAGGGGAGAATATAATTAACTGGGTTCCCCTCCTCATTAATCAAAGAGCAACAGCAAACCAAGTAGCATAATAACCGAACTGTAAATAAGTGTACAACGATCGTTAAACAATAACAACATCTAATACTAAATACAAATCATTACAATTTAGAACATTACCAATTATGGGATAGTAAAAAAAAAAAACATCCCGCACGCACTCTCAATTTCGGCCACACGGCCCGGTAGCTCCAAATACTACAACTCAGAGATTTCAAGGGTCAAACTAATCAAGGGTTAATCGCGGCTCCAAAGGCAAGATCAAAACTACACGCTCCATCAAACCCCCAACCCTTACACATTTAAATGTAGAAAGTAAACACAATTATAAAGAGATATTTTTTTCTTCAATGTTTTTTTTTATTATTATTATTATTTTCATTACTTTTTAAAAAACTTTAAACAAATTACTAATGAATCTTCTCGAAATAATGTGGTCTACGTATAACTCTAAAAATGTTTTATTTATACAATTGGTTTATTTAATAAACAAAAATAGTTTGTTGAATGGAAAAGAATTGCCTTTGTCCCACAAAGGCAATGTACACGTTCAGTTTATAACAGAAAGTTATAGAATATATTTAGACATTGTTTAACAAAGAAGAATTTAAAAAACTGTTTCTAGTTTCTGAGAATAAAGGATTCATTTATCTATACAATCTTTCGTAAACTCATTACTATGTGTTTCCTGTGATAATTAGCAAGAATAACTAGTCGATGTGTAACAATAGCTCTTTTGTTTGGATGACTAATGTAGTAAAGAATAAAAGATTTTCTTGTGCAACTGTGTTGAGGAAAATTGGCCAATACTAATAAATGATGTATAAACAGTATATAATTGTTGCTACAAACGGAGTTCATGACGCGTGTCTTGTATAAATAAACAGAAATTAATGCGTTTTCAATATAAGTTACAAGTTAATACAAGTTTGTAAGTCATTTATTATACGATGTTATTAATTAGATTATCATCAGCTCACTGCGACTCAAGCAATCTAATTAATCTAGTTCATTGTTGATTAGCAGCCCGAAAGTTTCAGAAACCTAACCACGATAGTTATGATAGGAAATAATTTAAATTTAACCTTTATTCTGTTAGTAAGGCGCTAAACAACCCTAGAGATGTTTCATGTGTATTTATCTTTTAACACAACACATTTAAGTGTTTCCCACATTTTAAACACAATCTATGATAACTTTTTTGCTCCTCGTTTAACAGCAACACACATCAAAAGTCTTACAACTTTTTGAGGTAGCCAGCTTTATATTTAGCCAAAATGTTCGTCCCCAAAACAGTGGCTCGTATTGCACCAATACGAATGCATAAAAACGTCATGTATCCTTATACAGTACACATCCATAATCGACAGTTAACAAAAGTAATAGGAAAATAAAGGAAATATACATGAATACGACGATTAATGAAACATAAAATAGGAAAGATGAGTAAGTTAAAAAAAAATCTAGTTTGAAATGTTGACTAGTAGAAATGTTGACTAGTAGAAATGTTGACTAGTAGAAATGTTGACTAGTAGAAATGTTGACTAGTAGAAATGTTGACTAGTAGAAATGTTGACTAGTAGAAATGTGCCTAAATAAAAAAGAAACGTTTTGAGTAGTTAAAATATGTAGTCGGAAGCTAATGGATTTATATTCCTATATTGTTATCACCCTGAATGTAGATACTTTCTATTTGTGTATTACTCAGAATATCAGTAAGTCTGACTCTGAAATCGGTTGCCTGAGTCAGTCAGGAAACCAATGACTTAGCAGAACTTGAGTCAATTAGTATGATGCATGGCAAGATTGACCTAGAAACACGCGTAATCATCTTCGTTTTAGAAGTAACGTCTCTATTATATAAGAAGAATATATATATATATATATATATATATATATATATATATAATTTGAAAAAATATTTCCTGATAAATTTAAAGAAAGACATTCTTTTAAAAATTAATAATAATCTAGTATTTCAATCCCTTCCGCTGTATACTATATAATTTTGATCTGTATCTTGTTCTAAATTTATCTACGTTACTTCAAAAAAGAAGATGATTACGTCCTACATGTCATGCATTCAGTCATTCATGTTTACCATTGACTTAAATTCTGACAAGTCACTGGTTTTCCTGGCTAGCTCAGACAACCCAATCCATGCTCTTATAGCAATAGGGAAGATATTAAATATATTTATAGCTAATTATGTGTAGATGTTTTCACGTTAATGAAAAAGAGGATTTTTTATGAGTCAGTGGTTTGTGTAATTTTTTAGAAGCAAATGTATATATGTTGTCTCAAAACACATTCCTTTCGAAATCATGTTTATTTTAATTTTAACAAAAAAATGCTATCTATAAGTAATATCTTGTTTTTTTTACAATGCCTAAATTTAACTCTTAATTTTTTGTAGACTTTTGGGTGGGTGGGCTCAAAAATCAGATAGACACGGATCTCTAAAAACAATAACAATATTCCTAGAATTTAGACAGATTTTGCATATCATTGAAAAAAGAATTAGTAGCTTGTTGGCCACACTTGGAAAACTGTAATTTAACCGTTATAATGTTTCAAAATAAAAACAATAAAAACATTTAACTAGGTAAATAAGAAGAAAATATTTATCTTTAGCGTATTATGTGTCTATATAATATGTCTATTCTCGTATTTATTGAAACGTTTAATTAATTAGTTTAATTAATGTTCAAGAAAATTTTGCGCTTCATCTTCTACGCCTAGATCTAAAAATCTGTCTTTAGAATATTATAAAGTCTAGTACAGTGATGGGCAAACTACGGTCCGTGAGTCAGGTCCGGTCGGAGGAGAAGTTTCATCTGGCCTAACACGTCACTTCACTTCTAAATAAAATCACATTGTTTATGCATCCAAGATAGTGGAGAAATTAACAAAAATATCCAACAAGGTTACAAAGACAGTTTGTGTGGAAATACACTCAAAATCGGCCCTCGAAGTAGTCAATCCAGGCAGGTAAAAAAGGCAGGTTTCAATATTTTCAGAAAGAATATCAGTATTAAATTCTATCAAGAGGCAAATGACAGAGAAGAATGGAGAGAGAAGGTTGACAGATCTTGTGTGGTGCCCCAACTCTCCAGTAGACAAAAGTATAGGTTAAAGTGAAGGTGAAGTTTGATGTGAACCTGGCCTAACTAATGACATATAATGATTAGCTAATTGTTCTAATTGTTTTGGAAAGGCTTAATCTCCTATTCAAACAAAGCGTCAGAAAAAAAAAAGTCTCTCTTTCCTTTAGTAAAGTGTTCCATAGTTATGGAGCTGCACTACAGTTTGCGCGATAATATGAAAAACTACTTACTAATTGTTGTTTTAAATTCTGTTCCACTTATAGACCTACTATATAGATATTTTTTTCTCTTTAAAAATAAAAGTTAATATGGCAATACACACATAACTTAGCAATACACAACTAATTTAATTTAGTATTTTTTTAATCCATTTCTGATTTAATGTTTTCAATATTGACTGTTTATTATCATATTCCAAATATTGTGTTTTATTTCAACAAATATTGTTTTGTAACATTAAATTCTTATTATATTCAAAAACTGTTGTTCTTATCTACAAGCACATATTTTATCACAATGTTATATGTTAAAAGAATGTTTGCTGTTTGTTTTAAATTTCAATTTTCTAGAATTGTTACAAGTTTTAGAATTGAATGTGCGGCAGTTTTGATCTTTTTTTGTTTGATATGTCCATAGTTTGGAATAAATAATTTCGATTTTAATATAGTAGAAAACGTCACAGTAACAGTCCGACGTGGAAACCATTTCATTGTTAACAATTATGAATTTTAGTGCATTTTTACTTCAGTATTTTTATAAACATTTGCACAATAATTATTTCTACACATTTAAAGGCGCGGCCTTTTTCCAATCTCAGTTTTTAGATGATATATGGAGAAAATGCAGACCAGTTACAAGATCTTACTTCAAAAC
This sequence comes from Biomphalaria sudanica, assembly GCA_036873155.1. Taxonomy (NCBI): domain Eukaryota; kingdom Metazoa; phylum Mollusca; class Gastropoda; family Planorbidae; genus Biomphalaria; species Biomphalaria sudanica. Next base: position 328,662 of record JAZGLO010001666.1, on the reverse strand, counting down.
TGGATGCTGTAGCTAGAGCAGTTGTCATGGCAATCAGAACAGAAAAAAGTAAAATACTAGTTTAAGGTGAAATACAAAAAGTTACATACAGTTGAATGGCCAAACTTAAGAAGACATGGACTTATTTCAAGATATAGGGCCATTACCGAACTGTGAAAAATCTGGAAAAGAAGCTTATTTTTCCAATAAAAAAAAAAGCTGTATTCTTCAATAGTCGAATTTATATCTCTATATGGCTGTGAAGATACAATGTACCTGACAAACAATAAGGTATTTTGTCTAAATATAAGATCTATTGTTCTAGTCATTAAAACAACAACAACACTAAAGATAAAACAGAAAGAAGATAAATACAAACAAACCAAACTATGTCTAGACATCATTTAAATCTCAAATGTTCAAAAGTGTTATTAAAATACAAATCCAGGCAGAGGTTGTATGGTCAAACTAAAAACTTTCAAACCGAATCTGCCTAGAATTTCTTCATCACACCCTTGAACAAGAAAAAACCAAGAGAATTAACATATGCACATTGAATTAATTCTTACTTGTCAATAGTTGACTTTCATTTTCATTTCGTAGTTTTTTTCCCTCAATGTCTATAAAAATGAAAAAAAAAAATTATAGGAATTATTTTTAACGATCAATTAAGCAATCAAGACTTTGTGAGTTAGGGTCATTAGCACTAGCGAAATTTACTAATGAAACCACATTGAATCGTTGTTTTTAACTGACAGATGACGATTAAAGGTTATAATGTCATATACGTTAAGGCATTCAAATTTAGGCCTGCACTAGGTATTATAGAATTGAAATGTTTAGAATTGTGCTGGATTTTTTTTTATTTAATTACTTTTGTCTAGGCAAATTTTTCATGGTATAGCAACTCAGTGCGCGATTTTCTCTTTTGTGATTCAGTGATGGGAAGCGGTATCTAACACTCAGCAAGCACAACTCTGCTCGAGTCGGGTTTCGAACTGGACCCCCTTTGATAGGTAGTCAAAGGCTCATGCTTCACAGTCAAACCATGACTTGTATATTAAAGGTTGAATTGGCGTTTATCACTAAAATATCCAAATTATGCCAGGCATCGAATGACGTTTATGCTGACTTAGAAGTGTTGTTTTAAAGCTAGATTTTTATAGGACACCCCCGGCGATTGGTTGCTGTTTTGGTCACATGACACTCTCCTTAAGCAATGGCCAATGAAACGCAGGACTTTTACGTATTATTGAAGCATATATTCTGTACCACTGAATTACTACACACTTCTTGATAACATTTTCGTAGATGAAAGAAAATGTTTAAATTTGCATAAAATTATCATTCGTATAGTTAAAAAAAAAGGATTTTAGAAAATAAATTCATAATATATATATATATATATAGGTCAGTGGTACTAGATCAGTAATACCCAGACTAAGAACTTAAGGGGATTGTCATTTCCTGCTAGAAAAGATAAGTATTAAAAGATCATATATTTTTAGATGTAATTATTGAGATCAAAAATTTTTAAACGTACATTTACACAATGGAGTTTGTTAAAAACCAAATTGAAATCTAGCTAATTCAAGGGAGAGTACTAAGACTTTCGAAAATATACACTTTAAATGGTTTTTCCCCCTTTGACCACATTGAAGCAAATTAACATTAAACATTGTGATTTGGAGCTTAAAAACACACACAGAAAAAAAATGTTTTGCATTTGAAGAATATCAGATTAGGAAAAGTAAGAATTTAAAAAAAATAATAATAAAAAATAAAAGATATAAAACAATAAGTAATGTAAAGTTGTTTTGAGATTGTCATATCAACATAATTGGATATCATTTGCGTCCTTATATTAACCCACATACTAAATAATGATTAGTAATTGCATGAGAATAAATTAAATGGCAGTGTTTGTTTTTAGTTGGTCAGGCTCAATTTTGAGCAGTAAATAAAAAAGGAGTGTCAATCAATGTCACTCGGATTTATACGGCTAACAGATTTGTATGTAACTAAACAATTTTTTTTCATCTACTAAAATATTATAAAGAATTATTTAGTCATTCAGTGGTTCTTTAACAATATTAAAAAAAATTATTTTGACTGTAATTCTGACCCTTTCTTAATTCTTTTTAGTTATTGTTATTTGTTTCTCGAATTACCTTCCCATGCTCTAACATGTTTGTTTCCTGGAAGTTTCCGCCATATTTTGTTGTTCCTCACTTTTCAGTTACAATCGGGAAAAACTTTGCTTCCCTAGAGTCTAACTCTAACTCTATAACCTAATCCATTTTGTTTGCCCAGCAAATGGACGAGAGAGGTATGTTGTGTTTTTTTTTGTTTTTTTTTTTGTTATGTCACAAGGGATGCAACTATTGCCATGCTTCCTTTCCGTGATTCTGAGTGTTGGGTCCCTTTGTATTTTACGCAAGGGTCAGCACCGCAAAAATTCTTTTTTTTAGGAGTCTTGAGTTGTCTTCCTTGGATGTTTTCTTTTTGCTTTGTGTGTATATAATTGTATTTACAATTTAATATTTTAAAGCCATTCTTCTTTTTCATATAATTTATTCTTCCTTTCTTCTATTCTTCCTTTCTCTATTAATATGTCGTACTATTTATACATACTTTTTAGAAATGTAGGAACACCTCTTTGGATGTAGTATCTTACATAGTATGATTGTAGGCCTACTCTCCTTCTGTATCTCTCATTTAGTTGTAGTCTTGAAGTAATTTCATAGTTAGCATTCAAGTACATATTCCATACTAGTTTACTAATGAACAGTTCACATTCATATCTCTAATATTTATTTATTTGTATTTTAGCTCTAGATAGTTTATACAAAAATATTGCCACATCTATGTTAACATTGTCCAAACTGTTGGCATCGAAAATGTTGGACTTTCTTTCTTTCACACTGGTAAAGTTTGGACCCCCATTTCTAAAACAAACGTTTCTCTGGATTTTCATTTTCTATAGTTTTCATCTGGGTGTTCATTTCATTAATCAGACTATAGGCTATTTCTCGTATCGTCGTTGTTATATGATGTGTTTTTAACAAATCAGGTAACCCATTGACATGGTGTTTTTTTATTACATATTAATGTCTCAGTTAAACGGGTAAACCCATTTTCATCGTGAACTTAATGGGGACAGTACAAATAGAAACGCACATCTCGCCATGTTTAAAACAAATCAAATGTACTAAATCAGTTATACCAAAACCAAGATCCGCGGGCCTGGGTCCTATTTGACTAGTAAATAAATAATATTGTTATAAACCTGGTGGTGGCACAGATGGGGGTAGTGATATGTGTGTAGTCAGCCGACGCAAATCGCCCCAGGCCAGCGCTAGACGAACGGTCAACCGTGACGAGCTACGACGGTCAGCCGAGACATGACGGTTCGGGAAGGATCGCCGTCGTGAACAGTGCTCAGGAGCGTCACAAGGGATGTAGTCATGTGACGAAGCTAGAAACGTCGAACGATGTTTTGCCCGGTTCGAGAAGGCCAGTAGGGACCCTATATAAAGAGCGGAGGTGTAGCAGTCAAGACGGTTCACGAAAGGAGGTTCACGACAAGAGTTCAGAACACGGTCGACTACAGCACAGTTCAGCGGTGTGGTTCTGTACGGCTCTAGAAGGCCAGTAGGGACCCTATATAAAGAGCGGAGGTGTCGCAATCAAGACGGTTCACGAGAGGAGGTTCACGAAAGGGCTCAGAACACGGTCGACTACAGCACAGTTCAGCGGTGTGGTTCTGTACGGCTCTAGAAGGCCAGTAGGGACCCTATATAAAGAGCGGAGGTGTCACAGTGAAGACGGTTCACAAAAGGAGGTTCACGACAAGAGTTCAGAACACGGTCGACTACAGCACAGTTCAGCGGTGTGGTTCTGTACGGAGCATTACGACGGTTCAGTGCGGAGTACTATCAAGTACAGTTGAGACGAACGGCGTCTTGATCTTGGTCTGCGATCGAGTCCGACACAACGAGCCTAGTGTGTGAAGTCAGCCCTGAACTGTTAAACCCAGTGCAAGCCCGGAACGAGACGGAGAGGCCAGTGCAAGAGTTGATACGGCGGTACGGTGTTATCGGAGAGATATTTATACAGTCTTGTGTTACATGCTACCAATTGTACAGTATTGGCTGTTATTTATTCAACTACTAAAGAGTTACGTTACTTTGGAGCCCTGAGTTGTTCTTTAAGTTGGTGGTGTATGGTACAGTTTGCAGAGAGTCTGGATAGTGAGACTCGTAACAATATAAAAAGTAATGAATAGATCCTATATTTTTAGTTGAGATCAAATACTTTTCAAACGAACATTTACTCAATGGAAAAATTCAGTGGAAAATACAAACAATTTTTGATAATCTAAATTTTAAATGGTATTAACCCCCTTTGACCACATGTAAGCTAATTGTCATTAAACAACGTGATGTTAGTGCTGTTAAAAGCCCATATAGAATCAATGGTTGCATTTCTAGAATATAAGCTTAGCAAAATAAAGAAAAAAAAATTGAAACGAAAAGTAATATTGATCTATATATATTCTACAATACAATCTCAATTAAAAAAATATGAATATACAAACTTTTCACTTTTGTAGGTTGTTTTTTTTTTTTTTTTCTCGAACTTTATTGACGTCTAAATTAATACTACAATATAAATTTGTTTATTCGACAAGGTCTTCAGTATGTGATTTAGTTTTCATCTTTTTCTAATTTGTCTAAGTCATTAAAGTTAACAGATTTAAACATTTAAATTAAAAAGAATAATGTTGTCAATTGCAACAAACAAATACTGCTTCTACTGGTCACTGTTAGGGTCAAAACTTTCAAGCTATTAGGAGCCGGTAGTACGTTACGTGTTTCACATATTTACATACAACTAACAATTAGCAATATTTCCTATTGGATTAAATAAAATTGTTTGCTTTAAAAAATGAATTAAAGGATAAATTTATAATTCATTTAAAAAAAAATCATCTTCTAGACATTGACAGAAGAAAAACAAACGAAGATCAAAGATAACTCATGAAAAACAGAATTTAATTTTATATATATGTGTTGATTCCCTTTTTTTTCACAATTTTTTTTACTATTTACTCGATTTGTAGAATAACTTTGTGGCAGATTCGGTTTATTTTTTTATTTTTTTTTTGTTATTCTTGACATTAAGCCACGTGATTCTCTATTCTCTTCTATACAAATTACGATCTACTTTTTAAAGCACAATGTTCACGTTCACGTTTGTTCACGTGGCAGTTTCATCAATGTTATCACGTGACTAAATGTTGTTTGTTTACGATTGGTGAATGAGGTCCATTATGTTTACAGCCTTGGTTCAGATCTTACAGAAGAAAGCCTGTAAACCTTGGCACCAAAAGTGAAACAATGTTTTAAATTCGAACATTTTTCTTACGGATGTGTGAAGAAATGGCTGTGAAGTTGATATCAACTTTAATTTGGAAACAAAAACAATCAAACCAGAAAAACAGAACTGTTGATTTCTTTGTTTGTTTTACTAGAGAAACTAACCCAACATCAATACAATATCAACACAATATCAAACCGGATATTTCATAATTATATCCTCTATCAATCTGTCTAAATTTATCTATCTATCTATCTATCTATCTATATATCTATCGATCTATCTATCTATCTATTTATCTATCTATCAATCTATATATCTACCTATCTATCTACCTATCTGTTTGTCTGTCGATCTGTCTTTTAAGCTATCTGTCTGTCTGCTTATTTGTCAAGGATAAACAAAAACTCAACATTATTTATTAGGATAAATCTATTCGCTGTCCTAATTGCTCATAGAGTAGAAAATTTCATTGCTTAGCCCATGGGTGTGCAACTTACGGCCCGCGGGCCACAATCGGCCCGCCAGAGTGTTTTATGCGGCCCGCGAACACCAACAAAATTCAGGTGTGCCCACAGATTAAACATATAATAAAGGGAAAAAAAAATAATTTTAAATATCTTCTTATCTCTTACGATGAAGAGGCTAAGGAAACATTGTCTCTGCATATCATTCTAAAAAGGTTAAAGCAAATGAAGCTTATGCTTGTTTGCAATATTTCTAAACATTTAGTCAAAGACATAAACTCGGCCAGTATTTATTCAGTGCTATGAGGAACTGTGTTGAAAGTGTTGAGTTGGCTTGAAATAAGATGGCAAATGTAACAACTGATGGAGCCTGTGCGGCCAATGCTTTGAGTGAGTAAAAAAGTGTTGTTTTTTTTTAATGAATTAAAGAACAATATACCAACTATAAACTCTACAAGGGAAAGTTTGCACAAAACTGCATTGAATATTAATCATGTTATTGACCCATCAGCGATCTAACTTATCAGAGCTAGGGGACTTAACCACAGGCAGTTCCGATAAGTACTTGAAGGTGTGGAAACAAAACATTCCGATGTTCGGTACCACAGTGTCAGCTGAGTTAGCGTAGGCAAGGTATTGAGAAGAATATAGGATCTCAAGGAAGACATTGTTATGCTTTTTAAGGGTCATAGACTGTGACTTTGTTAGTAATATTTCTAATAAATAGTGAAGATGGACTTCAAGTTTTTCTTTGAGAATATTGAAATGGGTTGCTCGCACATAAAATGTATGTACATCTTTCCAAAGAAAACTTTTCTATTTCTCTAGGCAAACAGATTTAATAATTTTCCTTTGCTAAAAGGTTTCTAGTAAAATGGTTGAAAACTACAAGATTTGTTTAATTTGCAATGCAAATTTTAAGACAAGATCTTGAAACCAGTTCTCAATATCCTCACTTCACCATTTAGTACAGAAGCTGATTCGAAATACCTCAAAGCAAATTACGACCTTCCACGGACGTTTTATGGGTGCCAGAAACTGTATTTCCACACTTTAAAAAAAACTTGATGCTAAATTTTTACATTATTTGGGTTCACATAAAGCGTGAACAAGCCTTTTTTGTTTGAAAAAAAAACAACAAGTGTAAGACTAACTCGATGCTGACAGACTTAATTTGACAGCAGTCACAAGGAAAACAACTAGTTAGCTTGTTTCACTACAGTTCCGTTACCTTATGCCCGATTGTAAAATTAAACATTTTACATTAATTACAATAGTACCCATACATTGTTATGATGAATTGTTGTGATGTAAAAAGGCAATAACAGAATTTTAGTTTCAGAAATCACTGAATCTTGGTGTTATTTCTCAATTGGTAGTGTAAAATAAGATGTAAATGTTTAATACATGTATATTTTCTAAGTTGTAAACACACACACACACACACACACACACACACACACACACACACACACACACACACACACACACACATATATATATATATATATATATATATATATATATATATATATATATATATATATATATATACATATATATATATATATATATATATATATATATATATATATATATATATATATATACATATATTTATATATATATATATATATATATATATATGCGGCCCCCCATTCCTGAAATCTTAAGTTGAAATGTAAAGCACAAATCTTAAGTTGAAATGTAAAGCACAATATTAAAACTAAAATGTTAAGCACAAATCTTAAGTTCAATATAAATTTCAAATAAAAGGTTTACATATAAAGTGAATGTACTTTTTGAAAATATGACGTCGATATATGAAGTAAATATGTAAAGTGAAAATAGAAAGCACAAATATGAAGTGAACATATGAAGTAATGAAATGAGATGAATATATGAAATAATCAAATGAAGAATTAATATGAAGTGCTAATGTGAAGTGTACAAATCAAGTGATACTATAAAGTGGCAGAATGAAATATAAATCAAGTGATACTATAAAGTGGTAGAATGAAGTGAACAATTCAAGTGATACTATAAAGTGGCAGAATGAAATGTAAATCAAGTGATACTATAAAGTGGTAGAATGAAGTGTACAAATCAAGTGATACTATAAAGTGGCAGAATGAAATATAAATCAAGTGATACTATAAAGTGGTAGAATGAAGTGAACAATTCAAGTGATACTATAAAGTGGCAGAATGAAATATAAATCAAGTGATACTATAAAGTGGTAGAATGAAGTGTACAAATCAAGTGATACTATAAAGTGGCAGAATGAAATATAAATCAAGTGATACTATAAAGTGGTAGAATGAAGTGAACAATTCAAGTGATACTATAAAGTGGCAGAATGAAATGTAAATCAAGTGATACTATTAAAGTGGTAGAATGAAGTGAACAATTCAAGTGATACTATAAAGTGGTAGAATGAAATGTAAATCAAGTGATACTATTAAAGTGGTAGAATGAAGTGAACAAAGTAGTAGAGTGAAGTATCCAGTGGAAGCTTTGGTTCTCCTATTTAGAATACAATGTTAAGACTCAGGGGGGCGATTGTATTTAATCTTTACATTGATGTCGTTGAGAGAAACATCATCCTCTTCACCATAATCTTCACCATAATCTTCAGCATAATCTTCTCCATCATCTTCACTATAATCTTCACTATGATCTACACGATACGACAGAGGTGTGAATAAGACATGGTCCTCCTGGTCACCGGTCTCAAGAACGAAACTAGGTCTAAATGAAGATTCATCTACAGGTTGACTTTCTTGAACGCCACGGGTGAGTGGCGTACTCTGGGGCAAAACGTTGTGCAGGTCGCCCCATTCCTCACGTTGGTGCTGCTCCAGCCAGCTGATGTTTTCGGGTACAATAACAGGGCGCCGGTAATGAGGTATCTCTAGTAGGGGCGGCGGGAAAATTGGCGCCAGTTGATGCTGAATAATGCGGGTACATTCTCTGCAATCTCTTCTATCGAACATTCCATGAGGACATTGTGAGCCATTGTTTTGGCAGACCCTGAACCTGTATCTTAGTCTCGGGACCTGAACAAAAGGAAATAGAAACACAAGAAATGTATATGACCAGGTAAGTCATGAAATGAAACGAAGATTATTAACATGGGAGTGTAGAATGATGACACTCGAAATTAGCTTGTATTTAATAGTGAATGTCACATTTTTAGACATGAAATCTACTTGGCTTTAAAAGAACACAGACAAAATTCTTCACCAAACTATTTTTAAGTTTTATTTATTTATCAATATTGTGACGATACGAAACTTGCATACAAAAATTCATTTGAGTTTTTCCCAGCCAATCGTGGGAAACGTTTATTTTTAGCTTTAAACAATTTTCTTCTTGTCCACCCATAACTAATTTCTTTTAGGATTTATCTCCCCTCGCACTATTTCTCAAGGGACGAATCTCGACGTAAAACATTAACTAGCCTCTCTAGGGCTAACTTTTAATTTCTGACCGCTGTACAGGTGACCAGCACACAATGGTCGCGGCACCTTCGATGAAGTCCAGTAGGGAATCGGCGCCGACAGGCGCCGTTCATCCCGTTGTAGTTAGAAGGCTTTTATCCAACCACCAGGCCTGGACATTGGGATTCTTCACCCCATGTCCTGTCTGAGGGCACCCAGCACCCTAGCCCTAAGGCCTGGTTTGCTACTCGTTCTTTGCCTATCCACCCCTGGACGTTTCCACCGGAGGGCCACGCTGAGGCGACGTGTCGCTGGAATATCCTCCAGGGTCAAGGCACCAGCGCTACACGCAGCGGCCTAATAACTTTTTACACCTATTTCTCCCCCCCCCGCAGGATACGCACCACTCTAAGAATAGCGTTGCACTCGGGCTGGACATATACATATTCGCCTTAGTCCCTACTCTCACGGTACAGGCCATGAATCGGACATGACACCTGACATGTCCAGTACATAGATACATGTGAGAAAATCACCTAGCTTTCTTCCCCACCCGTTAAACAAAATTCCCCAACTATATATAGAGAGAGACCAAAGCATTCTAAGTTAGGCCCGCTAGAATTCATACAGTCTCCTCTGTTAGGAAGTTTATTAGTGAAGTTTCATTAGGGACAAACGGGAGATTGTAAATATTTTACTATACTTATTTTATCTTATAGGAATGTGTGAGTACACATTAGTACACAACCACGTTCCCCGTCATTACATTATGACTTTATTATGCATGTACATTGTACTATTTTATGTCGATGGTATATCTTCATATAGTATTATTAATGCCGCTATGATTGTCTACCTTTGAAGCCATAGTTATTATATTTGATTTGTTATGTTTCATCCATTCCTCTATTTTAGTGATTGATGTAAACAATAACCTTTCGTGAATCTAAGTACTGTCAAAGAACTTAGATCACAGTGCTCTAAACTTACAGAGCACATGGGAAAGTAATTATTTCACATTCCTATTATATCCCTTATGCATATGTCTCACACCCTGGTGAACTTTTGGTTCCTTGGATGAATATGATTTGATTAATCATATCAAACCCTTACTACTGTAGCCATATCCCTATTATTTTATTTTCATCTTATCCTATACTACGCTCATTCCCCATTTTACTATGTTTGATTACTTATCGACGTAATCGTATTCAATGGATGAATCTTGACTAATATCATCCTACATTGTATGATAATACGTTTATTGTGGTTATCTTACCTGTATTTTGTTTGTTATTGAGTAATATGCATGCTATAAGATTTTATACTTAATTGTCTTAAATGCCTTATTGGGATTGATACCAATGTCTACATCTGATTGATTGCAAGGCATATGGGAATCCCTACTTAATGCCTTTAGGAGGTTCCTAATTGTCTGTATTATCCCAGCCTGGTTGCTACACACGACTGCTATAACTACCAGATCTCCACCCAAAGCTGTAACCGGAGCAGACCACACCAGATACCCCCCCCCCCCACAATTACATACCTGTTAGCAAGAAGGCATTGCCTACTGTCCTTGGCCTTAAAATATTGCCCAGTGTCCACAGTGCCTTATATTGCCCAGTATCATCTACCCAGTACCCGGCCCAAACTGTCCACTACCAGCTTGCCTACAGCATAGAGACTATTCCGAGCCGACGTCCTAAGACAGAGCCGGATGACTCATCCTTCTGAGTGGCAGTCCTACGACCCCCAGAAGACGACCCACGGGCTAGCAGCTAAGAATATAAGTAGCCAGACATAGGAACACTCTTCTCTTCCAATCACTCACCAATTAGCAATCCATGATGAGCAGTTATGTTAGATATTAGCACCTTCATTTCATTTTTTAATTATAATTTTATTTGATCATTTATCTTTTGTAAACTTTCATTAATTAAATTTTTTTTTTATTTATGAACTTATAATATTGGTCTGTTCTTACTGTTAGTTGCGGTGTGCCTGTACAAAATCTTATGTGAGCGGGATTAATTAATAAAATTTCCCTTAGACTTAAATAAACAAGCCACAAATTAACTAATTAAACATCTCGTCACATATAAATCTTTTTATTTAATTTTTTCATATATCTATTAATTTATGCATTTATTTATGTATCTATTTATTTATTTATTTAATAGTTGTTGTTTTTTTCACTATGACTATTACAATTGGTTAAACATTTAGAAAAAATACTGTCGCGTTATTGAGGTAGATTTAATTCTAACCAACTATTTTAATGTTAGCTTCTCTGATTTAACTATGTCGACGACTTGGATGGCATATAATAGAAAGTTTATCAAAGATCTAGTTAAGAGAGAGTGTGACGATGTTATACTTCTGTTTGTCTATAGGACTCATAGGAATGTTTTGTAATGAGTTCAATATGTTAAAGTGGGACATTCAGCTAGTCGTGTCCTCTGGATCAATTGACTGTTGAATGTATAGACAAATATATACACAAATAAAACAATAAAATAACTAAGATTTAAAAAAAAATACATTTTAGCTGCAAACAAAAGTTTTACGAAATTGTGAGAAATGAATAGAATGACTGAATGAACATAATGGTATTGGTACTGTCTTCTTGAATGTGAGACTTGACACGTGGATAAATAAATATTACGAAATTTATTGTGTGTCCTGTTTAAGTTTCATCCTATACTATATGACATAGGAGTAAGAGGTGGACATTCATGATAGTGAGACCTTAAAGAAAACGAACAAAAAAAACATATGTATTAAAAACAATTTAAATTAAAATAAACTAGACACAATACATTGAAGATAACAGTTTTGAATTACATATTATTGTTAGTTTAACTAAAGAATATTTCAAAGGACTTACTCTTCTAGGCTTTGTGTAACATGGGCAGCAATGCCAGATTGGGTTTTGACATTTGCAGTATTTAATGCAGGCGAAGATAAAGAGAATGGCCAGCCCCACGGTGCCCAGTAAACAAATCACCAGGAGTGTAATGATGCTCATTTTGGAACAAACTTGAAGGAAAAAAAGGGAAATTCTTCACAGAATAAAACATTTTAAATCTATAAAATCGACAATTTAATACTGCTAATAGTGAGCACAAAATGAATACGTGTATTAATTAATTTAAAATATAAACTAGATTTGTTAGAAATATCGGCTATAGAGTCTTTAATTAATAAATTAGATATATTAGATTTATTAACAAATATCGGCAATAAATTTTTTTATTAATTAATTAAAATATAAACTAGATTTATTAAACAATATCGACAGTAGATTCTTTTCTTAATTATTTAAAATATAAAGTAGATTTATTAAACAATATCGACAGTAGATTCTAATATTAAACTAAAATCACATTCATCGTCGTATATAAAATGTTTTAGCAAGTACATAACTCTTAGACAAATTAATCTAAAACTTTTATAAAACTTCCATAGCTCACATCTTTATTATCAGCTGATAGACTAGTAAGATGTTTTACCAAATAATCCAAACGAAATGCACACCACAATATCAGTGTTTCAACAAATAATCCAAAGCGAAATGTACGTGGCGATAGTAGTAAGATGTTTCACCAAATAATCCAAAATGTATGTAAATGGAGATATGAACATTTATACTTTATATAGACAACTTTTAATGTGTGTTCAATATGTTGACTCTCGGGGAAACATAAGTGTGAATAAATCAACTTGACACCAGAAGGATACACTTGGCTGAGCAAGCCTCACCTCGGAACAGATAGCGTGACAATCGATCTGCTTTCAAGTGAGCGGCAAAACTCTCCATTAATAAAAGGTGTGACCGTGAATCACAAGTTTTATGAGAAACAATTAATTTCCATGTTTCCCCCTGAAAATCTTTAGATCTGCCCGTATATCTTTGTTCAGAGAGCCCGCCTGGTGGAGGGCTGAGGTGAGCAGTCTATTGCGACCTGTTGTGTTTTATCTTCTAAATCAGTGATTCCCAAAGTTGTCTATAAAGACCCCCCAGCGGTCTGCGACGACTTTCAAGGGCTCTACAAAACTGAATAAATAAATTGGGGGTCTATGAGATGTAAATGGAGGTCTACGATAGTGGAACATATTAAGGCAGGTCGAGACTTCAGATTTCATTTTACATTCTTGATCATTAATGGGATTATATCCTACACACATATATAATTTGTACCTTGGTTTAATCCTTGAAATTTTAACCCTGTAAGTCAAATGATTTTTGTTCTATCTATAAATTTGGATATCTTATTTTAAATATCTTATTTGTGTCCACGTGAAATAAATCTTGTACATGGCCGAGTCTAAAAAGAACTGTAGACAACAAAGTGTTGATTCTTAGAAATTTGGCTTCATTCCGTCCTTGTCGACAAAGTTGTTGGCTATGTGCTTTTTAAACAATAACGTTTGAAGTCGCTTTGAAATAGTGTAAATGGAAACATCATTTGAGACAAGGTGAACATGATAAAATAGAATAAGATTCGAAAAACTTTTGAGCACACTTAGATAAAGTTAAGAAAGATTCTCAGGGGACAAAATGTTCTTTTCAATATCACATAGAGAAAAGTCTTAAGAGTGTATTACCCAATCTCTTAATTAGGCCTATATTAAACTCCAGGAAGATACACACTATATGCGAAAATTAGACTTTGATAGCCGTTGAAGAGGTTTTAAAACCCGTTTTTACACAATCATGCAAATGAGGACACTGAAAAGTTCTTATGTAATTATTTGCAAATGACATAATTCTAAGATAAAGCTGGACTAATTAACCTTGCCTGGTAATGATGCATTATTATCATATGTTTGTTTTGTTATGAATTAAGAAATCAATAAAGATCCGCTCTTTGCCTGAATCTTTGATTAATTGCTCCTTTACACTGAAATATAGTTGTCGAAAGGCTTATGTTTGACTTTTATTTTTTTCTATTTTTCTGAGTTCTTGGAATGCTAAATATCAATTTTAAAACAAAAATAAATATTAGTTGAAGAGGAAATCGGCTATAGTCTATTTAACAGACTCGTTTCAATGAGATTAACATGCAGCTGTAAGTTGAGATCTTAAAGTTGATACAAACGAAGTCATAATTTTTCAATATTTCTCGTGAGAATTAAATTCATAAAACGTGTTGGACGGAATGAAATTTTCCTGTTTCAAACTTTAGAAAAGTCAAACATCATCTAATCAACAATGTATATTATTAAACTTACATAAATTGAATTCCAATATTGAATATTTATTATCAAAGATGTCCACTTATAGGTGTTTATTATTCTTTAGTCCATTCATGTAAAAGATATCACATTTTATTTCGCTTCGTTGTAAATTTGAATCTCATCAATGTAATCATTGACAAAACACATTGAAAGTTGAAGAAGTTTCGTACAAATCAAGGAGTCTACCGATAATTAGAAACTATGGCAAGGGGTCTACGAGACAAATTATTTGGTAACCACTGTAATCTAAATGCTCATCACTTTATATGTCCCTGTCTTTGTCTAAGTCTGATGTCGATGTCTAAAATCTGTGTCGTATGTATGTGTCTGATTTATGTCTGTGTCTGATGTATGTGTCTGATATCATTATTCGAGCGTTGTGTCGAGAGTGTGTATTGGATGACATGAAAACTGATATTCTTTGTGAGTCTTTGCTTTACACAAATTTGTCTTTCGGCTTGAGTCCTCGAGGCCGTCAGGTCTCTGTTCATGTGGCCAACATCTGTCTACCTGGCGGTTGTCTGCGCTTTGTTATTTGTGCAGTGTGAAGAGAAAAAACAGTTTCGATGGAGTGAACATTGAGAATACATTGAGTTGTAAGCTGTTACATACTGACTTGATTGTATTCGACTCTCTTTCTTTGTGTTCACAATGATGAAGTCAGTCCAACGTCCTTAGATTGGGGCTTCCCTAGTTATTGTTTTACAATAAATTGGAAAAACCTATTTCTAAACTTAAATATGCGCTCTATTAATTCTTTTATCTAATTATTCTTTGTTTTCTTAGAAAGAGACTCTCATATCAATTTGTTTTCACATCACTTGAGCTCTATCTCTTTGTTTATTTTGTTTTCACATCACTTGAGCTCTATCTCTTTGTTTAGTTTGTTTTCACATCACTTGAGCTCTATCTCTTTGTTTAGTTTGTTTTCACATCACTTGAGATCTATCTCTTTGTTTAGTTTGTTTTCTCATCACTTGAGCTCTATCTCTTTGTTTATTTTGTTTTCACATCACTTGAGATCTATCTCTTTGTTTATTTTGTTTTCACATCACTTGAGATCTATCTCTTTGTTTAGTTTGTTTTCTCATCACTTGAGCTCTATCTCTTTGTTTATTTTGTTTTCACATCACTTGAGATCTATCTCTTTGTTTATTTTGTTTTTCACATCACTTGAGATCTATCTCTTTGTTTATTTTGTTTTCACATCACTTGAGATCTATCTCTTTGTTTATTTTGTTTTCACATCACTTGAGATCTATCTCTTTGTTTATTTTGTTTTCACATCACTTGAGATCTATCTCTTTGTTTATTTTGTTTTCACATCACTTGAGATCTATCTCTTTGTTTATTTTGTTTTCACATCACTTGAGATCTATCTCTTTGTTTATTTTGTTTTCACATCACTTGAGCTCTATCTCTTTGTTTAGTTTGTTTTTACATTTTGTTGTTTTTCTTGTAAATTCACTGATTTAAAAAAATTGTTCAGTGTCTGTTTACTTGTGCAATGTTTGTAAGATCCCTTTTAAATCCCTTTAAAAATCATTAATATTTGTATTTAGGCTATAATTGTGCCATTGATTAATAGAAAGATTACTCAATTTGTAACTTGAGCCAGTGTTGAGGTGTACATAACATGATTTGATACAGATTTTCACGCTTTCAATTTAGCAATAGAGCTCCAAACATTAAATAAGTAAAACAATTGTTGAAAAAAAAATATGATCGGCTGAAATACAAAGAAGTAGAAGCCGATCACAATTACCTTAATTAGCTGAGCTAAGTAATACTGTTACAAAATGCTTAGTTTTTATCAACTTTTACTTAAAATGTATAGTCTGTACCAGAATTTTTTTTTTAAGACGAAAAAAAATGTAAACATGTATGTCATTTCGAAAGAAAAAAACTCATAAATATTTTAAGGATTTTAGTGACATGAATGCTTGGCCGGAAAGAGAAAGACGTATGTGAACACAACACAGATATGATACATTGAAAGCATTGTATGTTGTCGTTATTCTTCAATAGAGATACACAGAAATACATTAACAGAATCATTACCCCCTTTTCAAAAGAAAGTTAGTTTAATGAGCCTTTTATAACTTCTGTCATCAAAATTGTTAGGTTTGAAATGCTTGGCCTCAAATCATTTTTGACACAATAATGTGAAAGGGATTTTTTTAAAAGACGTTCTACTTTAGGCATTCTCCTTTTTTTAAACTTTTTTTAAAATAAAGAAATTCAATGTAGAACATACCATGTCACCTGGTGACGTAAGTTAAGGGTGTCACACCCTCAACTTCACCCTCAAATCTTCCCAATAAAACGTATTATTTAGTTCTTGTTGCGCCATGATACAGTGTGAGCTAATTACCTTCATTCTTTGATAGTTGTTACTTAACGTTCAAATGAGTGTCGATTCTACTTTAAAATTTCATTGATTCCGACACTTCATCATAAGTTATTCCATAGTTTAAAATTTAAGATTGTAAATTAGAAAAATATTTATAATCGACTGAACATGATTTCCTTAGTTGACTTTGAAGAGCTCCTAATGGAACCCATCCCATGCTCTGATATTTTAAGAGCAGTAGCAAAGAGCTACAATCACCGTCAAACATCACATCGTTCTCTCACGGTTCTAACAGTAGTATGATGAGCGCTCCAGTGAGTTGTTTATAGACATTGAATAAAATACTCCAGTATGTTTAATTAAAATATCTTATAACATTTTAGTCTCGTGTGAAGTTTTTGATCTCACATCAAACGCCTCCCCCAGGTGGTGGATAGGGGAATGCCCTCCAGATATGGTGGGTACAGGGGAAATAAAATACCCGGGGTGAACCAAAATCAAACCTGCTGCCTTGCAGGAAGTGGAGGGATCCACAAAGGCTAGGGCACCTTACCCGAAAATAAAGGCAGTTATCCAGAGAGCTAAAAAGGGCAGCCCCCCCCCCCCCCAGATGGCTATGCACACGGCTAACAGCTCTGTCAAAAAAAAAACTGTTACGAAAGCTAATACGCACAAGAAAACCCAGACAGATCTCAACGGAAAACGACCTAGGCCTGGAAAAGGACATGATTTTTGTTTTGCGACATGGAACGTGCTAAGCCTTTATAGAGCAGGTGCACTAGCCCAACTTACTGAAGTGTAAAAGAAATATAGGATACCCCTTGTAGCCCTACAGGAAATCAGGTGGAAAGACTCGGACATTATCAGAACCAAGGAGTATACTATATTTTATAGTGGTGGAAGCACTAACAACTTAGGTACATGTTTTGCTGTTAAAAAGAAAATGGTAGGTAATGTCATTGGATTTAAACATGCAAGTGATAGACTCTGCTCACTAAGTTAAAAGGAAAATTCTTCAACATATCATTTATCAATGTTCATTCCCCTACTGAAGATGCAGATGATAACACAAAAGAAGCCTTCTATGATGGACTGGAAAGAAGTTATGATGAAGCACCAAAGCATGACATCAAAATAGTCCTAGACTCAATCCCCCCCCCGCCCACCCCACCCCCCGAAAAAAAAATGTATATATATATATATATATATATATATATATATATATATATATATATATATATATATATATATATATATATATATATATATATATATATATATATATATATATATATATATATATATATATGTTTGTATGGATGGATGTGTGTGTACATAATTAATCTCTACTACATTCTGACCCTTCATTCTTTTGGAAGACGTTTATTGTGCCCTTGAATAGGTTCTTCCTGGAGTTAGTGAATAATTTGCAGACTCCTTGTCCTTGCCAGCAAGGGGTCTGTTAGAGTGCCGAGAGCTCCCCCAGCGTGGGGCTGAGCCCCGCCGCCAAGCACTATTTCTGGTATTGAAAGCCAACTAAATGCATATTCTGATGTACCTACAGTGCATTATTTTGCTATTTAAAAGTTTTATTTCAAAAACCTAATGTGCTATTCTGACTGACTTAGACCCTCCTGCGCCGTTCGGCGCATTTTTTGGCAAGCTGTTTCCACAAAAATCTGTCACTGACAAAGTCCGAAGCCTCTTCCCACCTGTTCTGAGGACCTGTCCCGCAAACCTCATGCGAGGCTCTGTCACAACCTTACTAATGGGTCGACTCCCATTTCGGCATAGGATTTCCTTGATTTAGACCCTATCTCTATAACTGACTCCTAAAATCCGTCTTAGCTATCTTTGTAGAGCCACATTTAGTGCTTTTCAATTTCATTGCACTTTATAGTGTAACTTCTCTTGACTACGATTTTGGAGTAAGTTAACTATTTTGCTTTAGATATTATATCGAAAAGGGAAGTTTTATCGTCAAAATCATCTGTTAGGGGGTTAAAAACTAAAATATATCTTGAGTTTTTTTGTTTTTTTATTCAAAACCACATTTAGCTACGGTCATAGAATTTGATGACTGTAGTTTGCTTTAGAAATAACATTGAAGAGAGAGGCTTTTAACCTTAAAACGCTCTGTAAGGGGGTTTTAAACTTTAAAAAAGGCCATATGGAGGAGAGGGGTTGAAACTCAAAAACCCCCATTGGATTGGCTACGCTCAAGGAATTTTAGTGTGTACTTTGCTTTTTTTTTATGTTGAAGAGGTAATTTTTAGCATCAAGCCCCTCTGAAGGGAAATTTTAACTCAAAACACCCAATAGGCTTGGCTACGCTCATAGCATTTTGATTGCGAATTTTTTATTTTTTATTTTGAAGATTTATTTTTTTAGCTTCAAACCCCGCTGGCTGGGGGTTTAAACTAAAAACCCCTTTGGCTATGCTCATAGCATTTTGAGTGCGTAATTTGCTTTTTTTATATTGAATTGGTATTTTTAGCTTCAAACCCAGCTGAAGAGGGGTTTAAACTCAAAATCCCTTGGCTACGCTCATACAATTTTTAGTGTGTAATTTGTGTAATTTGCTTTCTTATATTGGAGAGGGTTTAAAAATTAACCCCCCCCTGGTAATGGGTTTCAAACTCAAAACCCATGGTAGGATGTTTGAACCTCAAAACCCCTGGTAGGGGTTTTCAAACTCAAAACCCCCTGGTAAGGGATTTTAAACTCCAAACCCTTGGTAGGTGGTTTTAAACTCAAAACCCCCTGGTATGGGGTTTCAAACTCAAAACCCCTCAAAACCCCCAGGTAGGGTATTTCCAACTTAAAACAACCTGGTAGGGGGTTTTAAACTCAAAATCTCATTGCCTGTGCTAGGGCAAGTGATGGTTTAGTATTAAAAATTCACCCAAAAAAAAAAATTAAAGCAAAAGATCAGTCACTAAATTCCGACACACACCCCCCGCAGGGGGTTTAATTTCGGGGAGGGGGTTGAACCCCAACCCCCCTCCCTCTGGCTACGCCAATGGTTACAATTCAAAACCAAGCATTGCGTCTAATTAGTGGAGGTATGAGATCTACTCCCACAGCAGCCTGTGAAATAGACTCCAATATTGAACCTTTTAAGTTAAGACGCAACAGAGCAGCATTAGAAGCTATTGAGAGATACGGAAAGTTGGAGGACGACCATCCTAATAAATTAGTAACACAGAGAAATAGGAAAAGCAACCAAAAAAAAAAAGCAAAGAACTCTGATCCAACTTACTGACGAACTAGCCCTAAAACACCACATATCCAATAACAGAGAAAAAATAGCAGATTTTTAAACATAGCGCCCTGACTCAATTAAAAACAACCATCAAAACACTTTTGCTTAATAATACCCTAACAAAAGAATCAAATCTACTGGAGCTCAATATAGGCGCACTCGAAACAATTGAAAGCTATCCAAAACAGCTATCCATATATACACAGACTGATCGGCCTTCAAAGCCACCATCAATGCTGGTCTTGATGCCTTCCTGGTCTTTCCTAAAATAAACACTTTGAAATAAGTGCATCCTGTGGGGATTTCTACTCAAACTTCCAAGCCAATAAGGGGCAATTACAATAGCATTACAGACAGTGGAAAACAAACTATATGAAGGAGTGCAATCACCATAAGATATTGTTGTCTTTACAGACTTCTAATCTACTCTGCTAGCACTTAACAGAAGCACATCAAACAGCCCAAGAGAGTGGGCAACACTAACTGTGATAATCCATTAGAGAACATCAAAATTAAATATCAATATCACACATTTAGTGGATCCCTAGACACATTAGCATCATGGGAAATGAAAAGGCAGATAAACTATCAAAGGCAGGATCATCTATGGAACAACCAGATAGACCTGTTAACTACCTCACCCTAAGGTCAATGTTAGTCAACAATCACAAAGAGGAGTGGCTCAACCAATGGGCATCAGGAAACACAGACAGAGCCATGTACAAAGAAATGACTAAGCATAACAAACTGGACAGTATTAACTTCCTCCTCCGCAAAGAACAATCTACAATTTTCCAACTAAGAACAGGACATACACCACTATTAAACTACCACCTGAACAAATAAATTCCACATAACTTCCACTTTTTGGAAACTGCACTCATCCTTGTGAAACCGTAAACCATATCTTCTTTAATTGCCGCTTCCTAATCCACCTTAGGCAGAGACTACTTCCACTACAGTCCAACATAACCAGCACTCTGTACGGCAGTGCTAAACAACGAAAAAAACAACACACTCTTTTTCATTGGTTAAGTCAGCAAAAGAGCTCACAGCTCCGCAGCAATAAAGCTGGCTAGAAGAAAAAGATTTTTTCTACCAATCCTGATGACGGGTTGGTGTTCGATAAATTAGCTACCGTCGTTGATCTACAAGATCTTTGCCCACAAATCTCACCGATACTGACAACCAAAACTAACCAAGGGTTGTTGCCGGGTGGCCAACGCCTCTCGACGAAAGTCGAGCCAAGCTACCCTACTAAAACCACGGACGGGAAAGTCGTGACCCCCACACCAAATGTGACCATGAAAAGCTCCAAAAGTGTACTCAGGAGGGACGATCCTTCCAAGCCTAAGCATGTTAAAGGTACTGGGCAACTCAGAATCATGTCATTTAATGCGAACAGGCAATTGAGACTCAAGAAGCCTGAAATTGTAAGACTGCTGTCGGAACTCGAGGTCGATGTGTTCGTGGTGCAGGAAGGAAACGGAGCAGTGAGTCCTCGCTCTCGGCTTCACGGCCTTCACCTGTTCCTGTGTAAAATGTCAGAAGTTAGTCACTTTTGTCAGGAATCCTTTGCTTGCTCGTGTGAAGGAAGCTGCCTCATGGGGATGTGGTGAAACCCACACGCTCTTGGTCGAAATATTTAAGGACGGACAGAGATTTGAATGCCTAAATGTCTATAAACCACCGCGAAGTGTCTATACACTCGCTAACAAAAGCCTCTCCAGCACCAGAACAATAGTGGCGGCTGATTTCAATGCCAAAATCAAGGTCATAGGTTGTACTACAACCGATCTCTCGGGACAGAAAGTACTCGACATGTGCGACAGAACGAATTTTGTTCTCCTCAATGACGTTGATTCCCCAAACACATTCATTCACTCCGGGCATGGAGGGGAATCAAAACCAGATTTGTGCCTGGTGTCTGCGGACATAGTTGCTAAGTGTCGACTGGATGTCCTGGAAGACTTGAGATTAGATCATCTACCACTAATGATCTCTATTGATCTCGGTACGACAAAACGAACAGCCTGCCCTAGACGTAAGTGAGTAAACGCTAAGGCGGACTGGCAACTTCATCGGATGCGCTCCTGGAAAAACTTGATATTGATTTTGAAAAGATTGACGCAACTAACAGTCTCTTTTTGAAGGCTCTTTTATCGGCGGCTCGTAGGGCCATTCCGCGAACCAGTGGCGAGCGCAAGTACCGATCCTTTTGGTCTCGAAAGTTGGCACGTCTTGTCCGGCAGTGGGGACAGACGGCATTAGCGCCGAGATGCTCAAAAATCTCAGAACATTTGGCCTCCTAAAACTACACGGCTTACTAAATTGGACATGGACACAAGGGGATTTCCCAAAGGCATGGAGATTGGCTACCATTGTTCCTATCCTTAAAAAGAGCAAGAATGCGAACAGCCCTGAGAGCTACAGACCGATTTCCCTCACATCCTGTGTGGAGAAGGTTGCGGAGAGAATCATTAACCGATGGCTTACGTGGTTCCTTGAGTCCCACAATTTAATTTGCCAGGAGCAGGGCGGTTTCAGACAGCGGCGTAGTGCAATGGACCAGGTAACAGTCTTTATGCAAGAGGTGGCAGACGGTTTCCAGAGAGGCGGAAGGGAGAGGAAGGGTGAGTCGACACTTGCGGTCTTTTTAGATTTAAAGCAGGCGTACGATAGAGTCTGGAGGAAAGGATTGTTGCTTAAGTTGATGGACCTTGGGGTAAACTCCAATATGTACCTGTGGATTAAAAGCTTCCTAACGAACAGGTTAGTTCAAACACGTTATAGCGAGCAACTATCAAATAAGAAGGTACTTGAGCAGGGGTTGCCTCAGGGCTCGTCACTCTCGTGCACACTTTTTCTGGTATTCATCAACGATTTGGCCAAACGCCTAGGGTGTCGCTCACCACTTTTTGCGGACGATATGTTGATCTGGAAAACTGGGAGATCCGCAGCCGCTCTAGCTGCGGAAATCCAACGTCACCTAGTCACGATTTCCTGCTACACACGGTTGTGGAATATGGAGGTAAATTGTGCGAAAACAGTCTGGACCCTCTTCACTCTTGGCAAAGATGTCTACAAAGAAAAGATTTCTCTTTCAATCAATGGTACCGAGCTAAAAATGGAAGCCAAGCCGAAATACCTGGGAGTAACCCTGGACCCTAAAATGGGTTTGTCCGACCATGTAAGACTGGTACGAGAACAAGCCTCGGAGAGCCTTAAGGTAGTCAAACGATTAGCCACGACCAAATGGGGGGCTAAAGTAAACGTGTTACGGGCCCTCTACATTGGAGCGGTAAGGTCGAGAAGGAGTACTCGTCTCTTGCACAAGTATACGCCTCACAAACGTCTCTAGCGGGGCTGGACTCAGTGCAGAACAAAGCAATTAGGCTCATTTGTGGTGCATTTCGTACGACGCCAACTGCGGCATGCGAGGTCATGACAAATCTCACATCACAGAGACTACGAAGGGAGCGAGCCGTTATGATTGCTTACGAAAAATTCAAACGGCTAGAAGAAGGCTGCCCGGTCAGAAGTCTGATCGACAACTGGCATGGCGGAAATCGGCTGAAACGGAACTCTTTCATGCACTTGGTGTGGGATTTTCCAAAGAAGTCGATATACCCCAGAACAGAGCAGCTCTCGCTCTGCATGGGTATTCTTTTCCGGCGAATGCTCCTGGAATCCCGGAGGTGAGGAAATCGTTGATTGACCAAGAAATTAACGAGAAATGCACAAAAACTGTCCTACGAAACACATCCAGGAAAACTGTCGCCCTGTACCCAGCCGAGTCCATTAAGGCGTACACAGATGGTTCCACGAGAGAGAACCTTGGACAGAAAACTTCTAGGAATGGGGTGGTGGTTCGATTCCCTGGCTCGGCCGAAAACGATGAGATTCTAGGTTCGTATTCTGGCAGGAGCAATTACGTAGCTGAAATGGTAGCAATTCAAAATGTAGTAGAGTACATTGAAGAACGACTTAACGAGAAAACAGCACAACCCAGTCCTATTGTGCTGTTTACAGACTCTCTGTCGAGCCTACAAGCCATTGAAAGCTCAGCCGACACACTCCCGAAACCACTGGCAAAAACATTGGCGTGCGTGGGACTCCTCCAAGAAAAACACGAAATTCGGACGATATTCCAATACATACCTGGACATGTGGGAATTGAAGGTAACGTGAAGGCTGACTTATTAGCCAAGCTCGGTACAAAGCTGGACCCTGTGGACGAGCCACAGACGCAGGCGCGTGCGATAGTGGACGAATGGGCAAGAGATAAATGGTTCAAAAGCTGGGAAAACGGTAATACGGGAAGGGAAGTCTGGCAAAACTTAAAAGAGCCCTCAAAATCGGACGAATGGTGGCAGCTGAATAGGGAAGAACAGGTGACAATCGCTAGTTACAGAACGGGACACTGTCCAATCGGTGCCTATTTTGCTAAATTTAAACCAAACTTCGACTCTCGCTGCAGGCATTGTCAGGACGACGTCGAGACAGTAAACCACATCCTTTACGAGTGCGCAACACTACACCCTAAACATGGCCATATGAGTGAAGCAGAAACTGGTTTGCATGAGGAGCTGGCTCTGTACGGAGACAGAGAAGTTCTGAGAAGAACTGCCGCTTTCCTTGTCCGTGTTATCAGAGAATAGAGTTCTCAACACGATGCCCTAGTACGATGAGACTCACACGGTTAGTTTTGTTGGACAAATAGATTGTGTATTGTTTTAGTGACGGTCAAAGTAGTGACGTAGTAGACTTAGGCGAACAAGAGACCAACATGGCGTTCATCTAGAAGTAGGCTGTTTTGAATAGTAGTTTGAAATAGCGACGTTTCAGGAAGACTGGACGGATTTCCCAGTAATAAATAAAGTGCGATTGTATACAAGTAAATTTGGTTATAAAGTATATTTCTACTTTGTAATGTTCTGTGGCTAATGAGAAGTAATAATTAGTAAGAAGTGAAGTCAGATGATATTAGCCCATAACACTATAACGGACTCCTAAAATCTGTCTTTACTATCTTTGTTGAGCCATATTTAGTCCTTTTCAATTTTGGCAGATGACTTCCATGTTATTCACTGCACTTTTTTAAATGAGCCCAGTGTGGTGATTATGTTTTGTATACAATATTGTAAACGGTACGTCATAGAACCTTGGTTGTAAGACTTAAAGAATTCTATGTTTATTTATTATTTTACTATTTATTTCATTGGTCCATTGGTGGGGACAGAGTTACAGCGCTTGAAGTTTTGTTATTGTTGACGGGGGACCGGAGTTTTTGGTGATAGCATAGTAAGAGCCATTATAGGGCAGTTCTGATAGTTAATGTATATTTTGAGATTCAGCTCTTGTTGGCGTTATCTACAGTTATAATTTATTCCTATTTCTTTATTAAACATTTCTTATTTCTAATGCATCCCTGGTGTTCTTGAAGTATTGCATACGTAATGTATCCATGTCAAAGTCATAGGCTAGGAGTTCACAACAATCACAACAATGGTGGAGCAGCAAGCGTGTCAACAAGTTGACAGGTGAACTATTTTATATAGTACTATTTCTTATAGTACCACTAACGTGTCAAACCTTTGATATAAACTAGGAGATTTGTATCTGTTATCTTTTGGTTAGCAGTAAGCTCTACTTTCTTGGAGTAAAGAGCTGGAAAATTAATTAGCTCAGGGACAAAAACTCTTGTCCTAAAGTATAAGAACAAAACCACGTCCATAAAATGGCCGAAAAAGTATACGGTGACCTACTAAAACTTTACGAAACGGGGAAGAGTCTTGGCTACCAGAGAGAAGAATTGGACGAGTGGGTTGCTAAAATCATAAGACAGAATGAGGAGAGAGATGCTAGAATGGAAGAGAGGAAAGAAAAGATGAAAGTAGAAGAGGAAGAAAGGAAAGAAAAGGCGAAAGTAGAAGAACGGAAGATGGCAATGCAGGAAGAAGAGATGAGATTTAAATGGAAGCTAGAAGAGGACCAAGTAAAGGCCCAAATCGCTGCCATTGAAAAAGAGAGTAAAGCAAAGGATGTTGAGGAGCAAGAAAATAGAGACACGAGGAAAAGAAATACGCCCCAAACAAAAAGACAAAAATTCGTGGAAGGCACGGACAAGATGGATGCGTTTATCAACAGATTTGAAATGCTCATGAAACTTGAAAAGGAACCGCAACACGAATGGGCCATACAACTTCTCAGTCTGGTTGGAGGAAAGGCCCTCGATGCACTACAAGTCTTAAGCGATGACGAGGTAGCAAACTATGCCATCCTCAAGAAAACATTGCTTGATTTCTATCAATACAGCGAGGACGACTACCGACAGAAGTTTCATGAGCTAAAACCACCATCAGACGGCAACATGAAGCAATTTGTTTCTGATGTGAAAATAACGTTCGAAAAATGTGTTCAAGCGTCTGGAATTGAAGAATCCTTCGAGAGTCTGAAGCAATTTATCATCGTGGACAAAATCATATCAACAGCTGGGAAGCATCTTTTTGCTTTTCTACAGGAAAGAAAACCGAGAAGTGTGGAGACCGTTATGAAACTGTGTCAAACTTATGTAGCGGCACATCCGGGCGAAACACTACAAAAGATTGAAAACAGTGAAGAAATCAAATTTGCCGCCGCAACAGTCTCCACAACAGCACGATTCACAAAGAAAGAAACAGCACAACAGCGTAGTCCACCACAAAACAGAAATATACAGAGATATACCGAGAGAGAACAAAATGATTATAGACCAAATCAGTCATCGGCCCAGAGAAGTGAAGTGAGATGCTTCAACTGTAGGAAAATTGGACACATGGCGAAGTGTTGTAGAGAGGCAAGGCGAAGAGAATACTGGAAGAATGATGTTGTGGCCCACGTAGGAGGCTTAGCAGAGAGTCTTTCACCGTACGTTACCCCTGCAATAGTTAACGGGAATCACATCCTGTCCCTACGTGATACAGGGGTCACGAAATGTGTACTTCTAGCAAAACTCGTGAGGCCCCACCAGTACACAAAGAGACAATGCAAAGTACAAGGTTTTGGGGGGCAGGTCAAAAGTTACCCGACCGCTCTAGTACACATTAACTCCCCTTACTTCAATAAAACAGTTGAAGCTAGAGTTGTCGATAATGGACCATTCGATCTGTTGTTAGGAAATGTTCCAAACATTGAATTTCCAAAGGAGGCTCAGATCGACTGTTGGAAACAAGTGTATAACTGGAAGTTACCTCAAGAAGATGATTGTATGCAGAAGCAACAACAAATGTCACAAAACCCCAACCAAAAAGAAGTACAGATCCCTAGTCAGACAATTCCTATAGAAACCATACAGCAAGTTGAAACCAGACAACAAAAATTGAAACGAGAACAGGAAAGTTCTGGCGATGATCTCATGGACAGAACTAAAAGAGACGATAGTGACGGAACGCCTGGGAGTGATTTCATGACAGAGAAATGCAACCCAGAAAAATTTCAAGAATCTCAAAAGAAAGACCCCACTCTGGCTAAAATTTTTAACTTGGCAAAGAAAGGAACAGTAGCAAGCACAAAGAGAAGTAAGAAAGAATTCATAATAAATCAAGGCATCCTAATTAGGAAATATACCGATCAAAGGGGTGAATTCAAACAATTAGTAACACCAAAGGAATACAGACTAATGATACTACAGCAAGGTCACGATATATCAGTAGCTGGACACATGGGTCGTGCAAAAACAAAACAAAGAATCCAACACTCCTTCTATTGGCCTGGGATGGACAAAGACATTGCTAAATATGTGTCATCCTGCAAAATATGCATGGACATGAGGAAAAACAAACCAAGACCAGCTCCTATACAGAGAACAGATCTAGCATGCAGACCTTTCGAGAAAATTGCAGTTGATATTATAGGACCGACAGCCACAACGTCAAAAAGGTGTCACAGGTATATCCTAACAATTGTAGATTTCGCTACACGATGGGCAGAAGCATACCCTTTGAAAAAGGCTACCGCATAAGAAACATCTGGAGCTTTGCTGAACCTGTTCACTAGAATTTGGTTCCCGGATTCTATCTTAAGGGATAGAGGGGTACAGTTCACAGCAAACCTTACTCGTCACATTACGAACACCTTACGAATAAAGTAGTGTTTTACGACCCCTTAATTCCCCCAGAGCAATGGGGTCTGCGAACGACTTAACGGGACTGTAAAAACCATATAAGAAAAGGCTTCAGTAGGTAGAGAATAGGACTGGGACTTATTTTTACCTTGTGTACTTTTTGCATACAGGGAAGTTCCCCAAAATAGTACTGGTTTTTCTCCATTTGAGCTAATTTATGGAGCAAACCCAAAGGGGCCGCTCCAAATATTGAAATCTCTACTCTACAATAAGGATTTAGATGAAGATAGAAGAAACTCGTTAGAGGCCATAGTTAACCTTAGAGACAGAATAATTCGAGCTTGTCATATCGCAAAAGAATCACTCAACGACAAAAGAATACAAACAAGAGAAAGAGTGAATAGTAATAGGAGGTTAAGAACATTTAAAGTTGGTAGAAATTTGTAATCTTTCTTGTCTACCCTCTTGGAATTAGGTGACTGTAGTTTGCTTTAGATTTTATACCGTCAAAATCATCTGTTAAGGGTTTTAAACTAAAAAATCTCTGGGTTTTTTATTACAAATTCAAAAAAACAACCAAACCCTTAGCTCTGCTCCTAGAATGTGTTGTGACTAGTTTGTTTTAGAATAATAGTGAGACGTTGTTAACATCTAAACTCTATTGGGGGGATTTTAAATTTTAAACTCAAAACAATCTGGAGGGGTTTTAAACTTATTAAAAAAAAACTCGGAAGGAAAGCAAAGCTCCAGATGTTTCTTCTGCGGTAGCCTCTTTCAAAGGGTATGCTTCTGCCAATCGTGTAGCGAAATCTACAATTGTTAGGATATACCTGTGACACCTTTTTGACGTTGTGGCTGTCGGTCCTATAATATCACTCTAAACCCCCTTGGCTTGGCTACGCTCATAGCATTTTGGGTGTAAAATTTTATTCTTTTTAATATTGAAGAGGTATTTTTAGCTTCAAACTCGCTAAAAGGGGGTTTAAACACAAAACTCTATTTGGCTACGCTCATAACATTGTGAGTGTGCAGTTAGCTTTCTTTATATCGAAGAGGTATTTTTTAGCTTCAAACCCCGATGGAGGGGGTTTAAACTCAAAACTATCTTTGGCTACCCTAATAAAATTTTGAGTGTGTGATTGTCTTTTTTAATTAAAGAAGTTGTTTTTAGCTTCAAAAAGAAATAGTGGGTGTTTAAAAAAAAATCCCTCTTGGCTACGTTCATAGAATCTGGTGACTTATGTATGGTTTAGTCTTATATTGAAGAGGAGTTTTACCGTAAATTTCGGAGGTGGTATTAAAATCTTCCTTAGCTATGCCCTTGGAATTTTGGGAATGTTGTTTTCATTTTCTTATTACTGAAGAGAGGCGTTTAACTACTAAACCCCCTGGTAGGGGATTTTAAACTCAAACCCCCAGCCAAAATACCCCTCCCCTAATAAAAATCCTGCCTACGTTTATGGAGCACATAAATTAAATGTATCAGTGCAAACAAATACTTGATGAAAGTAAAACTTACCCTACCTACAAAACTTGACTTGAAACGTTCCAACACATGATGACGTCCACACATCAACAACATGCAATGAAAAAAATTTAAGCATGTCAACATTCTAATTTCTAGTCGCTTTAATTGTGTAATGTATATATTACATTTAAACCTAAAGGTAAGAATGCCTTTATCTTCGTCTTCCCATTCACATAGTCAAATAGTAAAAACAATAATTTTTTTTTTACTTGAAACAATTTTTTTTATAACAAAGCTTCAATCAACTCTGTCTGTCTGGTAAAAGTTTGTACTCGTTATTTCTCTCACACCCTATTTCGGATCAAACTGAAATTTTGCACAATTATTTCTTTTACCCGACAACACAACAACCAATTTGGCTTGGCTACGCTCATAGAATTCTTAGTGTGTAATTTGCTTTTTTTAAAAATATATATTGAAGAGGTTTTTTTTAGCTTCAAACCCCTCTGAAGGGAGGTTTAAACTAAGAACCCCCTTGGCTACGCTATTAGAATTTTAAGTGCTTTTTTTGATATTGAAGAGATATTTCTTTTAGGTTCAAACCCCGCTGAAGGTGGGTTAAACTTAAAATCTCGTTTGGCTACGCTCAAAGTATTTTGAGTGCGTATTTTTTTATTATTTTGAAGAGGTATTTTTAGCTTCGAACCCTGCTGAATGGGGAGGGGGTTTAAATCAACCCCCCCCCCTTGGCTATGCTCTTTGAATTTGGGAATTGTGGTTTACATTTTTTTTGTTTTGTTTTATAGAAGAGGGGGATTTAACTGCAAAACCCCTTGGTAGGGGTTTTAAACTCAAAACCCCATGGCTGCGCTGAAGCAAGTGATGGCTTAGTATTAAGATATAATCTAAAAAAAAAATCAAAGCAAAAAATCAGTTACTTAATTCGAGGATTTAATTTCGGGGGGGGGGAGATTTGAACCCCAAAAAACCTCCCTGACTACTCCCATGTCTAGATCTATTACAAATTTAATTTCAGGAATGATCTAAATCTAAACTAATTGATACACTTAATATAAACTTTGTTGTTTTTTTTAATTGTATTGTTTTTTTGCGGCCCCCAAAAGGGGAAAAGACGCTATTAGTTTTGTGCGAAATGTCTGTCCGTCTGTCCGTCTGTCCGTCTCTCCCGTTTAGATCTCGTAAACTAAAAAAGATATTGAAAATCCGACATCACAATATTTTAGACCATTCAAAGTTCTGATGCAACGGCTACTTTTTTTTTCTGAAAGCGAAAAATCTAATTTTTAAAATCAGTTATGCAAGCAGTTTTTTTAAGATAAAAAATCTAATTAGTATGCATTACAAGTTAGACCTAATTGAAAGCGAATGGTAATCTTGTAAACTTCATTTTTATAAACATTTTTTTAATGCGGAATTTTTCTTTTTGAGGATTCGAACAGGAGATTGACAAAACAATTAGATCGATTATAAGACATCAGTTAGGCCAGGGGAGGCGCGGTGGCTGAGCTCTAATGGGTACCTGACATTAGTTGGGGAAGAGTAACGGCGGTTGGTCGTTGTGCTGACTACATGACAACCTCGTTAACCGTAGGCCACAAAAACAGATGAACTTTACATCATCTGCCCTATAGACCACAAGGTCTAAAAGGGGAACTAGTTAGACCAGGTTCACATCTAACTTTACATTCACTTTCACATATCCTTTAATCTGCTGGACCGTTGGGGCACTACACAAAATCTGTTAACCTTCTTTCTCCATTCCTATCTCTCATTTATCTTTGATATAATTTCATTCGGATGTTCTTTCTGAAAATATTGAAGCCTGTCTGCGTGGACCACTTCGGCGGCCGATTTTGAGTTTGTGTTTCCACACAAACTGTCTTTTGTAACCTTGTTACTTTTTTGTTTTACCTTTTTGATACACCTTAACTATATAAGATGTATTTTAAAAACAGGTCATTAGCCAAATGCTAATGATAAATGTAAACATAAACTATATTCTGTTCTTTATCTATAAAAGATTTTTATTTAACTTAGGTTTTACAATCATAAATTGTATTTTTATGTGTGCATTTTTTATAGTCTTGTATTAAGAGCATGCTTACAATTAAAAAGCTTGCTCTGAAAAAAAGTCCTAACAAACTTTTCTAAACAAAATTAAGACTTTTATTCAAAACAGCCTTGTAATCAATTCTTCGGTGTTCTTTGAATCTTTTCTTTTCCTCGTGCAGATATTTACTGTTGAACTAAATATATATACAATATACGAAATTAAAGTACGTATCTGCCGCTCAAAATACTTAAAGATGCTTCATTTAAATGACCATCATAAAGTAATTTCAAACCTTTTATTGCAGCAGCTAGCTAATCAATTTGATAAGGTCTGTTTCGATTCAGTTCAAGAAACATCGATAAAAAATGCATTAACAAAATATTAAGTTAAAGATGTAGAAAATAATAAATATTTCTGTCAAACTTCGTTAGTCAATATACCAGAATAACCAATTGCCATTACATTACAGATATTTAATTAAATAGCAGCTTAGAGAAATGGCTTAAGTCTGCTCATTATACAAAAACTTAAGCCATAATTCCAAACTGCTATTGAATTCTTGTTTATGTCATGACTAGAACTGCTCTCCTTCCTCTGGATTGCTAGTAAAAATGTTTGTATTGTTTAAAAGTGTTAGTTTGAGAGCTCAGAGAAAAGAGACAATTAGAACAAAAGTTTATGATGATTCAGAAAAGAAACAGATATACACAATACAATAAAAGTAAAATAAAACAACATTTGAAAAATTCGTATTATGCACAATCGCTCATTACAAAGGATTTTTTAAACTGTAAATTGATGAATATAGTTTGCAATTTTTTTATTTGCATCCTAAATGAAATGATTCTGTTTCTTTTTTTAAGGCATTACATTTAATTTACTAGGCATTATTTTAATTAAATATATATCTATATATATAAAATGAAAAATGGATGTATCGTACAATGATTATGTTTAAATGAATTTGTACATTAATGTTCTAGCGTACATTTTATTTGAAATGTTCACTTAATATGACATAATCAAGCTTAAACAAAAAATGTGTCTTAAGCATTTATACACTATAAATGTAGATGATAAACATATAAATAAATGAATAAATGGAAACAATCTCTTTTTAAAAAGGTATACTACAAATATAATGCTCTAATAATCTTGCACTCTACTTAGACAATAATGATAAAAAGAAATATCAAATCCTAGATATAACTCACCAATCTGGTAGTCTATACTAACAAAAATAAATTAAACTCCGACTTTTATATCGTTCACCCACATGTTCACATAGGAAAGTAGATCATGCCAATTTATTGACTAGTGGGGCTGTGGTAGATTGAAAAAGAAATTTGTTGTCTGAAAAGTGTTGTTAACGATTTTATTACTAAATTAAGTAATTTCTGTCATACTAACTAAAACATTTACCCCCCCAAAAAATAATTTTTTTTTAAGAGAACAAATCTATTTAGTATGCATTTAAGTAAAATATAATTTAAAAAACAATAAATAAGTAATGTTTTATTTTATTATACACGTGAACTGCCCCACTATATAATGAAACACGTACATGTAACTAAAAGGAAAAGTTATTTTCGTTTGTTTCTTTGTTGAGGCTTTGAATAGGAGATTGGCCTTTACAAAACAATTAGATCCATTAAATAATCTCTCAATAACATTAGTTAGACCAGGTTCACATTTAACTTCCCATTCACCTATCCTTTAGTCTGTTGGACCGTTGGGGTACCACAGAAGATCTGTCAAAGATTCCTTTCTGTCCTTTGACTTTAGTTTAATTTTATTCACTAACAGGCCTGACCATTCTTTTGTCTTCCCATCGCTTTCTCTGTCTTCTTCTTCATCTTCTTCTTGGTTCCCTGAGAGAGGTCTTTGAGAGCCCTGGGGACCTTTTCATATGGTACTGTTCCTGAGAGAGGTCTTTGAGAGCCCTGGGGACCTTTTCATGTGGTACTGTTCCTGAGAGAGGTCTTTGAGAGCCCTGGGAACCTTTTGATGTGGTACTGTTCCCTGAGAGAGGTCTTTGAGAGCCATGGGGACCTTTTGATGTAGTACTGTTCCCTGAGAGAGGTCTTTGAGAGCCCTGGGGACCTTTTCATATGGTACTGTTCCTGAGAGAGGTCTTTGAGAGCCCTGGGGACCTTTTGATGTGGTACTGTTCCCTGAGAGAGGTCTTTGAGAGCCCTGGGGACCTTTTCATATGGTACTGTTCCTGAGAGAGGTCTTTGAGAGCCATGGGGACCTTTTCATATGGTACTGTTCCTGAGAGAGGTCTTTGAGAGCCCTGGGGACCTTTTCATATGGTACTGTTCCTGAGAGAGGTCTTTGAGAGCCCTGGGGACCTTTTCATATGGTACTGTTCCTGAGAGAGGTCTTTGAGAGCCCTGGGGACCTTTTGATGTGGTACTGTTCCCTGAGAGAGGTCTTTGAGAGCCATGGGGACCTTTTGATGTGGTACTGTTCCCTGAGAGAGGTCTTTGAGAGCCCTGGGGACCTTTTGATGTGGTACTGTTCCCTGAGAGAGGTCTTTGAGAGCTCTGGGGACCTTTTGATGTGGTACTGTTCCCTGAGAGAGGTCTTTGAGAGCCCTGGGGAACTTTTGATGTGGCCATACAATTTTAGTTAACTTTTTTTTGACAATGGTCAGCAGATTATCGTGGGGTCCAATTGCTGTATTAATCCTGTTTCTAATCTCTTCATTCGTGATGTGGACTTTGTAAGGGACACCTTTGATTTTTACCTTTTTACCTGCCTAAGTGGACCACACAAACTGTCTTAGTAAACTTGTTTTTTTTAATTGATTCTTATTTTGTCAGGTAATAGAAATAACTCCTCAAAATTTAGATTGATCCAGTAAAAACTTTTTACCAGACAGACTACACACTGAGTAAGTTGACATAAGCTTTGTAAAAAATATTTCTAATCGCAAAGATTTATTGTTGTTGGTCTAGATCTATTACATCTTTAATTACACGACTGATCCAACTAATTGATACAATTACACTTCGTATAACGTTTGCTGTTTTTTTTAATATACTTTTTTGTTTTTTCTTGTATATTATCTGATAACATAAACATTCGCCTTTCTATTTTTTTATTATATTGTAATGATTCTCTGTACCATGCATTCTAAAAACACATCTAGCACAAGAACTTTACAACAAGTTGCAAATAACAATGTAGCGGTTTAATCGCGAATGCATCAACAGCTAATACAACACAATAGGCTACAGCAAATTCAAATGCTTTCTTGCACTTAACAGAACTGCCTAATAAACACTACTAATCTCTTTCTCTAGTCCTGGACTTGTACAGCTAGATCTACATTATCGAGGATTCGCATTCTACCTCACCGTCCTTACTGGTTGATGTTTATTTGTTTCTTGTTCTGATCTCAACTGATCTGTTCTTGTGTGTCAAAATGTCAGGTGTCCAGGTCAGCTTGTGTGTGTGTACTGTGTTATCGTGAACTGTTTTGTCTATCTTGTGCAATAAAGCCTAGGATCAAGACAAGTCTTCCTGTAGTGTTTTATTAGGTTATTACACTGCCTTGCTGTCCTGGACTGAATTGTCCTTTCTTACACACTGTCTCTCGCCGTGAAGGTTTTCGATCACAGGGCCATAACACGGGTCATTATTGCGTGTATTAGCAGTACTGTCCGTTGTCCATCGACAGCCGTTGACATGTGTGATACGCCTAAGTCAGGTGTGTCAGTAGGTCGCACACACATTAACCCTATCAGTCCGCCAATGGAGTTACAATAAAATATATTAAAGTTCATATTTCTAGCCTGCAGTGTTCTCATAGACTACCAGGTAGACTTGTTGCGTTCTTGATGAGTTGTTTCAACTCCTCCCTATTTACGTTTAAAATTAACTGACATTTGTATGAGCTAATTGCAGAATACCACTAGATGAGAAGATTACATTGAAAAATAAGGTATTTTACTTAATCAAATAACATCCATTGTAGTTCAGCATTTAACGTTATTAATTAATTTTGAATAAATACAGTATTCGTTAACTTTGATTAACTTACCTCTTTTTTAAACACATATTTAAACATAGACAGACAAAGAAAAGCACATAACAAGCATGTGATAGAAAAATACATTTTATTATTAATCATAAGAATATTTTATACGAGAAACACAAGAAAAATGACTATTAGTTTATTGAATTTTTTAATTACTACACATTTTTCCAAACGCTTTATGTTAGTCTGTTTTTCATTCACCGCTAAACCAAACTAATAAATACTGCAATGAGTTCATTTATGGTATTTTTTTTAGCGTAATATTTTTCAAATCTCAAATTTATTAACATTCGTTATACAAAGAAATTACTTTGCCTGTTTTTGAAAAAATATAAGATACTTAAATCAATCAGAAACTACATTGTATACTTGTTTTTATTTTGTGGCAAAAACTACTGGGTTAATTAGGGAGAATATTTAAATTTATCATTTATCTAAAGAGACCAATTAAAACCTGGAAGAATGGGTCGAAGCAGTGACGAATTACATTAAATTTTGTGAAAACATGTGTATCAGTTCTAAGACTATTAAAATCTGCAGATATCGCCTGCCTATCGCACGCAAGCGGATCCAGAACTTTTGAGGGGGGGTGCGATTTTTTTTCCAAACCCAAAGTCTAACGCCCAGTAACCCATAAATTTATTTATTTATTTATTTCCTTATAAGGGGTGCACAGGATAGGACTTTTATTTAATTGGCCGCAGCAGAATATGGTGGGATAGTAAAATATGATATTCGGCCGGATCCGGAGCCGGATACCTACATGTCTTGTAAATAGCTTGTGTTGCTGAAAGTTTTGCAAAACTGTTAAATAACATATCTATATTCCTACTAATTTTTTCTTTTTTTTATTTACTGATTGATGATTAAAGCTAAACATTATTTATGAACAGAAAGCCCTATCACAAACTAACTTGTGTATCATGAGTGCGAGTGTGTATCTACGAGACCACCAACAATAAAGGGGTGTGATGGATGGTCGGTGATGGTACAAGTATATTTAACTAGTTACTAATGTAAATCTCTAAAATGTTAATTGCAATCTGGGTTGTATAGTAGACTTATTATTGAGATATATGTTTAGATCTACATACTACAGCTATATAGATTAGGAAAATCAATTCTAGAATAAAGTCCCACCTAAAATAAACAAAATCAATACAAAAAAACAGTCACAATCCACATCAAACAAGTATGTTGCCAGTCATTTCCAGATCCTCCCTTAGTCAACCAGAGCCTGCCGAAGACTTGCTCTAAGAGTGTCTTTATTCCTTTCAAACCGTTTTAAGTGCCGCCATTCGAGCTGGCTCTTCTTTGAATTCCTTCAATTCCAGCTCGTCTAGCCGTATCACAGATGTCTTATGAAATAAGATCCCACTTGCATGGACGCCCAAAGGGGGTTCAGATGCACCCCCCCCTTTAGATTCTGAGAAGCCGAATTTTAGCCAACTTTTTTACACCTTTAAATCCATGAACTTCTTCTACATAGCAACTGTGGTACTTCCACTGAAGTACAGTTGTAAGAATAAAACTAATAACAATAATAATAATCTTTACTATCAAGAAGGAAATGTTCTACAATATAATGTTATGACTGTGCCATGCGCACCGCCATCCAAGATAGTGCAGAAAGAAGGTGCGCACTATCTGTGACTAAACAAGTCGAATGTTGACATGAGAGAGAGAACGATTTCCGCCCAAGTAGAGAGCCAATGTGGAGATGCTGTACTCAAAGCAGATGCCCCTTTGTGTTTGTCATGTCTCTGTGTAAATAAACGACTATGTCTCGTTGAGACGCCTCCCTACTGTTATGACATTGGTGTCAGAAGTGGGATCAAAGGCGACTCAACGAGAAGAGGTAGGATTCAATCACAATGGCATCGTTGAAACAACTAGACCAGCTTTTAGTTAAAGAACTAAGGCAGGATCATCGTTACAGACGCCTGAAGCTTGGTGGTAGCAAGGAGGTGCTTACAGCTCGTCTCCGGCAAGCCCTAATTGATGAAGACGAAGATCCGGAGACCTACCTATTTAAAATTGAACCGGAGATTTACTAGCTTATTGGCAAGATAAATGAAGGTATTGATGCAATGTGTGAATAAATTTACAGTTTGGGGAAAAAAGGTGGATAAAATGGTGTCAGTTGCGTGTAGACTCGTTGGTAAAGAAGTTGCGTGGTCAAGACTGTGGCTGCACAAACAGTGGTGACGGAGACGCTGGGAATTGGAGCGCCGTCTGTGTCTGTGTTGTGGGCAAGTCTTGTGACTTTCAAGACGAGAAACATGACAACGATTGCTGTGATGATCTCAACGATATGTACCGAATCGAACGGAAAGAGACAAATGAAGAAACTTAAGACTGTTACGTGCCTGAAGCATTTGTTCCTGTTGTACCTGTTACCAGTATCTTAACTGAAGTCTGTTATGTGCCTGAAGCGTTTGTTCCTGTTTTACCTGTTACCAGTACCTTAACTTAAGACTGTTAAGTGCCTGAAGCGTTTGTTCCTGTTGTACCTGTTACCAGTACCTTAACTGAAGTCTGTAATGTGCCTGAAGCGTTTGTTCCTGTTTTACCTGTTACCAGTACCTCAATGAGCCGGACGGAGCAAGACAACGTTGGGTCTGCGTTCAAGCCTGTTACTATGGACCGTAAAGACCTCTGCCTATCTTTCGGTGCTTACGAGGAAAATTTGAAGCTTGACAACTGCATCCAGAGGTTTAGCATGAACTGTACGTGCGGCGCATCACACATAGAATTTAGATGCCAAGAAAACCACCACCATATGTACTTCTACCATCATCATCGACATTGGCATAGCTGAATGTCAATCAAACCACTCTAAATCTAAGCTGTCAAGAGGAAGACATTTTCCACTTGAACCTGAAGAGACCTATATTCTGGACGTGAGACTGTTATCTGAGGATGACTGCGGTGCATTGGTCTTTGTTTGCAACGTGGCTGCATGTGAACCTGCAGCTCCCTTGAGAGGCGTCTGTCGGGAAGGTCTGCTGAGACAGCGTGTCCGATAAACGGCTGTACTGAAGAAAACAGTGCTCGACACTATCTCTTTGTGTGTCAAACGGCCACGTCATCGTCGCAACAACAGCCTGATCAACTGGAGAAAGAGAAAGCGGTACCAGAGGAAAACAGTGCGGATGCCTTCGTGGGGAACACGCTAGTTGTCGCCTGTGACTCCCACGGATCGACCTCCACCTGAACTCTCAAACCTCAGCTGCAGTGTTTCTATTCGGTACGGAAAGCGCTAAGAAGGGGGCAATGTTATGACTTTGCCATGCGCACCACCATCCAAGATAGTGCAGAAAGAAGATGCGCACTATCTGTGACTAAACAAGTCGGATGTTGACATGGCAGAGAGAACGATTTTCGCCCAAGTAGAGAACCAATATGGAAATGCTGTACTCAAGGCAGATGCCCCTTAATGTTTGTCATGTCTCCGTGTAAATAAACGACTATGTCTCGTTTAATTGCCTCCCTTCAGTTATTACAATAAGTACTACATTTCACAAAACTAGCCTCGACTTATCAGGAATTTATGCAGACAATATATGTGCACCACCTCCCTGAATTCAGAGTAGCCTAATTTTAAACAATTTTTTGCACCTTCAAATCAATTAACTTCTTGAAAGTAGAAAGTTAACCAGCAATGCCTCCACTTAAGTATAGTGTCAAGGATAAGCTATTATTGTAATATAATAAAATAAGCTAATCAGTAGTTGATGGCCGACCATGTCTGTGAAATATGCTTCTCGAGAGACAAACTTTTCCCTTCGCAACTTGAGATGAAGTGACCTCTTCATTGCTGGTGGAAACCTGGGTGGTGAATTTGGAAGTGCTGTCTACACATTAATGGACTTCTGGCAAGTGTAAGAGGTATGTCAGGTAGAAATGGAAAGTAGGAAGAAATTTCTTCCCCAAGCATGCGCAAATGTTCTTTCACTGAAATTATTATTTTATCTGTTTGTCAAGTTCATTGTCAATTTTCTTATAGTGAGCAGATAAGATTGGCAACATGTATAAATTATTTTTATCTATTAGTGTTTGCAAATTTGAACTTTTATTTGGAAGGATCAGAGTGTTTCAGACAAATTGAGCCCTGTTACATTTGATCAATGCAGTTATGTTTTTAAATACTTGCAATTCTTGTGGCAGTGTCTTTGTTACTAATTTTTGTCGATGAATCACACAGTGAGTTTCGATAACTTATGATGACTCATTCTGTACCAAACTTTGAAATGCAGACCTACATACTTAGAAACT
Source organism: Biomphalaria sudanica (assembly GCA_036873155.1). Taxonomy (NCBI): domain Eukaryota; kingdom Metazoa; phylum Mollusca; class Gastropoda; family Planorbidae; genus Biomphalaria; species Biomphalaria sudanica. The sequence continues at coordinate 288,557 of JAZGLO010001666.1, read as the reverse complement.
TGAAGAACCATCTTTGTTGAAAAATTAAATATGTGCTTTTGTAATCTTTCTTCGTGGTTTGCAAAAGAGAAACTCGTCTTTCAAATCGCCATCTTTTTACATACACATCTTTACTTTGAAATACTGGCTAGTTAGTCTATAAAAGCTCGGATCTGGAGTGTTCAAATGACTTTGCATTTATTTTGGCTACATAGATTTGACTCAAAGAAACCCATTACAAATATCGCACTGGGTTTTTTTCAATTTCCGCTTGAACTATTGAAGTAAAACCATATCGACAGTATATTTTCTTTTCTTATCATTCATATGTGCGAGAACCATTGTCGAGTGGTGATCTCTAAGAAAAACATTTACTTCAATAGCAACATGTACTAGTAAACGAATGAGTATTATTAACTTAAACGGATTGGTTTTTCAATTTCGTTACTACGTCACCATTTAAACATATGACTCCATTAAAATGTAAGGTTGCGGTATGCATTAGTTTACATTAATTTAAACTGTCAAAAATAGTTATAGTTTCAGATCATTCTGTTTCAATTGTCGTATTTTATGCTAAAATAACAATAAAGAAAAAAAACTTTCAATGGTTTAAAAAAAACAATTTTGTACAATATCAAGTCTTTCAAGTTAGAATAGACAAAAATAATCCATGTTTTCGATAGTATTAGGCGACCCCTGGCAAATCGTGAATCGACCCCAAGGGGGTCGCGACTCACAGGCTGAGAACCTCTGCCCTAGAAAAAGTCGAGTTTTAAGTCTAGGATATCAATTTTTAGCTATTAGTTTTGTGTGAAATGTCTGTCCGTCTGTCCCGTTTAGATCTCGTAAACTAGAAAAGATATCGAAAATCCGACATCACAATATTTTAGACCATTCAAAGTTCTGATGCAACGGCTACTTTTTTTTTTCTGAAAGCGAAATATCTAATTTTTAAAATCAGTTATGCAGTTTTTTTTGTTTGTTTTTTTTTGAGACTTCAAAACTATTAGATCAATTATAAGACAATCAGATCGGTCAGGGGAGTCGCGGTGGCTGAGCGGTAAAGCGCTTGGCTTCTGAACCGGGGTTCCCGGGTTCGAATCCTGGTGAAGACTGGGATTATCAAATTCGGAATCTTTGACGCCTCTGAGTCCACTTAGCTCTAATGGGTATCTGACATTAGTTGGGGAAAAGTAAAGGCGGTTGGTCGTTGCAGGACCGGTCTTAGGCCACTGCAACCTATGCGGTCGCAGTGGGCCCTGCGCTTTCATACGCTTCACGCAAATTCAGGGTGTAAATATAAAATTGCAAAATAAATACGAAAAACTCCTGGAAATCTCCTGAATGTATTAAAATCTCTTAAAAACCCTTTAAAATCTCCAGAAAAATAAGCAAAATAGTCCTTTATGGGTGTCATTCATTGCGGAAATCGTCAATCCTACGCGTGATAAAAGGAAAAAAGGCATTGTCAGCTTTCGTGTAATAATCGGGCAAATTTATACCTTAATTGGAAGTTCCAATACTTTATTTACTATTATAGTCACTAGCATATAAATATGCTATTGGTTACAAGGTTCGTAAAGTACAGATCGCAATAATTAACTTAGTCGATTTACAAAATCTAAACTTTTTTTTATTATCCTTATTCCCACACAGACTAGACCCGCGCAATCAGTTTCGCATAGGGCCCCGCTATTGCTAGGATCGGCCCTGGGTCGTTGTGCTGGCTACATGACACCCTCGTTAACCGTAGGCCACAAAAACAGATGAACTTTACATCATCTGCCCTATAGACCACAAGGTCTAAAAGGGGAACAACTTAGACCAGGCTCACATCTAACTTTACATTCACTTTCACATATCCTTTGATCTGCTGGACCGTTGGGGCACTACACAAGATCTGTTAACCTTCTTTCTCCATTCTTATCTCTCATTTGTCTTTGATATAATTTCATTCGGATGTTCTTTCTGAAAATATTGAAGCCTGCCTGGGTGGACCACTTCGGGGGCCGATTTTCGGTTTGTGTTTCCACACAAACTGTCTTTTGTAACCTTGTTATTGCATAAATCTGTGTCTATGTGGTCTAAAACATGTTTTATGCTGTTTTTTTTTTTTGAAAGTCTATGAGACAAAATTTGTATAACATTTCTTGAAAAATAAAAAAAATAAAGACAATTGTTTTCGCCCTCTCTCTTATAAACAAATCATTGTTTGACAATAGATGTTTGCTATCTTTTTTTATTCCTCATGATACCGAGATCGGTAAATCTTCCCATCAAAGACCCCTTGTTTTTCAGGTCAATTATTTGCAGTTGTCTATCCGCATGTATGATGACGTACTGACGTGACCTCAACTGCGCGCGCGCCTTTCTAGCAGAGCGCGCCCGGTCACTGTCTCTCCCCCCCTCTCACTCCCTCTCCCTCTCTCTCTCTCTCTCTCTCTCTTCTCTTTTAGCCTGTTTTAGTAAATCTCATCTCTATGTAATATAGATATAGATCTAAATTTTTAATACAAATTATTATTTAAATAATATTCATGTCTAGATTGTATTTAATGTCTTTAATAGGGAATTTAATTTTAATTAATTTATATTAATAATTAATTATACGCCTCTTTGCTAAAAAAAAAAATCTAAGCGTGTGTTCTGTTCATTTTAAATACGTTTTTTTCTGCCTTGGTTGTTTTGTTTTTTTTAACAAAGTATGACTCTCTGTTTGAATCATTTTAACAGGATAGTAATAAGCAAAGCATTAGTTTAAAAAAAAAAATTAATACCTAAGGATTAGTTGCCATATTTTAGAAGATGTAATCTTATTTTTCTTATTAGCGGCACCGTCTGTGTGTCTGTCCGTCTGTCCGTCTGTCCGTCTGTCACACTCAGATCTCGAAAAGTAGAAAAGATATGAAAAATATTATTTCATCATTAAATCCGGCTTGAAAAGTTTAATTTATAAATCTAATTATGCAAGCGATTCTTTTAATAAAAATACACCCATTCTAAAACAATTATGTAAATGTAAGGGAGGCAATGTTACAATATGCTAACAAAGATGTATAATTTTTGTGTATTTTCAGTATCACTAAGTCAAATATATTTATAAAATCTACAGGAAATGTTTACAACAAATATAAAAATACTTAAAGATGTTTTTTTCTGGTTAACTAGCTGTTAACATAAAAAGAAAACATTTGTTTGCTTATAAAGGCTAATAATGCACTTTGTATGTAAATATCATGCAAGTTTTTTAAAATGGACTTTTTAAGCAGTGACTTTCGTGCAGTAGCGTAACGTTACAACATAGGCGGAAGCTAAACCAATTCCTTATTTATTTTTTTGTTTAGTGCCCCCATCCGAATAAAAGAAGCTTATTTTTGTGCGTTTGTCTGTTGGTCGGTCTGTCCGTCACGATTAGATTAACAAATAACACTAGAGGTTATTGTATATCTGATTTAACCTTTAATTTTTCATTCAGAAATATTGCAATAGTATCTATGATAGATTGTTCCGGATGTTTTGTGAAAAACAAATCAATGCCGATGAATATTTGCTTGCTCTTCTAACTTATATTAGATTTTATTTCCATGTTTAAACGTTGAAATAAACACATGATCTTTAATATATTGTTCCGGTTTTTTTATGTAAATAGCATATAAATGCTAAATAAAAATATCTATACTGATTTATATTTCATTAACTATAAAGTTGTTCCGGATATTGGTTTTAAAACAAATTTATGTCAAATAATTTTTTTTTTCAAAAATATCGACCAAAGGTTATTAAGGATTTTTAAATAAGAAAGTAATTTACTAGAAACAATTATTGAAAATGAATTTTTAGACTTATTTTACATTTAATTTTCTTTCCGAAACATAATAAAAGTTGTTTAATCGGTAAAGAATGTTCCGGATTTTGTTTTAAAAAAATCGACCTACATTACCTTAATTTTTTAACAAATCGTCGCCAAAAATGATCAGAATTTTATATGAAAAATCTAATAACGCTAATAAATGTTTGAAATCACTATTCTAATAAATAAAACAAATAATTTTTCTCATTTACGAAAATTGGTTGTTCCGGATTTTTAATGAAAAATAGTTTAACTCTATTTATGTAAAATTGCACTTCTCTCTTACGCTTCATTTAACTTTATATCAAAAACGTTAAAAAATCTAATTATCGTTAATATTATGCTCTGATTTTTAAGGAAAACAACTTCCTAACACCAAAGTATGGTTTGATAAAATCTTCATAAGGGTATGGTTCATCTAATTTTGATAACAGACCATCCCAGAAATTTAATTAACGGCCTTTGATTAATCTGGAATTCTTATTTTTTTCTCACTATAAATATATAAACATCCGGAACAATCTATAATAGAAACTTAAAACTAATGCGATGTGAGGGAAGGGAAATTAATTTTAATCAGATTTTCAATAGCTTTTAGTCTTTTATTTTTCTCGCTATTAACATAACGGACAGACAAACTGACAGACAAAACAAAAAAAAAGCGTCTTTAATCCTTTAATATATATGTAAATATATTAAGTCTAACTAGCCCATCAAATGAAATGCTAAAAGAACAAATTCGGTGCACCAATGTCTATGATCCCTCGAGAAGCTGCTCGTATAGAAGACATTTTTTTAGTCTAACTAGGACGTGTGACGTAATGGAATCTTTTTTCCTTTGACGTCATATGGAGTTATTCTTAAAATGAAATGCTAAAAAAAATCACTCGGTGCACCAATGTCTATGAACACTCAACAAGCTGCTGGTATAGATGATATGTTTTAGTCTAACTAGACCGTGTGACGTAGTGGATTTTTTTCCTTTGACGTCATATGGAATACATTCTTTAAATCGTAAAACAACTCGGTATAGTAATGTTTATTAAACCTCGTAATTTGACTCGCATTTTAAAAAGACATAATAGATTTAGATCTACTCTAGATTTTTTACACTAGATCTAGATTTTTTTTCTTACACTAGAGCTAGATTTTTAAAGCTAGATTTAGATTTACGTTCTAATTAAAATCATTATAGGATCTAGATCTAGAATTTCTTGGCGTAGTTTAAAATGTTTGTTGTTTTACATGTTTCGGATGTTCCTTCAGAGTTGTAGTCCAAACCACCCGTAGGACGAAGGGGGATGAGGGAGCGGGTAGGGTTTGAACCAGGAACCATCGATGAATCCAAACGACAGTCAAGCGCGCAAACCGCACTAACAGACAGCCATGATTTAGACTAGATCAAGATCTTTAATTTGATTTCTAGGCTTAAAGTGTAGATTTTTTTTCTCAAGTCTAGATTGTCAATATGTCAATATTGCAATGGTATAAAATACTAAAACTAATCTACTATTTTAATATTTAGATTTTGCAATTAGTCTATATTATTATATTGTCTATTGATTATCTTGTGTTGTTTTTTTATATAAATCTTATCTAAATTACATCTACATTATCCCAAATATATATTTTAGATCTAGATCTAGTAGATATAGATATTGAGAGTGCTTAATTAGTAGTTTAATTTAGGTAGATCTACATCCTCATTCTAGTTCCATTTAGGCCTAAATGAAAATGCTCAAGGGTACCAAAAGATTATCTAAAATCGCTCTTCTGACATATTGTACATTAAGTAGTTGTCATTCCGTAATGTGTAGGTATATTATCAATAGTAGGCTATAAGTTTGTAACCAGTTTGTCATTAGATTAAGAGAAATGCCTGGTCGTGCGGTTAGCGCGCAGAACTGATTATCTCTACGGTCTCGGTTTCATACCCTGCTCGATGCCGTCCACAGTCGACCAGCGAATATGGGGATCCGACAGGGATCCGTCTCCCTCGGGGGCCGCTTCTGAGTTTGTGTGGCAACACAAACTCTCTTTGTAATCTTGTTTAATATTTATTTCTAGTAAACAAAAAAAAATGTGTATTTTGTATATTTTTAGGTTTTCTGAGATTTAGGCCCAGTGTTGACACACTGCGTAATTCCGTAACTGGGTTTTTATATTAAGAGTACGCTAAAGATTGACATTTTTTAACCATGATAAAGTTGCCAACCGTAATATGTCTCCTTCTGTCTTGAAAGACAAAGGACGCAAATTATATAACCAGATTAATCATTATTTTGGGTTTCTTCTTGAGTCCACGAACAATCGGATGTTTCTAAGTAAGCCGATTTCGAAGAGGCAAAGTTAGCCACTGTTCGCCATTGTTCGTGCATCTGAATGCTCCTGTTTTAGAGCTATCTAAAAGGACTGCTTTCTTTTGCATCCCTTTCTTTATGGCAGATTTATTTCTATCACTATCGGCGTGGTTCGTACCAGCACACTCCGTTTGCTCTGTTGTCCATCCTTCGCGATTTTCTCAAAATATTTTGTTTATACATGTATTCGTCAGAGTTCACTTGCAAACATCTCTGTTGGTAAATATTGTGCGTTTTAGGATCTCCGCAAGCTTAGATGCTCAGAATATAGGATGTTCTCAGGAATTTGTTCATCTGGCATGCGGGTACATATTCGATCCATCTTGGTTTTCTGTGTCCAAAAAGCATAGATACTTTGTGTATTGTCCAGTTTCAAAGTTTCTAATTTAAAACACATTCCCCCAAAAATTCCACATTATGGACATGCACCCAGGGAGTAGGTTCCTATCCGTGGATAAGCTACTTAGGCTCTAAGTTCCACTAGACCTGTAGCTCGATGGCCTGCTCTGGGTCAACCGGCTGGTCACGCTGAGCTGCCAGCATAGGTCATCGACCTAGAGGGTCAATCAGGGAACTGCTGTAGAGGACTCGTCGGACGCAGCAGCTGACTGAGTATAGCGCCAGTGTAGCCCTGACGCGCTCATTTTGGACACCCGAATGGCTCGACCCCTTGTTGGACTCGATGGCGGGTGGGGAGCAAAGGTGTTGAACAATCACAAATGTCTACGGACAACAGAAAAAAAAATACTGGCCCCAGATTTATGTCTTGGCAAGAAACGAAGAATAAAAGAAAGGAGGAGAACTCAAGAAACTCTATCTGGCCATCATTTCTGGTGGCCAGGTGCACAGAAGAAGGGGAAAGCCTAACAAAGATGAGCCCTTTTTCTCATCTACAAGGCATTTAAGGAAGTAGTGGGAGAGCCCAAGAGTGTATCAAAGTTGGACGAGTCTTCTGAACTTCTCGTACAAATTGATAGCAAGATACAATTCGATGAACTTCTATGATGCAGAGGAATCTGTGATCTCCATGTTGACGTCATACCACACAAGAATCTGAACACCAACTGATGTGTAATCAGCTCTAGAGACCTGATGGAATTTAAATGGTAAAACAACTCGGTATAGTAATTTTTTAAACCTCGTAATGTGACTCGCATTTTAAAAAGACATAATAGATTAAGATCTACTCTAGATTTTTTACACTAGATCTAAAAAATTTTTACACTAGAGCTAGATTTTTTACCACTAGATCTAGATTTTTTTCTTACACGAGCTAGATTTTTAAAACTAGATTTAGATTTAAGTTCTAATAAAAATCATTATAAAATCTAGATCTAGAATTTCTTGGTCTAGTTTAGAATGTTTGTGTTTTTACATGGACGACGGGGGATAGGAACGGGCAGGGTTTCAACCTGGGAACATCGATGAATCCAAACGACAGTCCAGCGCTCAAACCGCACTAACAGACAGCCATGATTTAGACTAGATCAAAATCCATAATTTTAATTTCTAGGCTTAAAGTGTAATTTTTTTTAATTCTAAAGTCTAGATTGTCAATATGTCAATATTGCAATGTTATAAAATACTAAAACTAATCTACTATTTTAATATTTCTTATTGCAATTAGTCTATTAATTGATTACCTAGTGTTTTTTTATATAAATCTTATCTAAATTACATCTACATTATCCCAAATATATATATTTTAGATCTAGATCTTGTAGGTATAGATATTAAGAGTGCTAAATTAGTAGTTTAATTTAGGTAGATCTTTATCCTCATTCTAGTTCCATTTAAATGAAAATGCTCAATTATCTAAAATCGCTCTTCTGACATATTGTACATATCCGGTAGTTGTTATTCCGTAATGTGTAGGCATATTAGCAATACATACATATATTAGACATAAATGAATAACAGCACCAGGGACCAAGTTTTTACGAGAAAAAGTAGTGAATTAAAATGCTACGAAAATAAGGGCATGCGCCGACCGAGGCTCGAACCTGTTACTCAGGATTCGACACCACCGCCTAGCGATAACGCACCAAGCAAAACTAACCTCTTGACCATCGGAATGTCCAAAAAAACATTCTTCTGATCCAGAGTCATTTCGACCGTATGCAAATTACCACCCCAGTGGTCAAAGGTCACAAGCCCCAGCTAGCTCCTCCCCCACCCTCGCAGCATCCGTTCACCAACAACTTCGATAGAGCCGACAGAAACAGCCGTTAGGCACGTATTTGACAAACGATGGCTCTATCTAATTGTATATCTCTCACAAAGACAAGTGGACAACATAAACACATTACATATAGAATCTTCAGTGGGTACGAGCAATAATGCTGTAAATGTAAACAGAGTTAAAGCTAGGTGCTGAAACGAATGATACATACATATATTAAACATAAATGAATAACAGCACCAGGGACCAATTTTTTAAGAGAGGAAGTAGTGAATTAAAATTGTTAAATTTATTCTTGTTGAATTTCAAACAAAATTAATTGTAAAAATAATTTAAAAAAAAAACAAGAAAACGTGTTCGGGCCTTTGTGTCTTGCTGCTGTCACTTTTTTTTAAAAAGTTGTCTGCATTTCATTTTTTTTTCTTCGGTCGCGACCAGACCGGCCCATTTGGTATTGGCCCACCAGGCATTTGCCCGTTTGCCCATATAGCCAGTCCGCCCCTGATTTTTATGTCAAACAACCTACTGCAATTAAATGAATGATGTCAACGGCAAACGTGAAGTCTGTCTATGATTATTCATTAGAAATAATAGTAACCAAATAATGTGCGTAGCCAGGATTTTTTGGGGGGAGGAAGGGGAGGGTTGGGTTCCAGTTCCTCCCTCCCGTGCAAAATAAATATGTATGTATGTGTGTGTATGTTTACATAAATAATTTTATTACATTCTGACCCTTCATTTGTTCAGAAAACGTTTATTGTGCTCTAGAATACGTTCTTTCTGGAGTTAGTGGAAAAATTGTAGACTCCTCGCCCTTATCTTCTTATCTTATATAATACAGACGTTACTTCAAAAAAGAAGATGATTACGTCCTACGCGTCATGCATTTAGTCATGCATATTAACCAATGACTTAACCAATGACTTAAATTCTGCCAAGTCACTGGTTTTCTGGCTAGCTCAGGCAACCCATTCCATGCTCTAATAGCACTAGGGAAGAAGGAGTATTTCTACAATTTTGTCCTAGCATATGGGACGAGGAATGTGCCTTTATTTTTGTGTCTTTCAGAGTATTTTATTAAATTTTGTTTTTGTATTTGAAGATTATGGTTCAGTCTTTTATGTATAATTGCTACTTTACTTTTAAGTCTTCTGTCCTTAAGGCTTTCTAAATTTAGTGATTTTACTAATGGTGTTAACCTAGTCAAATGTGAATATTCGTTTGTTATGAATCTCACTGCTCTATTTTGTGTTTGTTCCAGTTTCTTAATGTTTTCTTGAGTTGAGGGGTCCCACACGGTGGATGCATATTCGATTATTGGCCTAACCAAGGTTAAATAACATTTTAGTTTTATGTTCTTATTTGATTGATAAAAATTTCTTTTAATAAACCCTAATGCTTTGTTGGATTTTTTTAATAGTTTCATCAATATGTGGATTCCATGAAAGTTTTTCATTTATTATAACACCTAGGTATTTTGAGTTTTTAGTCTGTGTTACTGGTTTGCCATAAATAAGATAAGTGGAATTAATTTGTTTTAGTTTTTTTGTTACTCTTAACAACTGACATTTTTCTGGGTGGAAAGACATGCTCCAATTTGATTCCCATTTCTGTAATTCATCTAATTCTCTTTGTAAAATATCTGTGTCTTGTGTTGTTTTTATTGTTCTATATATTATGCAATCGTCTGCAAATAATCTGATTTTTGTTCCTGAACTAATGCAATTTGGTAAATCATTTATGTAAATTAAAAATAGTAGTGGACCCAAGACTGTTCCTTGAGGTACACCTGAGTTTACTGTTATTGGTGTTGATTTAAAGCCATTTATTATTACAGTTTGTTCTCTCCCTATCAGAAAATCTTTAATGCACTGATGCAGTGCACCGTTAATGCCGAAATATTTTAATTTTTTACGCAAACTATGGTGGTGAACTTTGTCAAAAGCCTTGGAAAAATCTAGTTAGATAGCATCTATTTGTTCACTATTATCTAAACCTTTTGAAAAATCATCGATTAGTCCTATTAGTTGTGTTTCACATGATCTATATTTCCTAAAGCCATGTTGGTATGGGGTGAGGACATTATGTTTGTCTAAGTGGTTTATGATATTGCTACATATTATGTGTTCAGTATTTTACATGTGATGCTGGTAAGTGATACTGGTCTGTAGTTTCCTGGATCAGATTTTTCTCCTTTTTTAAATAGGGGGGTGACATTAGTTTCTTTCCAGTCCTTTGGTACTCTGCCCTGGTTAAGCGCCCTTGTCAGCAAGGGGTCTGAGGGAGCGATAGGAGCTTCTCCAGCGCTGGGCGGAGCCTCGCCGCCAAGCTCTATTTCCGGTATTGAAAGCCAACAAAATGCATATTCTGAGGTATTGTGGTAACCCGTTTTAGCTCACTCAAGGTATTACTTATGTCCTATCATTTAATTTTGTTTAATTACTCTATTTATTATTAACTTTCTTAAGTTTAGCCAATCAAGCACTAAAAGCACAGCCACAACCCCTTCAATCAAACCCCACTTACTTTGACACCGATGTCGCATTTTACCTTCACCATCTTGACACTTGCCACACTAGACTCTTGACAAGAGTACTGTCAGGACTGAGTTCTGGTCAGCCTGGGTCTCCTGTTTACTGTAGAGGAGAAGGGGGGCATATCAGGTTGTTGACTTCAAAACTGTTATTGTTTTGGGTTGTTTTGATTTGGTGACATGTTTTTGTTGAAAATAATGTAACTCATAATAAGGCAGTGTGGTTTTGTTCCTAGTCCAGGACAGTTGGACTTTAGGATATAGATATATTCGAAGTGTAGACTCTAATTATTTCTCTGTGTTGTCACTATTCAGTCTATAGAATATTAAGCTGATAAATTTTTAATTGATACTGGATATTTCAAATGTCTGAACTGATTCTGTATTATAGTACAGATAATGTAATAAACATGTTATATGTCTGTGAGTTGGCATTATGAATATTTGTTCTATCGTTGTATGTGTCGTTGTGGTATTGCCCAGGACTTGGGTACATTTAGTAATACACATACGTATATTAGAGAAGAAATGAGTCTTGACAAGTACACTCCCTCTATCTATCTTGGCAAACATCCGTTGACCCCCCCCCCCCCCCCGTTTCGGAAGCGGCTGGCCCACTTCAAAGAGCCCATTCAAACGCCTTGAGCAACGTTGATCGGTTGGCGCTAGCCCATGTCCAGGTGTAATCTATCTTGCCCTGACAACCTCCGTTCAACTCCCCCTTTCGTTCTATGACCACCTGGGCAGAAGACAAAGGGACGCGAGCCGACTGATTTCATGGTCTTTCAATTAACCACCTTCGCATTTATCGCCCACCGCTCTTGCCCCACTTCCTATCTATCTTTAAATGGACAAACCTTTCGGTCGTGAGCCATTCACGCTAGAGAGCTGTTTGGGAGCGGACACTCTAGCTTGAGCTTTTCACATTTCATTCCCTTTTTCTTACTTTGGATTGGTGGTAAGTAACTGAGTAAAGTTATTTGAGAACCATTTTTACTCAGTTGTGTATACATATATTTGTGCATTTAATATCATGAATAATGTAAGTAGATTACTTTATGTTTATATTTTATATCATGATTTTATGGCAAAATGTCCAAAGTCATCCCCTTTATCTAGACTAGAATTCATTTATAATTTTTACTTCATGTATTTAGCTCTTTAGCTATCATTTATTTATTACTAGTAAGTTATCGCTCACCACGAGCCCTTTTTATATCATTGTTGATTAATTCTTTGGCAGGGAATTATCAAAATATTTCTGTAAGCATATCGTTTTACCACGTATTTATGTACTATATTTACCGGCCAGGTTAGCAAACACATACTACGTTTCTAAATCATGTCTATTTGCTTATACTCAATGTGGAAGCATGGCCAAGTATCAGTCGTTGAACTTCCCTCCCCTTTCACCTCGTTCATGGAAGCAATGTGTATAATTGCTATTCATCGCGACTGGAGAACATCACTTGTATTACCTTATCATTTATTATTATTAGTATTGTTATTCTCCATTATGGGAGTTCCCATTATTATTGTTATCTCCCTTGATGGAACACAATATTTATTTGTTAGTTCCCCTTGCTATTTATGAAATTAGCTTATAGTTTCTTTACATCATTCTGAAGATGTCCTTCACGGAAAGGCATCTACCTCCCAGTGTTATCATTATGGCTAAGCCGATTTGTACATCATGTCGTTGCAGCTTTTACTTATAGGCGACATCCGTTTAAAGACTTAGCAACCTAACGCTGATACCAGATTTGTTGGCACCAGATCTGTTGATACCAGCTCTACTCATTCTTCACAAGTGTTCAATCAACAACGTTAGCCATAGACCCGTCATTGGCTTGACTGAGAGTAGCCGCAACATAGCCCTGCATCTACGAACCGTTGGAATGCAGTCGGCGCCTGGATCCACTACGCCAGCCCACCAGCAGACAGCGTCAGCACCAGCCACACTAGTCTCATTAGTGCAGCACGCACCGGACACAAAGCTAAGAAACAAGCCTAATGACACACAGACCACTTGGTTCTTGAATCAAGTGATGATACACTTATACATGTAAATACTCTAAACCCCATCCTAGCTACTTTACAGCCTTTTACCTTTTAAGTATTTCTCTTGTTTAATAAACTGTACATAATTTTACATCTTAGTATTTGTCGCCTACATTAAAACGCTGTGCCTGTAGATTATATTTGCAAGTGTTGGTTCTCAAATCATAAAACCCCCTAGACACCCTAAACGGCCAAATCCTAATCCACCTTGTCACAGGTATCTACAGTGCATTATCCTGCTATTAAAAGTTTTATTCCAAAAATCTAATGTGCTATTCTTACTGACTTAGACCCTCGCCGTTCTGTTACTGGCAATGTATGAAGCCTCTTGTCACCTACTCTAAGGACCTCCATTAAAGTGTGGCGCCAGGTTGTACTAGGATGTCATCGCATTGTCATATCTCTTATTATGAGTAATTCATTCTGTCGGAGAACATGTCACGAAAACCTCATGCGACGCTCTTTCACAACCTTACTATGGGGTCGGCTTCCAGTTCGGTTTAGGATTTCCTTAATTTAGACCCGATTTCTATAACTGAAACCTAAAATTTGTCTTAGCCATCTTTGTTAAGCCCCATTTAGTGTTTTTTTTTCAATTTCGGCAGATCACTATTTACTGCACTTTATTAATAGAACCCAGTCACTGGTAGAAATGTGTAACCTCTCGTGACTACGCTCTTGGAATTAGGTGACTAGTTTGCTTTAGTTTTATCGTTTAAATCATCTGTTGTTGTTTTTTTTTGGGGGGGATTAAACTAAAAAATCTCTAAAGTTGTTGTTTTTTAATTCAAAGCCCCATTTAGCTACGGTCATAGAATTTGGAGACTATTATTTGCCTAAGAATAATATTTAAGAAATATGTTTTCAACCTCAAAACTCTCTGTAGGGGGATTTAAAACTCAAAACCATCTGGATAAGTTTTAAACCTTAAAAGAAATGCTACGCTCAAAGAATTTAAGTGTGTAATTTGCCAAAAGAGGTCATTTTATCAGTACAAAAACACTCATTTAAGTAAAACCCTGACAATATATGGTTCCACGACTATTCGTTCACAGACCAATCGTTTACTGGATAGTACAATGTTGTTAATATTATATATTCTCGTCGCGTGTTTAATTTATTTACTTTAAAACATTTGTAGGTATTATTTCCAAAACAAAAAATGTCTAGTGACCAGGTAAATTCCGAGTTGATTTCATTTCGTTGTTGTTGTATGTCTAGAGATCAGGTCTTATCCGAGTTGATTTTATTTCGTTGTTGTTGTATGTCTAGAGATCAGGTCAAATCCGAGTTGATTTCATTTCGTTGATGTTGTTGTATGTCTAGAGATCAGGTCAAATTCGAGTTGATTTCATTTCGTTGATGTTGTTGTATGTCTAGAGATCAGGTCAAATCCGAGTTGATTTCATTTCGTTGTTGTTGTATGTCTAGAGATCAGGTCAAATCCGAGTTGATTTCATTTCGTTGATGTTGTTGTATGTCTAGAGATCAGGTAAATTCCGAGTTGATTTCATTTCGTTGTTGTATGTCTAGAGATAAGGTCTTATCCGAGTTGATTTCATTTCGTTGTTGTTGTATGTCTAGAGATCAGGTCAAATCCGAGTTGATTTCATTTTGTTGATATTGTTGTATGTCTAGAGATCAGGTCAAATCCGAGTTGATTTCATTTCGTTGATGTTGTTGTATGTCTAGAGATCAGGTAAATTCCGAGTTGATTTCATTTCGTTGTTGTATGTCTAGAGATCAGGTCAAATCCGAGTTGATTTCATTTCGTTGTTGTTGTATGTCTAGAGATCAGGTCAAATCCGAGTTGATTTCATTTCGTTGATGTTGTTGTATGTCTAGCGATCAAATCAAATCCGAGTTGATTTCATTTCGTTTTTGCTGTATGTCTAGAGATCAGGTCTTATCCGAGTTGATTTCATTTCGTTGTTGTTGTATGTCTAGAGATCAGGTCTTATCCGAGTTGATTTCATTTTGTTGTTGTTGTTTGTCTAGAGATCAGGTCTTATCCGAGTTGATTTCATTTCGTTGTTGTTGTATGTCTAGAGATCAGGTCTTATCCGAGTTGATTTCATTTTGTTGATGTTGTTGTATGTCTAGAGATAAGGTTAAATCCGAGTTGATTTTATTTCGTTGTTGTTGTAGGTATAGAGATCAGATCTTATCTGAGTTGATTTCATTTTGTTGTTGTTGAATGTCTAGAGATCAGTTCAAATCGGTGTTGATTTCGATTCGTTGATGTTGTTGTATGTCTAGAGATCAAGTCTTATCCGAGTTGATTTCATTTCGTTGTTGTTGTATAAATAGAGATAAGGTTTTATCCGAGTTGATTTCATTTCGTTTTTGCTGTATGTCTAGAGATCAGGTCTTATCCGAGTTGATTTTATTTCGTTGTTGTTGTAGGTATAGAGATCAGGTCTTATTTGAGTTGATTTCATTTCGTTGTTGTTGTATGTCTAGAGATCAGGTCTTATCCGAGTTGATTTCATTTTGTTGTTGTTGTTTGTCTAGAGATCAGGTCTTATCCGAGTTGATTTCATTTCGTTGTTGTTGTATGTCTAGAGATCAGGTCTTATCCGAGTTGATTTCATTTTGTTGATGTTGTTGTATGTCTTGAGATAAGGTTAAATCCGAGTTGATTTTATTTCGTTGTTGTTGTAGGTATAGAGATCAGATCTTATCTGAGTTGATTTCATTTTGTTGTTGTTGAATGTCTAGAGATCAGTTCAAATCGGTGTTGATTTCGATTCGTTGATGTTGTTGTATGTCTAGAGATCAAGTCTTATCCGAGTTGATTTCATTTCGTTGTTGTTGTATAAATAGAGATAAGGTTTTATCCGAGTTGATTTCATTTCGTTTTTGCTGTATGTCTAGAGATCAGGTCTTATCCGAGTTGATTTTATTTCGTTGTTGTTGTAGGTATAGAGATCAGGTCTTATCTGAGTTGATTTCATTTCGTTGTTGTTGTATGTCTAGAGATCAGGTCTTATCCGAGTTGATTTCATTTTGTTGTTGTTGTTTGTCTAGAGATCAGGTCTTATCCGAGTTGATTTCATTTCGTTGTTGTTGTATGTCTAGAGATCAGGTCTTATCCGAGTTGATTTCATTTCGTTGTTGTTGTATGTCTAGAGATCAGGTCAAATCCGAGTTGATTTCATTTCGTAATTTTTGTATGTCTAGAGATCAGGTCTTATCCGAGTTGTTTTCATTTCGTTGTTGTTGTATGTCTAGAGATCAGGTCTTATCCGAGTTGATTTCATTTCGTTGTTGTTGTATGTCTAGAGATCAGGTCAAATCCGAGTTGATTTCATTTCGTTGATGTTGTTGTATGTCTAGAGATCAGGTCAAATTCGAGTTGATTTCATTTCGTTGATGTTGTTGTATGTCTAGAGATCAGGTCAAATCCGAGTTGATTTCATTTCGTTGATGTTGTTGTATGTCTAGAGATCAGGTAAATTCCGAGTTGATTTCATTTCGTTGTTGTATGTCTAGAGATAAGGTCTTATCCGAGTTGATTTCATTTCGTTGTTGTTGTATGTCTAGAGATCAGGTCAAATCCGAGTTGATTTCATTTTGTTGATATTGTTGTATGTCTAGAGATCAGGTCAAATCCGAGTTGATTTCATTTCGTTGATGTTGTTGTATGTCTAGAGATCAGGTAAATTCCGAGTTGATTTCATTTCGTTTTTGCTGTATGTCTAGAGATCAGGTCTTATCCGAGTTGATTTCATTTCGTTGTTGTTGTATGTCTAGAGATCAGGTCTTATCCGAGTTGATTTCATTTTATTGTTGTTGTTTGTCTAGAGATCAGGTCTTATCCGAGTTGATTTCATTTCGTTGTTGTTGTATGTCTAGAGATCAGGTCTTATCCGAGTTGATTTCATTTTGTTGATGTTGTTGTATGTCTAGAGATAAGGTTAAATCCGAGTTGATTTTATTTCGTTGTTGTTGTAGGTATAGAGATCAGATCTTATCTGAGTTGATTTCATTTTGTTGTTGTTAAATGTCTAGAGATCAGTTCAAATCGGTGTTGATTTCGATTCGTTGATGTTGTTGTATGTCTAGAGATCAAGTCTTATCCGAGTTGATTTCATTTCGTTGTTGTTGTATAAATAGAGATAAGGTTTTATCCGAGTTGATTTCATTTCGTTTTTGCTGTATGTCTAGAGATCAGGTCTTTTCCGAGTTGATTTTATTTCGTTGTTGTTGTAGGTATAGAGATCAGGTCTTATTTGAGTTGATTTCATTTCGTTGTTGTTGTATGTCTAGAGATCAGGTCTTATCCGAGTTGATTTCATTTCGTTGTTGTTGTATGTCTAGAGATCAGGTCAAATCCGAGTTGATTTCATTTCGTTGATGTTGTTGTATGTCTAGAGATCAGGTCAAATTCGAGTTGATTTCATTTCGTTGATGTTGTTGTATGTCTAGAGATCAGGTCAAATCCGAGTTGATTTCATTTCGTTGATGTTGTTGTATGTCTAGAGATCAGGTAAATTCCGAGTTGATTTCATTTCGTTGTTGTATGTCTAGAGATAAGGTCTTATCCGAGTTGATTTCATTTCGTTGTTGTTGTATGTCTAGAGATCAGGTCAAATCCGAGTTGATTTCATTTTGTTGATATTGTTGTATGTCTAGAGATCAGGTCAAATCCGAGTTGATTTCATTTCGTTGATGTTGTTGTATGTCTAGAGATCAGGTAAATTCCGAGTTGATTTCATTTCGTTTTTGCTGTATGTCTAGAGATCAGGTCTTATCCGAGTTGATTTCATTTCGTTGTTGTTGTATGTCTAGAGATCAGGTCTTATCCGAGTTGATTTCATTTTATTGTTGTTGTTTGTCTAGAGATCAGGTCTTATCCGAGTTGATTTCATTTCGTTGTTGTTGTATGTCTAGAGATCAGGTCTTATCCGAGTTAATTTCATTTTGTTGATGTTGTTGTATGTCTAGAGATAAGGTTAAATCCGAGTTGATTTTATTTCGTTGTTGTTGTAGGTATAGAGATCAGATCTTATCTGAGTTGATTTCATTTTGTTGTTGTTAAATGTCTAGAGATCAGTTCAAATCGGTGTTGATTTCGATTCGTTGATGTTGTTGTATGTCTAGAGATCAAGTCTTATCCGAGTTGATTTCATTTCGTTGTTGTTGTATAAATAGAGATAAGGTTTTATCCGAGTTGATTTCATTTCGTTTTTGCTGTATGTCTAGAGATCAGGTCTTATCCGAGTTGATTTTATTTCGTTGTTGTTGTAGGTATAGAGATCAGGTCTTATTTGAGTTGATTTCATTTCGTTGTTGTTGTATGTCTAGAGATCAGGTCTTATCCGAGTTGATTTCATTTTGTTGTTGTTGTTTGTCTAGAGATCAGGTCTTATCCGAGTTGATTTCATTTCGTTGTTGTTGTATGTCTAGAGATCAGGTCTTATCCGAGTTGATTTCATTTTGTTGATGTTGTTGTATGTCTTGAGATAAGGTCAAATCCGAGTTGATTTCATTTCGTAATTTTTGTATGTCTAGAGATCATGTCTTATCCGAGTTGTTTTCATTTCGTTGTTGTTGTATGTCTAGAGATCAGGTCTTATCCGAGTTGATTTCATTTCGTTGTTGTTGTATGTCTAGAGATCAGGTCTTATCCGAGTTGATTTCATTTCGTTGATGTTGTTGTATGTGTAGAGATAAGGTTAAATCCGAGTTGATTTCATTTCGTTGTTGTTGTATGTCTAGAGATCAGGTCTTATCTGAGTTGATTTCATTTCGTTGTTGTTGTATGTCTAGAGATCAGGTCTTATCCGAGTTAATTTCATTTCGTTGTTGTTGTTTGTCTAGAGATCAGGTCTATCCGAGTTGATTTCATTTCGTTGTTGTTGTATAAATAGAGATAAGGTTTTATCCGAGTTGATTTCATTTCGTTTTTGCTGTATGTCTAGAGATCAGGTCTTATCCGAGTTGATTTTATTTCGTTGTTGTTGTAGGTATAGAGATCAGATCTTATCTGAGTTGATTTCATTTCGTTGTTGTTGTATGTCTAGAGATCATGTCTTATCCGAGTTGATTTCATTTTGTTGTTGTTGTTTGTCTAGAGATCAGGTCTTATCCGAGTTGATTTCATTTCGCTGTTGTTGTATGTCTAGAGATCAGGTCTTATCCGAGTTGATTTCATTTCGTTGTTGTTGTATGTCTAGAGATCAGGTCAAATCCGAGTTGATTTCATTTCGTAATTTTTGTATGTCTAGAGATCATGTCTTATCCGAGTTGTTTTCATTTCGTTGTTGTTGTATGTCTAGAGATCAGGTCTTATCCGAGTGATTTCATTTCGTTGTTGTTGTATGTCTAGAGATCAGGTCTTATCCGAGTTGATTTCATTTCGTTGATGTTGTTGTATGTGTAGAGATAAGGTTAAAATCCGAGTTGATTTCATTTCGTTGTTGTTGTATGTCTAGAGATCAGGTCTTTTCTGAGTTGATTTCATTTCGTTGTTGTTGTATGTCTAGAGATCAGGTCTTATCCGAGTTAATTTCATTTCGTTGTTGTTGTTTGTCTAGAGATCAGGTCTTATCCGAGTTGATTTCATTTCGTTGTTGTTGTATAAATAGAGATAAGGTTTTATCCGAGTTGATTTCATTTCGTTTTTGCTGTATGTCTAGAGATCAGGTCTTATCCGAGTTGATTTTATTTCGTTGTTGTTGTAGGTATAGAGATCAGATCTTATCTGAGTTGATTTCATTTCGTTGTTGTTGTATGTCTAGAGATCATGTCTTATCCGAGTTGATTTCATTTTGTTGTTGTTGTTTGTCTAGAGATCAGGTCTTATCCGAGTTGATTTCATTTCGCTGTTGTTGTATGTCTAGAGATCAGGTCTTATCCGAGTTGATTTCATTTCGTTGTTGTTGTATGTCTAGAGATCAGGTCAAATCCGAGTTGATTTCATTTCGTAATTTTTGTATGTCTAGAGATCATGTCTTATCCGAGTTGTTTTCATTTCGTTGTTGTTGTATGTCTAGAGATCAGGTCTTATCCGAGTGATTTCATTTCGTTGTTGTTGTATGTCTAGAGATCATGTCTTATCCGAGTTGTTTTCATTTCGTTGTTGTTGTAGGTATAGAGATCAGGTCTTATTTGAGTTGATTTCATTTCGTTGTTGTTGTATGTCTAGAGATCAGGTCTTATCCGAGTTGATTTCATTTTGTTGTTGTTGTTTGTCTAGAGATCAGGTCTTATCCGAGTTGATTTCATTTCGTTGTTGTTGTATGTCTAGAGATCAGGTCTTATCCGAGTTGATTTCATTTTGTTGATGTTGTTGTATGTCTTGAGATAAGGTTAAATCCGAGTTGATTTTATTTCGTTGTTGTTGTAGGTATAGAGATCAGATCTTATCTGAGTTGATTTCATTTTGTTGTTGTTGAATGTCTACAGATCAGTTCAAATCGGTGTTGATTTCGATTCGTTGATGTTGTTGTATGTCTAGAGATCAAGTCTTATCCGAGTTGATTTCATTTCGTTGTTGTTGTATAAATAGAGATAAGGTTTTATCCGAGTTGATTTCATTTCGTTTTTGCTGTATGTCTAGAGATCAGGTCTTATCCGAGTTGATTTTATTTCGTTGTTGTTGTAGGTATAGAGATCAGGTCTTATCTGAGTTGATTTCATTTCGTTGTTGTTGTATGTCTAGAGATCAGGTCTTATCCGAGTTGATTTCATTTTGTTGTTGTTGTTTGTCTAGAGATCAGGTCTTATCCGAGTTGATTTCATTTCGTTGTTGTTGTATGTCTAGAGATCAGGTCTTATCCGAGTTGATTTCATTTCGTTGTTGTTGTATGTCTAGAGATCAGGTCAAATCCGAGTAGATTTCATTTCGTAATTTTTGTATGTCTAGAGATCATGTCTTATCCGAGTTGTTTTCATTTCGTTGTTGTTGTATGTCTAAAGATCAGGTCTTATCCGAGTTGATTTCATTTCGTTGTTGTTGTATGTCTAGAGATCAGGTCAAATCCGAGTTGATTTCATTTCGTTGATGTTGTTGTATGTCTAGAGATCAGGTCAAATTCGAGTTGATTTCATTTCGTTGATGTTGTTGTATGTCTAGAGATCAGGTCAAATCCGAGTTGATTTCATTTCGTTGATGTTGTTGTATGTCTAGAGATCAGGTAAATTCCGAGTTGATTTCATTTCGTTGTTGTATGTCTAGAGATAAGGTCTTATCCGAGTTGATTTCATTTCGTTGTTGTTGTATGTCTAGAGATCAGGTCAAATCCGAGTTGATTTCATTTTGTTGATATTGTTGTATGTCTAGAGATCAGGTCAAATCCGAGTTGATTTCATTTCGTTGATGTTGTTGTATGTCTAGAGATCAGGTAAATTCCGAGTTGATTTCATTTCGTTTTTGCTGTATGTCTAGAGATCAGGTCTTATTTGAGTTGATTTCATTTCGTTGTTGTTGTATGTCTAGAGATCAGGTCTTATCCGAGTTGATTTCATTTTGTTGTTGTTGTTTGTCTAGAGATCAGGTCTTATCCGAGTTGATTTCATTTCGTTGTTGTTGTATGTCTAGAGATCAGGTCTTATCCGAGTTGATTTCATTTTGTTGATGTTGTTGTATGTCTAGAGATAAGGTTAAATCCGAGTTGATTTTATTTCGTTGTTGTTGTAGGTATAGAGATCAGATCTTATCTGAGTTGATTTCATTTTGTTGTTGTTGAATGTCTAGAGATCAGTTCAAATCGGTGTTGATTTCGATTCGTTGATGTTGTTGTATGTCTAGAGATCAAGTCATATCCGAGTTGATTTCATTTCGTTGTTGTTGTATAAATAGAGATAAGGTTTTATCCGATTTGATTTCATTTCGTTTTTGCTGTATGTCTAGAGATCAGGTCTTATCCGAGTTGATTTTATTTCGTTGTTGTTGTAGGTATAGAGATCAGGTCTTATTTGAGTTGATTTCATTTCGTTGTTGTTGTATGTCTAGAGATCAGGTCTTATCCGAGTTGATTTCATTTTGTTGTTGTTGTTTGTCTAGAGATCAGGTCTTATCCGAGTTGATTTCATTTCGTTGTTGTTGTATGTCTAGAGATCAGGTCTTATTCAAGTTGATTTCATTTTGTTGATGTTGTTGTATGTCTTGAGATAAGGTCAAATCCGAGTTGATTTCATTTCGTAATTTTGTATGTCTAGAGATCAGGTCAAATCCGAGTTGATTTCATTTCGTTGATGTTGTTGTATGTCTAGAGATCAAATCAAATCCGAGTTGATTTCATTTCGTTGTTGTGTGTCTAGAGATCAGGTCTTATCCGAGTTGATTTCATTTCGTTGTTGTTGTATGTCTAGAGATCAGGTCAAATCCGAGTTGATTTCATTTCGTTGTTGTTGTATGTCTAGAGATCAGGTCTTATCTGAGTTGATTTCATTTCGTTGTTGTTGTATGTCTAGAGATCAGGTCTTATCCGAGTTAATTTCATTTCGTTGTTGTTGTTTGTCTAGAGATCAGGTCTTATCCGAGTTGATTTCATTTCGTTGTTGTTGTATAAATAGAGATAAGGTTTTATCCGAGTTGATTTCATTTCGTTTTTGCTGTATGTCTAGAGATCAGGTCTTATCCGAGTTGATTTTATTTCGTTGTTGTTGTAGGTATAGAGATCAGGTCTTATCTGAGTTGATTTCATTTCGTTGTTGTTGTATGTCTAGAGATCATGTCTTATCCGAGTTGATTTCATTTCGTTGTTGTTGTATGTCTAGAGATCAGGTCTTATCCGAGTTGATTTCATTTCGTTGTTGTTGTAGGTATAGAGATCAGATCTTATCTGAGTTGATTTCATTTTGTTGTTGTTGAATGTCTAGAGATCAGTTCAAATCGGTGTTGATTTCGATTCGATGATGTTGTTGTATGTCTAGAGATCAAGTCTTATCCGAGTTGATTTCATTTCGTTGTTGTTGTATAAATAGAGATAAGGTTTTATCCGAGTTGATTTCATTTCGTTTTTGCTGTATGTCTAGAGATCAGGTCTTATCCGAGTTGATTTTTTTTTGTTGTTGTTGTAGGTATAGAGATCAGATCTTATCTGAGTTGATTTCATTTCGTTGTTGTTGTATGTCTAGAGATCAGGTCTTATCCGAGTTGATTTCATTTTGTTGTTGTTGTTTGACTAGAGATCAGGTCTTATCCGAGTTGATTTCATTTCGTTGTTGTTGTATGTCTAGAGATCAGGTCTTATCCGAGTTGATTTCATTTCGTTGTTGTTGTATGTCTAGAGATCAGGTCAAATCCGAGTTGATTTCATTTCGTAATTTTTGTATGTCTAGAGATCATGTCTTATCCGAGTTGTTTTAATTTCGTTGTTGTTGTATGTCTAGAGATCAGGTCTTATCCGAGTTGATTTCATTTCGTTGTTGTTGTATGTCTAGAGATCAGGTCTTATCCGAGTTGATTTCATTTCGTTGACGTTGTTCTATGTGTAGAGATAAGGTTAAATCCGAGTTGATTTCATTTCGTTGTTGTTGTATGTCTAGAGATCAGGTCTTATCTGAGTTGATTTCATTTCGTTGTTGTTGTATGTCTAGAGATCAGGTCTTATCCTAGTTGATTTTATTTCGTTGTTGTTGTATGTCTAGAGATCAGGTCTTATCCGAGTTGATTTCATTTCGTTGTTGTTTTATGTCTAGAGATCAGGTCAAATCCGAGTAGATTTCAGTTCGTTGATGTTCTTGTATGTCTAGAGATCAGGTCAAATCCGAGTTGATTTCATTTCGGAATTTTTGTATGTCTAGAGATCATGTCTTATCCGAGTTGATTTCATTTCGTTGTTGTTGTATGTCTAGAGATCAGGTCTTATCCGAGTTGATTTCATTTCGTTGTTGTTGTATGTCTAGAGATCAGGTCTTATCCGAGTTGATTTCATTTCGTTGTTGTTGTATGTCTAGAGATCAGGTCTTATCCGAGTTGATTTCATTTCGTTGATGTTGTTGTATGTGTAGAGATCAGGTTAAATCCGAGTTGATTTCATTTCGTTGATGTTGTTGTATGTCTAGAGATCAGGTCAAATCCGAGTTGATTTCATTTCGTTGTTGTTGTATGTCTAGAGATCAGGTCTTATCTGTGTTGATTTAATTTCGTTGTTGTTGTATGTCTAGAGATCAGGTCTTATCCGAGTTGATTTCATTTCGTAGATGTTGTTGTATGTCTAGAGATCAGGTCAAATCCAAGTTGATTTCATTTCGTTGTTGTTGTATGTCTAGAGATCAGGTCAAATCCGAGTTGATTTCATTTCGTTGATGTTGTTGTATGTCTAGAGATCAAATCAAATCCGAGTTGATTTCATTTCGTTGTTGTGTGTCTAGAGATCAGGTCTTATCCGAGTTGATTTCATTTCGTTGTTGTTGTATGTCTAGAGATCAGGTCAAATCCGAGTTGATTTCATTTCGTTGTTGTTGTATGTCTAGAGATCAGGTCTTATCTGTGTTGATTTAATTTCGTTGTTGTTGTATGTCTAGAGATCAGGTCTTATCCGAGTTGATTTCATTTCGTAGATGTTGTTGTATGTCTAGAGATCAAGTCTTATCCGAGTTGATTTCATTTCGTTGTTGTTGTATAAATAGAGATAAGGTTTTATCCGAGTTGATTATATTTCGTTTTTGCTGTATGTCTAGAGATCAGGTCTTATCCGAGTTGATTTTATTTCGTTGTTGTTGTAGGTATAGAGATCAGGTCTTATTTGAGTTGATTTCATTTCGTTGTTGTTGTATGTCTAGAGATCAGGTCTTATCCGAGTTGATTTCATTTTGTTGATGTTGTTGTATGTCTTGAGATAAGGTCAAATCCGAGTTGATTTCATTTCGTAATTTTGTATGTCTAGAGATCATGTCTTATCCGAGTTGTTTTCATTTCGTTGTTGTTGTATGTCTAGAGATCAGGTCTTATCCGAGTTGATTTCATTTCGTTGTTGTTGTATGTCTAGAGATCAGGTCTTATCCGAGTTGATTTCATTTCGTTGATGTTGTTGTATGTGTAGAGATAAGGTTAAATCCGAGTTGATTTCATTTCGTTGTTGTTGTATGTCTAGAGATCAGGTCTTATCTGAGTTGATTTCATTTCGTTGTTGTTGTATGTCTAGAGATCAGGTCTTATCCGAGTTAATTTCATTTCGTTGTTGTTGTTTGTCTAGAGATCAGGTCTTATCCGAGTTGATTTCATTTCGTTGTTGTTGTATAAATAGAGATAAGGTTTTATCCGAGTTGATTTCATTTCGTTTTTGCTGTATGTCTAGAGATCAGGTCTTATCCGAGTTGATTTTATTTCGTTGTTGTTGTAGGTATAGAGATCAGGTCTTATCTGAGTTGATTTCATTTCGTTGTTGTTGTATGTCTAGAGATCATGTCTTATCCGAGTTGATTTCATTTTGTTGTTGTTGTTTGTCTAGAGATCAGGTCTTATCCGAGTTGATTTCATTTCGTTGTTGTTGTATGTCTAGAGATCAGGTCTTATCCGAGTTGATTTCATTTTGTTGATGTTGTTGTATGTCTAGAGATAAGGTTAAATCCGAGTTGATTTTATTTCGTTGTTGTTGTAGGTATAGAGATCAGATCTTATCTGAGTTGATTTCATTTTGTTGTTGTTGAATGTCTAGAGATCAGTTCAAATCGGTGTTGATTTCGACTCGTTGATGTTGTTGTATGTCTAGAGATCAAGTCTTATCCGAGTTGATTTCATTTCGTTGTTGTTGTATAAATAGAGATAAGGTTTTATCCGAGTTGATTTCATTTCGTTTTTGCTGTATGTCTAGAGATCAGGTCTTATCCGAGTTGATTTTTTTTCGTTGTTGTTGTAGGTATAGAGATCAGATCTTATCTGAGTTGATTTCATTTCGTTGTTGTTGTATGTCTAGAGATCAGGTCTTATCCGAGTTGATTTCATTTTGTTGTTGTTGTTTGACTAGAGATCAGGTCTTATCCGAGTTGATTTCATTTCGTTGTTGTTGTATGTCTAGAGATCAGGTCTTATCCGAGTTGATTTCATTTCGTTGTTGTTGTATGTCTAGAGATCAGGTCAAATCCGAGTTGATTTCATTTCGTAATTTTTGTATGTCTAGAGATCATGTCTTATCCGAGTTGTTTTAATTTCGTTGTTGTTGTATGTCTAGAGATAAGGTCTTATCCGAGTTGATTTCATTTCGTTGTTGTTGTATGTCTAGAGATCAGGTCTTATCCGAGTTGATTTCATTTCGTTGATACTGTTGTATGTGTAGAGATAAGGTTAAATCCGAGTTGATTTCATTTCGTTGTTGTTGTATGTCTAGAGATCAGGTCTTATCTGAGTTGATTTCATTTCGTTGTTGTTGTATGTCTAGAGATCAGGTCTTATCCTAGTTGATTTTATTTCGTTGTTGTTGTATGTCTAGAGATCAGGTCTTATCCGAGTTGATTTCATTTCGTTGTTGTTGTATGTCTAGAGATCAGGTCAAATCCGAGTAGATTTCAGTTCGTTGATGTTCTTGTATGTCTAGAGATCATGTCTTATCCGAGTTGATTTCATTTCGTTGTTGTTGTATGTCTAGAGATCAGGTCTTATCCGAGTTGATTTCATTTCGTTGTTGTTGTATGTCTAGAGATCAGGTCTTATCCGAGTTGATTTCATTTCGTTGTTGTTGTATGTCTAGAGATCAGGTCTTATCCGAGTTGATTTCATTTCGTTGATGTTGTTGTATGTGTAGAGATCAGGTTAAATCCGAGTTGATTTCATTTCGTTGATGTTGTTGTATGTCTAGAGATCAGGTCAAATCCGAGTTGATTTCATTTCGTTGTTGTTGTATGTCTAGAGATCAGGTCTTATCTGTGTTGATTTAATTTCGTTGTTGTTGTATGTCTAGAGATCAGGTCTTATCCGAGTTGATTTCATTTCGTAGATGTTGTTGTATGTCTAGAGATCAGGTCAAATCCAAGTTGATTTCATTTCGTTGTTGTTGTATGTCTAGAGATCAGGTCAAATCCGAGTTGATTTCATTTCGTTGATGTTGTTGTATGTCTAGAGATCAAATCAAATCCGAGTTGATTTCATTTCGTTGTTGTGTGTCTAGAGATCAGGTCTTATCCGAGTTGATTTCATTTCGTTGTTGTTGTATGTCTAGAGATCAGGTCAAATCCGAGTTGATTTCATTTCGTTGTTGTTGTATGTCTAGAGATCAGGTCTTATCTGTGTTGATTTAATTTCGTTGTTGTTGTATGTCTAGAGATCAGGTCTTATCCGAGTTGATTTCATTTCGTAGATGTTGTTGTATGTCTAGAGATCAGGTCAAATCCGAGTTGATTTCATTTCGTTGTTGTTGTATGTCTAGAGATCAGGTCTTATCTGATTTGATTTAATTTCGTTGTTGTTGTATGTCTAGAGATAAGGTCTTATCCGAGTTGATTTCATTTCGTTGATGTTGTTGTATGTCTAGAGATGAAATCAAATCCGAGTTGATTTCATTTCGTTGTTGTGTGTCTAGAGATCAGGTCTTATCCGAGTTGATTTCATTTCGTTGTTGTTGTATGTCTAGAGATCAGGTCTTATCTGTGTTGATTTAATTTCGTTGTTGTTGTATGTCTAGAGATCTGGTCTTATCCGAGTTGATTTCATTTCGTAGATGTTGTTGTATGTCTAGAGATCAGGTCAAATCCAAGTTGATTTCATTTCGTTGTTGTTGTATGTCTAGAGATCAGGTCAAATCCGAGTTGATTTCATTTCGTTGATGTTGTTGTATGTCTAGAGATCAAATCAAATCCGAGTTGATTTCATTTCGTTGTTGTGTGTCTAGAGATCAGGTCTTATCCGAGTTGATTTCATTTCGTTGTTGTTGTATGTCTAGAGATCAGGTCAAATCCGAGTTGATTTCATTTCGTTGTTGTTGTATGTCTAGAGATCAGGTCTTATCTGTGTTGATTTAATTTCGTTGTTGTTGTATGTCTAGAGATCAGGTCTTATCCGAGTTGATTTCATTTCGTAGATGTCGTTGTATGTCTAGAGATCAAGTCTTATCCGAGTTGATTTCATTTCGTTGTTGTTGTATAAATAGAGATAAGGTTTTATCCGAGTTGATTATATTTCGTTTTTGCTGTATGTCTAGAGATCAGGTCTTATCCGAGTTGATTTTATTTCGTTGTTGTTGTAGGTATAGAGATCAGGTCTTATTTGAGTTGATTTCATTTCGTTGTTGTTGTATGTCTAGAGATCAGGTCTTATCCGAGTTGATTTCATTTTGTTGTTGTTGTTTGTCTAGAGATCAGGTCTTATCCGAGTTGATTTCATTTCGTTGTTGTTGTATGTCTAGAGATCAGGTCTTATCCGAGTTGATTTCATTTTGTTGATGTTGTTGTATGTCTTGAGATAAGGTCAAATCCGAGTTGATTTCATTTCGTAATTTTGTATGTCTAGAGATCATGTCTTATCCGAGTTGTTTTCATTTCGTTGTTGTTGTATGTCTAGAGATCAGGTCTTATCCGAGTTGATTTCATTTCGTTGTTGTTGTATGTCTAGAGATCAGGTCTTATCCGAGTTGATTTCATTTCGTTGATGTTGTTGTATGTGTAGAGATAAGGTTAAATCCAAGTTGATTTCATTTCGTTGTTGTTGTATGTCTAGAGATCAGGTCAAATCCGAGTTGATTTCATTTCGTTGATGTTGTTGTATGTCTAGAGATCAAATCAAATCCGAGTTGATTTCATTTCGTTGTTGTGTGTCTAGAGATCAGGTCTTATCCGAGTTGATTTCATTTCGTTGTTGTTGTATGTCTAGAGATCAGGTCAAATCCGAGTTGATTTCATTTCGTTGTTGTTGTATGTCTAGAGATCAGGTCTTATCTGTGTTGATTTAATTTCGTTGTTGTTGTATGTCTAGAGATCAGGTCTTATCCGAGTTGATTTCATTTCGTAGATGTTGTTGTATGTCTAGAGATCAGGTCAAATCCGAGTTAATTTCATTTTGTTGTTGTATGTCTAGAGATCAGGTCAAATCCGAGTTGATTTCATTTCGTTGATGTTGTTGTATGTCTAGAGATCAAATCAAATCCGAGTTGATTTCATTTCGTTGTTGTGTGTCTAGAGATCAGGTCTTTTCCGAGTTGATTTCATTTCGTTGTTGTTGTATGTCTAGAGATCAGTTCAAATCCGAGTTGATTTCATTTCGTTGATGTTGTGGTATGTCTAGAGATCAGGTAAATTCCGAGTTGATTTCATTTCGTTGTTGTTGTATATTTAGAGATCAGGTCTTATCTGATTTGATTTAATTTCGTTGTTGTTTTATGTCTAGAGATAAGGTCTTATCCGAGTTGATTTCATTTCGTTGATGTTGTTGTATGTCTAGAGATGAAATCAAATCCGAGTTGATTTCATTTCGTTGTTGTGTGTCTAGAGATCAGGTATCCGAGTTGATTTCATTTCGTAGATGTTGTTGTATGTCTAGAGATCAGGTCAAATCCAAGTTGATTTCATTTCGTTGTTGTTGTATGTCTAGAGATCAGGTCAAATCCGAGTTGATTTCATTTCGTTGATGTTGTTGTATGTCTAGAGATCAAATCAAATCCGAGTTGATTTCATTTCGTTGTTGTGTGTCTAGAGATCAGGTCTTATCCGAGTTGATTTCATTTCGTTGTTGTTGTATGTCTAGAGATCAGGTCAAATCCGAGTTGATTTCATTTCGTTGTTGTTGTATGTCTAGAGATCAGGTCTTATCTGTGTTGATTTAATTTCGTTGTTGTTGTATGTCTAGAGATCAGGTCTTATCCGAGTTGATTTCATTTCGTAGATGTTGTTGTATGTCTAGAGATCAAGTCTTATCCGAGTTGATTTCATTTCGTTGTTGTTGTATAAATAGAGATAAGGTTTTATCCGAGTTGATTATATTTCGTTTTTGCTGTATGTCTAGAGATCAGGTCTTATCCGAGTTGATTTTATTTCGTTGTTGTTGTAGGTATAGAGATCAGGTCTTATTTGAGTTGATTTCATTTCGTTGTTGTTGTATGTCTAGAGATCAGGTCTTATCCGAGTTGATTTCATTTTGTTGTTGTTGTTTGTCTAGAGATCAGGTCTTATCCGAGTTGATTTCATTTCGTTGTTGTTGTATGTCTAGAGATCAGGTCTTATCCGAGTTGATTTCATTTTGTTGATGTTGTTGTATGTCTTGAGATAAGGTCAAATCCGAGTTGATTTCATTTCGTAATTTTGTATGTCTAGAGATCATGTCTTATCCGAGTTGTTTTCATTTCGTTGTTGTTGTATGTCTAGAGATCAGGTCTTATCCGAGTTGATTTCATTTCGTTGATGTTGTTGTATGTGTAGAGATAAGGTTAAATCCGAGTTGATTTCATTTCGTTGTTGTTGTATGTCTAGAGATCAGGTCTTATCTGAGTTGATTTCATTTCGTTGTTGTTGTATGTCTAGAGATCAGGTCTTATCCGAGTTAATTTCATTTCGTTGTTGTTGTTTGTCTAGAGATCAGGTCTTATCCGAGTTGATTTTATTCGTTGTTGTTGTATAAATAGAGATAAGGTTTTATCCGAGTTGATTTCATTTCGTTTTTGCTGTATGTCTAGAGATCAGGTCTTATCCGAGTTGATTTTATTTCGTTGTTGTTGTAGGTATAGAGATCAGGTCTTATCTGAGTTGATTTCATTTCGTTGTTGTTGTATGTCTAGAGATCATGTCTTATCCGAGTTGATTTCATTTTGTTGTTGTTGTTTGTCTAGAGATCAGGTCTTATCCGAGTTGATTTCATTTCGTTGTTGTTGTATGTCTAGAGATCAGGTCTTATCCGAGTTGATTTCATTTTGTTGATGTTGTTGTATGTCTAGAGATAAGGTTAAATCCGAGTTGATTTTATTCGTTGTGTTGTAGGTATAGAGATCAGATCTTATCTGAGTTGATTTCATTTTGTTGTTGTTGAATGTCTAGAGATCAGTTCAAATCGGTGTGATTTCGACTCGTTGATGTTGTTGTATGTCTAGAGATCAAGTCTTATCCGAGTTGATTTCATTTCGTTGTTGTTGTATAAATAGAGATAAGGTTTTATCCGAGTTGATTATATTTCGTTTTTGCTGTATGTCTAGAGATCAGGTCTTATCCGAGTTGATTTTATTTCGTTGTTGTTGTAGGTATAGAGATCAGGTCTTATTTGAGTTGATTTCATTTCGTTGTTGTTGTATGTCTAGAGATCAGGTCTTATCCGAGTTGATTTCATTTTGTTGTTGTTGTTTGTCTAGAGATCAGGTCTTATCCGAGTTGATTTCATTTCGTTGTTGTTGTATGTCTAGAGATCAGGTCTTATCCGAGTTGATTTCATTTTGTTGATGTTGTTGTATGTCTTGAGATAAGGTCAAATCCGAGTTGATTTCATTTCGTAATTTTGTATGTCTAGAGATCATGTCTTATCCGAGTTGTTTTCATTTCGTTGTTGTTGTATGTCTAGAGATCAGGTCTTATCCGAGTTGATTTCATTTCGTTGATGTTGTTGTATGTGTAGAGATAAGGTTAAATCCGAGTTGATTTCATTTCGTTGTTGTTGTATGTCTAGAGATCAGGTCTTATCTGAGTTGATTTCATTTCGTTGTTGTTGTATGTCTAGAGATCAGGTCTTATCCGAGTTAATTTCATTTCGTTGTTGTTGTTTGTCTAGAGATCAGGTCTTATCCGAGTTGATTTTATTTCGTTGTTGTTGTATAAATAGAGATAAGGTTTTATCCGAGTTGATTTCATTTCGTTTTTGCTGTATGTCTAGAGATCAGGTCTTATCCGAGTTGATTTTATTTCGTTGTTGTTGTAGGTATAGAGATCAGGTCTTATCTGAGTTGATTTCATTTCGTTGTTGTTGTATGTCTAGAGATCATGTCTTATCCGAGTTGATTTCATTTTGTTGTTGTTGTTTGTCTAGAGATCAGGTCTTATCCGAGTTGATTTCATTTCGTTGTTGTTGTATGTCTAGAGATCAGGTCTTATCCGAGTTGATTTCATTTTGTTGATGTTGTTGTATGTCTAGAGATAAGGTTAAATCCGAGTTGATTTTATTTCGTTGTTGTTGTAGGTATAGAGATCAGATCTTATCTGAGTTGATTTCATTTTGTTGTTGTTGAATGTCTAGAGATCAGTTCAAATCGGTGTTGATTTCGACTCGTTGATGTTGTTGTATGTCTAGAGATCAAGTCTTATCCGAGTTGATTTCATTTCGTTGTTGTTGTATAAATAGAGATAAGGTTTTATCCGAGTTGATTTCATTTCGTTTTTGCTGTATGTCTAGAGATCAG
The DNA here is from genome assembly GCA_036873155.1 of Biomphalaria sudanica. Classification (NCBI taxonomy): domain Eukaryota; kingdom Metazoa; phylum Mollusca; class Gastropoda; family Planorbidae; genus Biomphalaria; species Biomphalaria sudanica. The sequence goes on along the minus strand of JAZGLO010001666.1, from coordinate 256,333 downwards.
GTCTTATCCGAGTTGATTTTTTTTCGTTGTTGTTGTAGGTATAGAGATCAGATCTTATCTGAGTTGATTTCATTTCGTTGTTGTTGTATGTCTAGAGATCAGGTCTTATCCGAGTTGATTTCATTTTGTTGTTGTTGTTTGACTAGAGATCAGGTCTTATCCGAGTTGATTTCATTTCGTTGTTGTTGTATGTCTAGAGATCAGGTCTTATCCGAGTTGATTTCATTTCGTTGTTGTTGTATGTCTAGAGATCAGGTCAAATCCGAGTTGATTTCATTTCGTAATTTTTGTATGTCTAGAGATCATGTCTTATCCGAGTTGTTTTAATTTCGTTGTTGTTGTATGTCTAGAGATAAGGTCTTATCCGAGTTGATTTCATTTCGTTGTTGTTGTATGTCTAGAGATCAGGTCTTATCCGAGTTGATTTCATTTCGTTGATGTTGTTGTATGTGTAGAGATAAGGTTAAATCCGAGTTGATTTCATTTCGTTGTTGTTGTATGTCTAGAGATCAGGTCTTATCTGAGTTGATTTCATTTCGTTGTTGTTGTATGTCTAGAGATCAGGTCTTATCCTAGTTGATTTTATTTCGTTGTTGTTGTATGTCTAGAGATCAGGTCTTATCCGAGTTGATTTCATTTCGTTGTTGTTGTATGTCTAGAGATCAGGTCAAATCCGAGTAGATTTCAGTTCGTTGATGTTCTTGTATGTCTAGAGATCATGTCTTATCCGAGTTGATTTCATTTCGTTGTTGTTGTATGTCTAGAGATCAGGTCTTATCCGAGTTGATTTCATTTCGTTGTTGTTGTATGTCTAGAGATCAGGTCTTATCCGAGTTGATTTCATTTCGTTGTTGTTGTATGTCTAGAGATCAGGTCTTATCCGAGTTGATTTCATTTCGTTGATGTTGTTGTATGTGTAGAGATCAGGTTAAATCCGAGTTGATTTCATTTCGTTGATGTTGTTGTATGTCTAGAGATCAGGTCAAATCCGAGTTGATTTCATTTCGTTGTTGTTGTATGTCTAGAGATCAGGTCTTATCTGTGTTGATTTAATTTCGTTGTTGTTGTATGTCTAGAGATCAGGTCTTATCCGAGTTGATTTCATTTCGTAGATGTTGTTGTATGTCTAGAGATCAGGTCAAATCCAAGTTGATTTCATTTCGTTGTTGTTGTATGTCTAGAGATCAGGTCAAATCCGAGTTGATTTCATTTCGTTGATGTTGTTGTATGTCTAGAGATCAAATCAAATCCGAGTTGATTTCATTTCGTTGTTGTGTGTCTAGAGATCAGGTCTTATCCGAGTTGATTTCATTTCGTTGTTGTTGTATGTCTAGAGATCAGGTCAAATCCGAGTTGATTTCATTTCGTTGTTGTTGTATGTCTAGAGATCAGGTCTTATCTGTGTTGATTTAATTTCGTTGTTGTTGTATGTCTAGAGATCAGGTCTTATCCGAGTTGATTTCATTTCGTAGATGTTGTTGTATGTCTAGAGATCAGGTCAAATCCGAGTTGATTTCATTTTGTTGTTGTATGTCTAGAGATCAGGTCAAATCCGAGTTGATTTCATTTCGTTGATGTTGTTGTATGTCTAGAGATCAAATCAAATCCGAGTTGATTTCATTTCGTTGTTGTGTGTCTAGAGATCAGGTCTTTTCCGAGTTGATTTCATTTCGTTGTTGTTGTATGTCTAGAGATCAGTTCAAATCCGAGTTGATTTCATTTCGTTGATGTTGTGGTATGTCTAGAGATCAGGTAAATTCCGAGTTGATTTCATTTCGTTGTTGTTGTATATTTAGAGATCAGGTCTTATCTGATTTGATTTAATTTCGTTGTTGTTGTATGTCTAGAGATAAGGTCTTATCCGAGTTGATTTCATTTCGTTGATGTTGTTGTATGTCTAGAGATGAAATCAAATCCGAGTTGATTTCATTTCGTTGTTGTGTGTCTAGAGATCAGGTCTTATCCGAGTTGATTTCATTTCGTTGTTGTTGTATGTCTAGAGATCAGTTCAAATCCGAGTTGATTTCATTTCGTTGATGTTGTTGTATGTCTAGAGATCAGGTCAAATCCGAGTTGATTTCATTTCGTTGATGTTGTTGTATGTCTAGAGATTAATTCAAATCCGAGTTGATTTCATTTCGTTGTTGTTGTATGTCTAGAGATCAGGTCTTATCCGAGTTGATTTCATTTCGTTGATGTTGTTGTATGTGTAGAGATCAGGTTAAATCCGAGTTGATTTCATTTCGTTGTTGTTGTATGTCTAGAGATCAGTTCAAATCGGTGTTGATTTCATTTCGTTGATGTTGTTGTATGTCTAGAGATCAATTCAAATTCGAGTTGATTTCATTTCGGTTTTGCTGTATGTCTAGAGATCAGGTCTTATCCGAGTTAATTTCATTTCGTTGTTGTTGTATGTCTAGAGATCAGGTCTTATCCGAGTTGATTTCATTTCGTTGTTGTTGTATGTCTAGAGATCAGGTCTTATCCGAGTTGATTTCATTTCGTTGTTGTTGTATGTCTAGAGATCAGGTCTTATCCGAGTTGATTTCATTTCGTTGTTGTTGTATGTCTAGAGATCAGGTCTTATCCGAGTTGATTTCATTTCGTTGTTGTTGTATGTCTAGAGATCAGGTCTTATCCAAGTTTATTTCATTTCGTTGTTGTTGTATGTCTAGAGATCAGGTCTTATCCGAGTTGATTTCATTTCGTTGTTGTTGTATGTCTAGAGATCAGGTCTTATCCGAGTTGATTTCATTTCGTTGTTGTGGTTGTTGTTGTTAATATTTGGTTTATGAGGACAGTTTGTGATACAATTTATACTTAAAAGAAAAAAAAAAGAGATCTTACAAGCTAGAAAGTTGTTGTATTTTTTTGCGTAGGGTGTTTGGGGGGACTTTTGTCTTTCATCCCCGCTATGGGATCAAGGACACTGGATATTTCCAAAAACAAAAGATTGCTAGAGATCGGGCCTGATTCGAAATTATTTGTTAATTTTTGTTTGTTTGTTGGAAATATTTTATTTTTGAGGACAGTACGTGATAAAACTTACACTTAAAAGAAAAAAGAGATCATACAAGCAAGCTGAAACATTTAAATGGGCCCTCACTTTACTAAAGGTAACATTTTTACTTTTATCATGTAGGCCTTCTTTTACACTCATGTCCGACATGTAGTTTTGTTCGACCTACCCATATTTACTAATCTTAATAGCGGTCCAGATGTTTAATTAACATACCTATTTTATTGACATCTTATTAACAAAAACAAATATACACACAGACACACAATCATGTCATTGTTTTTACGAAAGATAATTTAGATTTTTAACAATGGTACTAGATTGGGTATCAAAAAATTATAAATTTATTGCAATACAACAAAACAAAATTGTTTCAATAAATATGTTATTGAAGTCCAAGCAATCAAATTAGTCTACCAATGTGTTTTCACATATAGAAACAAGTTAACTAAAATTAAAATAAAATAGAATTCTTTTTAAACTTGATGTAATGTACTATACTAGTGTCTAGTAGATATTTTCAATGTTAACAGACCTGATCTCTAGAATTTTTTTGTTTTTGAAAATAATAGCTACAAAAGTTTTAATGTAAACAAATTAAACACGCGACGAGAATATATTATATAACAATATGTTACTATCCAGTGAACGATTAGTCTGTGAACAATATGTCCGAGTCGTGAATGAATAGTCGCGTGAACGATTGTGGTGAACAAACTGTCAGGTAATCTAAATGTTTGGTGAACGAATAGTCGAGTTAACGAAAGTCGTGAACGATTTTTCGGTGAACGAAATGTCAGTGAACGAATTGTCGTGGAACACTATTTCCGGTATTTAAAGCAAAAAAAAAAGAATATTCTGAGGTATCTAGTGTTCATTATCCTGCTATTTAAAAGTTCAGTTAAAAAAAAAAAATCTATTGTTTAGTGCAACTCATTAATTGATCCCAGCGACTGGTTAAAATGTGTAACCTCTCTTGGCTATGCTAATGGAATTTGGTGACTAGTTTGATTTACATTTTCCCGGTATATCGAAATGGGAAGTTTTATAGTTCAAACTTTTTTTTTAGGGGGGGGGGGGGGCAAGGGGTAATTTAAACTAGAAAATTTCTGAAGGTTTTTAAAAAAAAACAAAAAAACTCAAAACCTCTCTAGCTACGCTCGTAGAATTTGGTGACTGTTGTTTGCTTTCGACGATGGGGGTTTCAATCACAAAACTATCTTGGAGGAGGCTAAACTCAAAACCACCTGCAGGAGGTTTTAAACTTAGAGCCCTGCCGCTAGGGGGGGGGGCGTAAAGTCAAACACCGCGTTGGCTACACTCAAAGAATTTATGTGTGTAATTTGCTTTAATTTTAATTTGAAGAGGTGGTTTTTAGCTTCAAACCCCGCTGGAGAGGGTTTTAAACTCAAAACCATGTGGTCAGGGATTAAAGTCCTATGGAGTGGTTTTAAACACAAAGCCCACTTGGCTAAGCTCATACAATCTAGTGACTGTTGTATGCTTCAGTCTTATATTGAATATTTGGTTTTGTCGTAAAAAAAATTTTGGAGGGGGTATGAAACTTCAAACCCCCTTGCTACGCTCGTGGAATTAGGTGACTGTCGTGTGTATTATTTGTTTTTATAGTAAGGGGCTTTAGCCTTGGCTACGCTGGGGCAAGTGATGGTTTAACATAAAATCTCATCTAAAATAAACTAAATTAAAGCAAAAAATCATTCACAAAACTCTACCCCTCGCCTGCAGGGGAGGGGGGATTTCATTTCGCGTTAGGGGATGTGGGTTAAACCCCAAGAACCCGCCCGTGGCCACGCCCATGATATATATATTTTATAATGATATAACACAGTTTAACAGGAAATAAAGACAGGTGTTTATTCATCAGGACAGACACATAACATCCTTCAGCTTCCTCAGAGTCTTGCTACTAATTTACCAGTCCTTTAGACAGCAACCCGAATGTGGACCAACGACAGCCTTTCCCGCTTCGCTCCAGGTCTCTTCTACAACCTTCAGGCAGCACAAAAGCTGGCTTCTTTGTTTCCAAACATTCAGACTCTTCACAATGCCTGATGCACTGTTTTTCTCTCTCTCCTAGTGTCTCCTGTTTACGTTCGCTAGTGCGCACCTCAAGCACTGGTGCAAGGCAGGATTACAACAATATATATATATATATATATATTTATATACATACACGAGAATTGCTCGTTTAAGAGTTTAAGATTAACAGTCGTACATTACCTTACTCGACAATATCAGTTAGTAATATAATGTGTTATTTTCCATTACCAAGTTTACCTGTAACCTGCTTTTTTCTGTAGTGACTGCTTTGAGAATTATCGATCTACAAAAAGAAATGAAAACAAATATATAAATAACTATACTAGAGTACATAAAAGCTAGACTAATGTCTGATAACACGGTACTCTGTAATTTACATTTTAATCGAAAAACACAAAATATTATCATTATAAATAATCGTTGTAGATTTAGTTTAAGTAAACATGAGACAGGGTCAGAGAAGAATTCAGAGCTTATGAGTGAATAATGTAGTGAATATTAGCTCAGTTAATCCTAAATTATAAATCCGGACTTTCAATTGTATTGATTCTCATTATACAGACTTTCTGCAACCTGCTCCACACGACACTACCAACTAAAAAAAAAATTTCGGCTTAGGGCTGCAGAGTAACGTAACACTTTAATGTCCAGTAGATCACAACCAATACTGTACACTGAGCAACACATATCATTGACTATACAAATGTTTCACCACTAAAAACCGTACCACCGTATTAATTCTTGCACTGGCCCCTTCACCTCAACCGAACTTGATCGTAGATCAAGATCAAGATGTCTTTTCCTACTCTCGTGGTGTCTTGACTCTAATCTGCACCGAACCGCCGTAATGAACCATATCACTGAACCGCACTGAACTGAACCAAGCCGTCTTAACTGCCGACACATTCGCTCTTTATACAGTATCCCCAAATGCCTTGTAGTAACTGACGGAACGTTGCTCGACCATTCTGGTTGTACACATGACTATATCAGACGTAACTGGCCTGAAAGCTGTACACAACATAAATCCTTCCCGAAACTTTGTTGTGTCGTCACTCATCGCCGTTGACCGTCGCCACTCATCTCGGTTGACAGCTCTTCTTGCTCTGGACTGTGTAATTTGTGTCACACACACAATTGTGACAAAATTACCCATATATATATATATATCATGGGCGTTGCCAGGATTTTTTTGTGGGGTGTGTGTGTGTTTTTTTTTCTCTCCTTCTTACTATTCTTACTGATTTAGACCCTCCCGCGCCGTTCTGCGAATTTGCCGTCAAGCTGTTTCCATAAAATCTGTCACTACTTATGTCTGAAGCCTCTTTCCACATGCTCTAAGGACCTCCATGAATGTGCGGTAATGTGACTGTAGTTTGCTTTAATATAAATATCGAAAAGGGAAGTTTTATCGTCAAAATCATCTGTTGGGGGCTTAAAACAAAATATAACTGGAGTTTTGGTGTGTTTTTTTTTATTCAAAACCCCATTTACCTACGGCCATAGAATTTAGTAACTGTAGTTTGCTTTAGAATAATATTAAAGATAGATGTTTTCCACCTCAAAACGCTCTGTAGTTGGATTTTAAACTCAAAACCATCTGGAGGGGTTTTAAACGTTTAAAAAAAGCCATCGAGAAGGATTGAAACTCAAAACTCTCAATTGTCTTGGCTACGCTCAAATAATTTTTGTGTGCAATTTTCTTTTTTTATATTGAAGAGTTACTTTTTAGCTTCAAACTCCACTGGAAGGGAGATTAAACTCAAAACCCGTTTGAATACACTCATAACATGATGAGTGTATAATTTGCTTTGTTTTTAATATTAGAGGTATTTTTTAGCTTCAAACCCCGCTGAAGTAGGGGTTTAAACTCAAAACTTTGTCAAAACCCATTTAGCTACACTCATAACATTTTCAGTGCGTAATTTGCGTTTTTTTTTTATATCGGGTATTGAAGAGGTATTTTTTAGCTTCGAACTTTACTGAAGAGGGTGTGGGGGTGGGGTTAACTCAAAACCCATTTGGCTACACCCATAGAATTTTGAGTCAGTTATTTTCTTTTTTTCATATTGAGGAGGGGGTTTATCGTAAATTTTGTAAGGGAGGTAAAAATCAAAATCTTTCTTAAATGTGCTCCTGAAATTTGGGGGATTGTCATTTGCATTTTTTTTGTTTTGTTTTATAGAAGAGGGGAATTTAACTGCGAAAACACCTGGTAGGGGGGTTTTAAACTAAAAAAAAACCTGGTAGGTGGTTTTAAACTCAAAAACCCCTGGTACGCAGTTTTAAACTCAAAAACTCCTATGCTGCGCTGGGGAAAGTGATGGTTAAGTATTAAAATCTCACTTACAAAAACAAAGGGGGGGATTTCATTTCGTGAGGGGGTGGGGGGTTTGAACCTCATAAACATCCCTCTGGCTACGCCCATGATATATATATATATATATATACTAGCAGGACATTACCCGCGCCTGCGTATTACTAATCTAGTGGAATGGATTTATATCTAAGTCACACTTAGCTAATGTTGTTTCAAGTTTTTCTATATCGCCACTAAAACGGGTTTACATCTATATCAAATATAAAATACAATGGAAACGGATTGATCCGATTTATTTAAAGCGAATAGAGATAAATTTAGCAATTAAAATGAAAGTTGCGCGAGGTGAATGGGATATAAATTACAATTAAAACGGGTTTACCCGATTTGTTAATTAAAGGGGATTATAAAGTACGTCAGGATGTCTAAATTCGCAGATATAAGGAACGAATTTATGTAAAAATGCTGTATATGCTGGAAAATATCTAAACATTCCACGTCACTCTGCCGTCCTCGTAACTTCTCAGGTCCCAATTTACTTTTACGTTACACTTGGTTTGTTATGGAGCAAGCAATACAACACTGGTAGAATCATATCTTGTGCATATTGTAAGTGAATTATTAGAGTTGTTAAAAATAAACAGTGTACAACTTTGAACGTACGATCAGCGTACCAACATTTGCTACGCCCGAGCTATTCTAGTACTGGCTGTCACCTAAGACAAGAAATCGAATAGTTTTGCTTTTCTTCATGGAGTCGTATAATAGAAGCTCTTCTCCTTCATTTTTTTCTACTGCGTTCTTTGCACTGGCTTTATCTCTGTTACATTCATGATTGTGAGTAGATGATTGATTTATTACATTATCTTTGGCAGTAACTACCGAGCATTTGTGTGTTTGATATTTGTTACATCTCCAGTTTATATTTCCATTGAACGCCTTCTTCTTGAGTAAAAAATAAAAGCCTTCGCAAACTAGAATAGCTCTGCCTTTACTACTTAATTATTCTTTATTTCTAAAATATTTTCCACTACTTTCACCATACCTTGGTGTTTTATCATTGCATCATGCGGTATGAGCAAGATTATATTACATCTTCCACATCCAATAGAAGCGCTATAGCTAAGTACACACACAGGTTTACATATTTTATCGAAAATGTAGAGTGCAAGAGAGAACACTATAACACTTTAATAACATGTCAAAAAGATCAAAATGCATTCTAAATAATCCTATTTATTTATTAGATGAAATGAGGCCTTCAAGTCAAAGCCTTTACAGCAAAATAAACAATAACTAAGAAAAAAACTATTTCATTGGTTGTGAAATGACTGGAACACGCCTAGCTACAGTTTGTTTCATCGATACAGTAGGCTTTCTTACGTCACAGAAATTTAAATATGTATTTATTTTTAAATATAAATACATACATACATACATATCTATATATCTATATCCCTATATATAATTTATATATGGGCTATACACACACACATATACATATACAGTGCTCTTTTTTGTGAAAGAATAGTTGCCGGTACTCAGTAATTGATTGCCTAACTTTTAACTACTTGTGACGATACGAAACTTGCATGTAAAAGTTCATTTTGAGTTTTTCCCATCAAATCATGGGAAACTTTTATTTTTAACTTAAAACAATTATTTTCCTTTACTAAATTCTGATAGAATTTATCTCCCCTCGCACTGTTTTTAACGGGACAACTCTCGACGTAAAACATTAACTAGCTTCTCTAGGTTTAACCCTTAATTTTTGACCGCTGTACACGAGACCAGCACACAATAGTCGCGGCACCAGCGCTACACGCAGCGGCCTAATAACTTTTCACGCCTATTTCTCCCCCCCCCCCCGCAGGATACGCACCGCTCTAAGAATAGCGTTGCACTCGGGCTGGACAGATACATATTCGCCTTAGTCCCTACTATCACGGTACAGTCCATAAATCGGACATGACGTCTGACATGTCCAGTACATAGATACATGTGAGAAAATCACCTTCCCCACCCGTTAAACGAAATTCCCCAACCATATTTAAAGAGGGACCCAAGCATCCTAAGTTAGGCCCGCTAAGATTCATACAGTCTCCTCTGTTAGGAATTATATTAGTTAGGTTTCATTAGGGAGAAACGGGTTAGTGTAAACATTTTACTATACTTATTTTATTTTATAGGAATGTGTGAGTACACATTAGTACACAACCACGTTCCCCGTAATTACATTATGACTTTATTATGTATGTACAATGTACTATTTTATGTCGATGCTAAGTTTTCATATAGTATTTCTAATGCCGCTATGGTTGTCTGCATTTGAAACCATAGTTATTGAATTTGATTTATGTTTCATCCATTCCTTTATCTTAGTGATTGGTGTAAACAATAACCTTTCGTAAATCTAAGTACTGTCCAAGAACTTAGATCACAGTGCTCTTAACTTACAGAGCGCATGGGAATGTAATTATATTACATTCCTATTGAATATCCCTAATACATATTATTATGTCTTACACACTTGTGAACTTATAGTTCCTTGGATGAGTTTAATTTTGATTAATTATATCAAACCCTGATCGTTGTATCTCGAGCCCTAGTATTTTATTTTCAACTTATCCTATAGTATATAATATGCTGATTTCCCATTTTACTATAACTGATTACTTATCGTCGTAATCAAATTTAATGGATGAATCTTTAATAGTATCATCCTACATTTATTGTGGTTTTCTTATCTGTATCTTTTTTGTTATTGAGTTATATAGGTGCTTTAAGATTTTATATCATGATTGTCTTAAATGCCTTATTGGGATAGCTACCAATGCCTGCATCTGAATGATTGCAAGACATTTGGGAATCCCTGCTCAATGTCTTATCCCCAGCCTGGTTGCTACACACGATTGCTACACCCAGCCTGGTTGCTACACACATTGCCTACTGTCCTTGGCCTTAAACTATTGTCCAGTGCCTTATACTGCCCAGTATCATATGCCCAGTACCCTGCCCCAAACTGTCCACTGCCCAATAGCTAGTGCCTAATGCCGACTGATTAGAGCAACTTTCGCTGCAGAAGATAAACTGGTGTTGAGTTAGCACGGCTCTTTACGAGCTAGAGATCACAGCTGAGAGTTCGTCCCAAAACAACTTAGCAGCACCAACCCTCTCTACTGCTAAACAGGCAGCGGCCTCACCCTGGAGCCAGCTTGCCTACAGCATAGAGAATATCCCGAGCCGACGTCCTAAGACAAAGCCGGATGACTCATCCTTCTGAGTGCCAGTCCTTCGACCGCCAGAAGACGACCCACGGGCTAGCAGCTAAGAATATAAGTAGTCAAGGCATAGGAACATTCTTCTCTTCCAATCACTCACCAATTAGCAATCCATGATGAGCAATTATGTTAGACATTAGCACCTTCATTTCATTTCTTGGTTATAATTTTATTTGATCATTTATCTTTTGTAAACTTTCATTTATTAAATTATTTTTATTTATAAACTTCTTATATTGGTCTGTTCTTACTGTTAATTGCGGTGTGCCTGTCAAAGATCTTGTATATGTGAGCGGGATAAAATTAATAAAATTTCCCCTAGACTTAAATAAACAAGCCAATTATTAACTAATTAACATCTCGTCACACTACTCATAAATGAATAATAAACGTTAAAATTAAAAAAAAAAGTAATAATTTTTCCTCACATTTAAAAAGGTGCCGCTACGCCGTACCGGTGCGTACCGTCAAAAAAAAGCACTTTATATATATATTGTATTTATAAAGCGCTGTTATCAAACAAAATGTAGGATTAAGGCGCTGTTATAACATTACAAACACAAACACAAGAGCGGGATACACATTTGAGAGCAAAAAATATCGGCTGCCGAGGACAAACGTAGACAGCGAAAAGAAAATCTTAATTGACAACCGGTGGACAATGGTTATACTTGCCCTGGGTGTGGCTAAATATGTAGGTCACAGCTGGGGCTACGTAGCCACGGAAAATACTGCATTCCTCAATAAATTTTGTACTCAAAGACAAGCCTTATATATATATACAGAGAGAGAGAGAGAGAGAGAGATAGATAGATATATAAAGAGAGAGAGAGGGAGAGATAGATAGATAGATAGATAGATAGATAGATAGATAGATAGATAGATAGATAGATAGATAGAGATAGATATAGATGTATATGCATTTTTATAGATGTAATCAATGGATGCATGTGATTTTCGTTGGTGTTCTGGACTGTAGTTCGCAGATCGTAATTTGACCACCTCTGCATAACAGTAAACAAAAATGTTGATATCATTCCAATAAATGGGGGCATAGGACAATACGTAATTGTGACGGAAACTATAGGGACGTAGCTTATGAGGATCTATTTGACGCGATAGTCCTAACAAATAATCGTCCAGTTTAGCACAACGTATCCTAGCTGTCCCTTTTTGCTAAGCAATAAAGTCAACAGAATGTATGTATTTAAAAAAGATAAATACAATATACATTCTGTCTCTTTAACAAATTATCACCACCTTCATTACTCTGCACTACACAGATATGCTGATTCAGAGAAGGATAAATTAGAGGAATCGTCCTCGAAAAAAATAATTGACACTAAAATGTAAACTTTTTTTTCATATTTAGTAATTATGAAAAACAAAGTAATTGCGGTCAATACATTAATGTCATTTTCTTATAGAACTATAAGCTTAATTCTAAAAATAAACACACAAAAAAAGAGAACTTTTGAGATTGAATGATGTCAAAGTAAAATAAATATTGTACATTGAATGATGGGGTTGTATTGGCGAATGGAAACACTTCATCAGTAACCAACTTTTTTTTTGAACGGGGGAAAGGCACAATATAAAGAAAGTGTGGGTAGAAAAATCAATAACTGTCAAATAAAACTTATAAATGTCACTATTTTTATTTTTCACAAATTGTGTGATTTTTCCACAAAATAAGCCATCCCCCAACCTCCTCCCCAACACACACACACACACAAACACATACCGAAATAAAAAGTGTCTATTTTATTGTTTTAAACTCATTATTTTTACAAATAGTTTTATTTCTCCACAAAAAGGTTTCCCACTTCCCCTCCTGATTGCATTTATCTCTGGATCCAAGTAACAGACTCTTATGTGATTCTCAAAAAGGGCAGCATTTGATGACTGTTTTAAGTTATTTAGTGCCTTTAATGATTTTAAACCAAGCAAGTGATATTTTTGTGATACTTACATTTTCCAGATATCTTTTTTTTTGTGCGAAATCTTGCTTTTCTTGATGATTCACGGATTCCATACTTTGTACTGAATATAAAATAATAGCAATAACTGCTAAATACACTATAATTTTCATTCTGTTTTTCGGGTAATTATGATTTATTCTCCAAATGAGTTTTTTTTTTATTTCACAAATTTATCAATTTCGTCAGCTAATATATATATACTAGTATTTAGCATTGTAACCTATTTAACTAATACTTTTGGTTACGACCTATTCTGCATTTTTGCAGTTTTTACTTGTAAAATATAATCTAAATTATTTTCTTGAAGTGTTCATGCGGAAAATTATATTTTCTCCAGTTATTCTGTACCCTTACATTGTTCAAATACATCCTCATTAGTTAAAATGACGACTGTAGTCATTTTTTTCAAAATCTGTATTTTAAAGGCAATTTAAATAGCCAAAATACAATTTATGTTGAATTACAGTTTTTGGTGTGTAAATTCGCGATTTTTTTTACAAAGATTATATCCACTCACTCTGTCTGTCTGGTAAAACGTTTGTGTATGTTATTTCTGCCACACCCTTTCTCGGAATAAACTGTAATTTTGCACAACTATTTCTTTTAACTGACAACACAAGTATCAATAAACAAAACAAAAAAAACAATTGGTAACTTAACAATTGGTAATGAATTAATTTATTTGGTATCTTGAACAGATGTAGTGGTATAAAAGTTGAACTAGTTCCTTTAGGAATCTGTTGAACCGAGTGAACATTTGTTAAGCATTTAAAAAAAACGATCATGTCAACATTCACAACATACACCCTTCTTCCCTCCCACTTTTACAACTGATCCAGACAAGTGATAGGAGAAAGCGAAACAAAATCAATTGGTAAAAATATCTCTGTCGCTCAGATTTATATGTCTAGGTCAATCAATCATATATATATACGACCCAATGATCATGAAATCTCTTAAACAGTTTCAAGTATTCGCTAAAAATTTCGAACACTTTTTCATTTTACCTCCTAGAAGCTCATAAAGAACGGCTTTTTACAGATTTGTAACCTGCTGACCGCTAGTCGAGAAAAAAAACGCAAGTATTCCATCAAACTGTTGTAATATTCTATTTCGTATTTCCCAAAAGACTACAGTCTAATTAGAAAAGCAATATTGTTATTTTTTCCCTAGTATTAATATGACTTATGTCATTTTCACTTTCTTTTAGAAGTGGTCGAAATGCGTGGATAAATTGGTGGTTGTATAGATATGCATGTATTGATGGATGAATAAATGTTGGATGGACGAAAAGATATGTATGGATATAGATTATAATTCATGACAGCTACCTGATTCGGAAACCACTGCGCCATTAATCTCGTATACCGGTATGTAAGTTGTCATCTTAATTCACGCTACAAAATAACAATGTCAACGGGGAAGAAGAAAAGGATTATGATAGATGGATGTGGATGGATGGATGTGGATAGATGGATGTGGATAGATGGACGTGGATGGATGGATGTGGATAGATGGATGGATCACGTGAACAGTTTGGTGGATTTCGGATAGCTGTATATGGCCTAATGTGAATGGATGGGTAGATGTATATTAATGGATATGAACATAAATGGGTGGATCTGGATAGATGTATTAATAGATAGATAGATGGGCGATGTGGATGGATGGATGTTGATAGTTGGATAAGTAAAAATATGTGAATGGGTTGGTCGATGTGGATAAATTGTTGTAAATAAATAAATGCATGTTGTTGATGGATATAAAGATTATAAAATGGATGAATGGATATAGTGGATTGTCAGATAAATGATTGGATGGATGGAAGTGGATGGATGGTTGAAATAAATTATATGTACATTGATAGTAGTGAATGGATGAACTTAGATAAACGGATAAGGATGGATTCATGATGATAAATGAATGTGGATAAACGTATGTTAATAAGTGGGTGGAAGGATATATTGATTTTATTAGATAGATGAATATGGATAAATTGATGGATGATAAAAAAAAAACTTTGATGGATGTTGATAGAATTATGGATGGATGTGGATGCAGAAGTGTTGAATTGATTGATAAATAAATGTGAACGGACAGATATAAAGGTTGGATATAGGTGGATGTGGATGGATAGAGGAATGATAAAGTACGGATTAATGGGTTAATGTAGATAGAAGTAATTGGATGAATGTGACCTAATGAGAGGATGTGGATGAATGACTATGAATTGATACGGATTAGTGAATGGTTGGATACATTTTAATGGATGAATGTAGATAGACGCATGGATGGATGTGAATGGATGGATAAATGTGTATTATGGATGTGAATAAATTGTTCTGAATAAATGGATGAATATAAATTGATAGATGGATGTTGAAGATGGATTGATACATTGATAGACATAGTGGATGGGTGTGGAAAGATATGGAATGATTGATTGATGAAAAAGGTGGGTGGATGTAATTGGATGTGGATTGATTAAAGAGGATGGATGAATGTGGATGGATGAATATGTATGGATGGAATTATGTGGATTGCTGGATATATAAATATGGATGTATTGATGGATGGATGTGATGGACGGATTTTGATGGATGAATTGGTAAGGATAAATTTAATTAGAAATATGGATTGATGTTTTAATGTGGATGGATGAATAGACAGAATAAAGGAATGTGGAAGGATAGTTGCGATGTGGATATGGATGAATGTAGAGATGGATATGGATCTGATGGGTGAATGAATAAATTTGAATGATTGGGTGTAGAAAGATAGATGAAAGGATTTTGATGGATGTGGATCCATGAATGGATGTGGAAAGTTGAATAGTTAAACATAGATGGATGGATGTGGAATAATGGATGTGAAATGATGAATTACGTGGATAAATGAATGGATGTGAGTAAATGAATGGATATAAATTTATGGATGAATGGATACATGTGGATGGATGAAATGATGATAATAGATTGTTGGATGGGCATAGCTTGATGGACAAATGGATAAGTGGATGGATAGATGGATGTAGAAATAGATGTATAGATATGGATGGATTACTTATGAATTTTTATCATCATCATCATCAACAAAATCATCAAACTCCATTTGAGTGAGGGCTTAAGAGGCTTAAATCCTCTCTTGCAAAATCCTTGGACAAAAACCCTGATGTTTCGCATAGTGCATACATGTCACCATATAGGTCTAGAATTATTGCTTTCCCAGACCTGTCGAGAGGGAGATCAGCAAGTCTGGGGCAGTCAAACAGAATATGAGACATTTCTTCCTCACAGCGGGGGTCCGTGAGGTAAACTTTGGCCATAGCCGTGAGAATAATAAACCAACAGGACGGTGGCCTGTCCTTGCACTCAGACCACTTTTCCATTTCTGTTTTTTTTTTCCATTATAGCCAGAGTATGATGAAAACTCACAGCCTGCTCGGTGGGTGATGTTTGCTCTTTCTGGTGGGTCAAGAGTCTGCAATGGTGTTTACAATCACACATATGTGACTCTGTATCCATTGAATTATTACAGGAGTGCCATATGGTTGCTTTACGTTGTGTGAAGCTATCACAGTTATGTTTCTCTTCTTGTTGTTGGAAATGCTCATTCGTCGAAGGTGCTAATATCTTAACACTGTGACGTGCCGGGGATTCTGTAGAGACATATCTCTAAATCTAAATGTGCCTTAGAGATTCAAATAACGAGGATCTTTTCAATTCAAATACTAAACTTTAATTCAAAAACTGAGAATCACAATATTTTACAGAATATACAGACATAACACTGTATCAAATGAATATCTTCTTTGCAAGCTGAATAACAAATAGATTCAGATTAACACTAGATCTAATTTCACAACTAATAAAATATATGGCTTGTCACTTCAAGTTACATTTCCAAAACTAATTTCTCTCGATCCCGCTTTTCAAATCATTTTTCTTAACTCCTCCCAAACACTTGCTTTGACCAATCCAATCATTCCCTAGGAGGCGCTAAGTTGACTGAAGAGCTCCGATAGCAGCCTGCTCAAAGTCCATAGAAACAGATGAAGGGTTAAGATCTGGCAACAACTCTTTCATTGCTTTAAACTTGCGGAGATATGTTTCTCCTTCTTTGTTTGGCAGTAGTGCATATAGGACAGGCAGGCAAAAGAACAGTTTTCATTAAACTTTATATAAACATAGAGATATCCTTCATGCAAAATTTTGTCTTTTCTTCGTTTCCACTGGAATGTTCCAAACTAGGCGAGCTTATTAAGACGTAGGGGCGAAAGAAATTGAAAGAGAAGAGTAGACCTTGGGCCGCTCTCGGAATTAAAGATAAGGATTATAAATTCGCACCAATGGATGCCAAAGAGGAGTGCTAGAAACAGATTATCGTCATGCCCGCGAGAGAGGGAAAGGGTGGAGGAAAGAGTATATGCAAGGAGTGAAATGTGCCCAGAAGAGAGGGGGAGGGATAGATGCCACAGATAATCGCCAGACGCATGACGCCAACGACCAGTGCTCGGAGCTGGTCTTGTTTTCAATTGTTTAACTATACCTGCGTCAATGCGAGATGTGTCCCCCAAATCACCCTTACCCAATTTCTCAAAATATATCTTTTAAAAGTATCTTAGTTTCGTGAATTTATTTATATTTATTGTCACCCCTAGTGTTTGTTAACATTTGTGGATTCACGTTAGAGTTTGTACTGACCACATTCTGTGTTTTGTTCTTTACTTTGAGTAGCTATTTTCGTTATTCAGTGTAATAAAGCTTTGGAAGTTAACATTGTTTTTGTTATATTAAAGTATGACTATCAGCTAGTTTGTATATTAAACTATTTTCCAAAAAAATGTCTTTTGGAAAGAAATCGAAAAATGTCATCCAGTGCTATTAGCAAAACTTACATATAAATAAAGGGGAGGGATTGATATTGAGTAATGGTTGGGAAAAGGCAACTACAAAAAAAAATAGCTTCAGATCCAATTATAAAGTTTCTAATGAATTTAAATTTTTCAAAACAAAGTATGCCTTTAATTAATTATGACATATTCATGCGCAGTTACATAGACAGTCGCCATTACCATTCAGGCATCTGACGTATTATAATTATGAAATAAGCAAAACCTTTATATTTAAAAAAAAAAAAATATTCGCTTGACGGTGTTAGAATTCATACTATACATACAATATTGTGGTAAAGTGAAATAAACATTGATTTAAAGGCTACGTACTTATTAAATTATCGTCAAATTATATATCGCGCTAAAACATCCCCTGCGCCAGAACGGCTTGCATCAAAACGTCTTGCGCCAAAACGGCTGCGCCAAAAAGTCACGTACCGGTCCTAGAGCCAGAGATTTGCACAGATAGACTATAGACTGGATTGTTGGAAGTAGATGGATATGGATTGATGAATGTGGATGCATGGAAAGATGTACATGTATGGAATGGTGCATTTGGATGGATAAATGAATGTAGATTGATGAATGGATTTTGATGGATGGATGAGGAAGGATAATCCAAAGGGAGGCGGTATTAGCACCCTTCCCAACTCGGCCCAAGCTGTCAAATTTTAGTAGAGAAATCACACAATTGGTATACGATTTCTTTATTTATGTCAATAATGTATACTAATTATTTAAATTTTAACCAATTTAAGATTATCCCGCAACTCCACTAGTATGTTGGCCGATTTTGGTGGGGTAGGGAGGGGCGATGGATCAATCCCGCTCCCCCTCGACCCTAACATTTGGAGTGTAGGGGGCTGTCCACTTTTGTGTGTAGAAATCACAGTTTGTTAACAGAATTAGTTATTGTACCTATAAGATATAAACTACTTTTTGATATTTTAAATAATCTTATTATTATACTACTTTTTGATATTTTAAATAATCTTATTATTATGTCGCCGATTATGTGGGCTCGTAGGGAAGGGGGGATTACATCTACATCTATCATTTGATGAGGGGTGGCGGTCCAATTTTTATAGAGAAATCATAGTTTGTGAAAAAAATTGTTAAATAGCCATATAAGATAAGCTACTTTTTTATATTGTGTTGCACCGCACCGAACTCCAGTCTCAAATTGCATCATAAAGTAAATATAAAATGAAAAAAAAAAACATGGTCAGTACCAGAAGGGACCGTGGGAGGGGCGATAGATACAATGGCCCGTCCCTCCTCCCGACCTTCTACCGGTCAAACGAATACTTTTTTTTTACATTTTAGTGTAGAAACAACTACTAAAAAATATGCCACTAACATTACTTATATATACTATTTATTAAATTTTTATATCAAGTCCCCTATTCTCTAATGTTAAATGCAATCATTAGCAGTAATTTTAAAAGGAGAGAGGACTCATATATGATTAATCGTTTACACTCTACCGCCCCCTCCCCTTTTCCGACTAAAACATGACTGTTAAAACCCTAATAGTCAAATATGGCGACACAGTCAATGTAACTGCGCATGAATATGTCATAATTAATTATAAAAATACTTATTTGCAAAATTTAGAATTCATTAGAAACTTTAAGTATACGAGTTACGATTATAATCGGGATCTGAAGCCATTTTTTTTTTTGTAGTCGCCTTTTCCCAACCTTTACTCAATATCAATTTTTTGTATTGTAATATTACTCAAAATATAAAAAAAAACATTAGAGTAGAATCTAATTGGTCTCTATAATTTTACTACCTCTTCCAATGTGTTTTTGTTCATCACTTTGAATAGTAGTTATGTAACAAACAAGTTATAAGCAGGCAAGTTCAACAAAGTTAATCACTTACAATGGAACATCTGAAATGATATTTGTTTTGCGACAATTACAAGAAAAATGCAAAGAGCAGAACCTAAACCTATACGCTGCCTTTGTGGACCTCACCAGGCTTTCGACAAGGTCAGTCACGATGGCTTATTGAGGATTTCGGCCAAACTCAGATGCCCAACTTCGTTATTATTCATTCTCAAGCAGTTTCACGTGGGACAAAAAGGGCAGATCTGACACAATGGTGACCTGTCTGATCACGTCCCAATTGAAAATGGCGTGAAGCAGGGCTGTGTACTTGCTCCTACTCTATTCGCTATCTTCTTTGGCGTAATGCTGGGTCAAATGAGGCAGCGATTGCACGAAGGCATTTACATCAGGTTTCGTTCAGACGACAATGTGTTCAGTCTTCGACGTCTACTATCCCATATGAAAACAAATGAGATGGTCATAATGGAGCTTCTCTATGCCGATGATTGCGCCCTGCTAGCTCACAATGAACATGATCTCCAGAAAGAGGTCAACGAATTTGCAAGATTCAGTTTCAGTTTATCTATTAACCTCAGGAAAAGAGAAATCATGTTCCAGAAGTCACCCAATAAAACCTACTCAGCCCCAATGACCATTGTAAATAGACAGCTCCTTAAAGTGATAGACCACTTTTTATATCTAGAAAGTATAGTGTCAAGGGAAGTTGATAACCGTCTGTCCAAGGCCAGTAGCGCTTTTTGACGCCTCCGGGAGTAAGTTGGCGGAATAAATCACTCCGCCTGCCTACAAAAAATCAATGTCTACCAAGCAGTGGTTCTCTAAACCCTTCTATATGGATATGAGTCATGGGTATTATACATAAAACAACTAAGACTACTTGAACGCTTTCACCAAAGATGTTTACGTTTCATCATGAACATACAGTTGCAAAACCGCACTACAAACAGCGATGTCCTTGCAAACGTAACAGAGGTTCCCCACGAAACGCTTTAATAAGCAGCCTAGGCGCCAACTTGCCTTGGGTGACATAGAAGAGAGCATCTGGTTGCTTGCGGCGTTAGAACTAGACAGCAGGAGGTCATTCACAAATACCGCGGGATACACATTTTAGACCAAAAGAAATTCCTCTGCCTAGGATAGACGCAGACGGCGAAAAGAAAATCTTAATTTACCAACGGTGGGCAATGGTTATGCTTGCCCTGTGTCGTGCGCAACTTGCTTGGTATTTTCTTTTGTGCACCATAAGGTTTTGTTAGTTTTTAGTTTCTAAGGATGCGCT
Source organism: Biomphalaria sudanica (assembly GCA_036873155.1). Taxonomy (NCBI): domain Eukaryota; kingdom Metazoa; phylum Mollusca; class Gastropoda; family Planorbidae; genus Biomphalaria; species Biomphalaria sudanica. The sequence continues at coordinate 235,638 of JAZGLO010001666.1, read as the reverse complement.
ATATTGGTGTCATTGCTCTCTTGTTTTGCCTTGAGATAGAGTTCTCTGTGGCTTTCTTAGCCCAGTATTGGGGACGCATGCTTGGGACTCTGCAGGAGTCGAGTCTGAGTTGTAGGCTTCGTATTTGACTATTGCCCATGGCGTTTGATGGGGGGGGGGCGTTGGGAGCCCTTATCGACTATGTCACTGAGATTAAGGTGTGCTATAGTTCCTTTGAATGTAATTTGTACTTGCCTTGTAAATGCTATTGATATTTATTCGTAATGTATGCCTCATCATGTCATTAACCCATTCAACCTTTGTAATTTGTTATTTACTAGCATACGTTTATATTTTGGTTTTTTCGTTCCTTGATATTCATTTCATAAATCGATTGCTAGACTGTTAGTGGTGCCCAGGCAGACGAGCCAAAGCTAAATTACAACCCCGTCAGAAAGTTTATAAACACTGTTCAAGGGGGGAGCACGGCGAAGTACATCATACCCTAGATGAGCCCAGGAACAAAACCCTCCTGTAGCTAAATATGTAGGTCACAGCTGCGTAGCCAGGGGAAATACTGCATTCCTCATTAGTCGTCGGGCTCAAAGACAAGTCTAATTATATGTATATCTATAGGGTTAGGGTTTACTAGACGTAAGAGTAAGGGTTTGGACAAAAGTCGTCTTGAAAAGTCAATCACTTTACGGTCTATCTAAACGTAAGCCAAGCTTCCGACTTAGTAATACATAAAAAAATGGCTAATTTCTGTCTCTAAAACTGAGGCAAAATGAACAACGTCACAAAATACATTTCATCAATATCTTTTTCTATATTACACTGATAAATACAGAATTGTATAACATTGGTCACGACTGTCCATTAGTTCGGTATTTTTTATTCACATTTTACTGTTATTAAATATTTGTTTTCTAATGCTGCTTTTATATGTGTAACATTTATTGTTTCATCACTATAAGTATTAAAAGATAGAAATACTTTAATTTGTATAGTTATATATTTTTATAAACTTACAAAGATTTGTTTATGGTGCCACAAAGATTAACATAAGAATAAGTAATGTAGTGTCATGTGAAATAAAAATAGTCGATATGACACGAATTAGCATTTGTTGGAGGGGAGAGAGAGAGCAATAATAAGAAAGATAAAGAAGCTTGCAAAGAACTTTTCCTGCTCATTTTCTAAACATAATTATGAAATATTGATACTGAGGCACGAATTTTTCAACTTTTTGATTGAGATGTGATTTTGTTTAAATATTTTCAATTAATAATTTAAAAAAACATTAAATCAAACAAGAATAACAATGTCATTTTAAATTTTAAAAATATGTATTGTATTTAATTTTATTTACACAAGATAAAATGGGTATTATATAAAATCTAAACATTTTCAAAAATAATCTATTAAAAAAAAACTTTAAAAAACAATCTTTTTTTTACGAAACCTCTAACCTTAATTTCGTCTTTTACTATATTAGGGTTAACATGACATATTGAGGTTCACACATGACAATATGAAAATTATCTCAGTCCTTTCAATTTATTTTTTTATAAAATAACAGATTTTTTAATGTTTTGGCAAATTTCGGACTTGTTATAACGTACAAAACAAAATTAAATGACGAGTTAGCAACATAAAAAATTTGTACCACAGAAAGTAACAGTTGATAAGATTTATATGATAAATGAAACTCGGATAACTTTATAAAAAAAACAGTCTCTACAATTCCCGAGGGAACAAGTACAAAAAAAATCAAAATTGTAGACAAACATAAACTTATCTTAACTGCTTTGATTTCTTTTTTTCTTTTATATTTCGCATTCTCTGATAAGTTCTGTATACTTTTTGTACTGAATTTTATTTGAGTTATTGTCGTTATTGTACAGATTATGACAATTAATACAGGAATAGCCATCGAATAAATATTGACTAATATGGTTGAATAGAAGCCGTTCCAAAAATTGTAGTTGTCAAAGTAAAACTGTGTCCCGAACATTTTAATTTCTGTTGCATTGTTTACAATAACTATGTCGAGATATGTAAAGCAGTTCACGGGAAATAAAAGTATAAATAGTACTATGACTATACACATTGCAGTTATTTTGATTCTAAAACGTGTTACAATTCTAGAAACTTGAAATGGAAAACAAACAGCAAACATTCTTTCAACAGATAACATTGTGATAAAATATGTGCTAGAAAATAAACAAAGTATTTTAGTAATATCCAGAAATTGATAATAATATGATTTTAAGGTAACAGAGAGATGCTTGTCAATGTAAAAAACAATGTTAGGAATTCGAAATAAGACTGTGGAAAGGGAATAAATCAAATCTGAGACAGCCAGAAACAGAAGTAATAAATTTGTTGTATCTTTCATTCCTTGTTGAGACAAAACACAAATATTTAAAACATTACCAACTAAACCCAGACATGCAAGGAACTGGGGTATGATACAATTGATCAAAATGTCTAAAGCAATATAAACTGTATCACTGACATCCAGCAAATTCTCCTCAGTGTTGTCCACTGTGTTACTTCCAGCTTGTGTGAGGTTCATTTTCGGCTGCTAAAATATAAATTTTTTTTTACATTTAATTAAATATGTCATTTTAAAATGAAAACATGACACAATATACTTTCAATGGCTTTTACTATTAGCCCTTCTTGAAATGTATGAATGCACTAGGACAACCGTCTCACAATTTTATATTTTTATTTATTTAATCCTTTCATTCGAATAGGTATAGGAGGGTAAACAAGAAAAAAAAGTTTTTAAAAAGTGCTTATATGAACTATGACTCTATCAATTAGTTTGAGTCAGTCATTTCAATTTAAATACGAATTTCCATTCGTAATAAATCTAGACCAAAAACAATAAATCTGTGCAGTTAGAAATATTTTTACCAATTGTTTTTGTTAAGCGCAATTTCATGTTTTTAGCGTTCTCAAAATGCTTTGATTCTATTACTTATCTGGACCAGTTGGGAAAGGGATGTGGGGGATAAGGGAGAAAGATAGGGATATGTGGTTTAATATTCCCGTAATCCCTTTTTAAAGCATTAATATTCAAAATGGGGGACGACCTGAATTTGAACTCATGGTTCACGACTCCTTAAGCCGACATATTAACCATTCTGCTAGTGAGGTGAAAACTTACTTTAAAGCGTCGACCTATAAAGAGGACTAATTCAGTTTATATCACCACATTTGTCAAGTACAATTTCTTTCCCTTGTTCGAGATACCATACGAAATAATTAATTACTATTTGTTAGTTAACTAATCGGTTAATTTTTTAAATTGATTCTTCTGTTGCAGGTAAAAGAAATAATCGTGCAAAATTTTAGCTTGATCCGAGATTGTTTGTCGGAGAAATAACGCGAACAATTATTTTTTTTTGAGAATATTTGGAAGATGATGTGTGCCACTTTTTCCCATCCTGTAGACCTAAAATCCACTCTCTAAGCCCTTTCTCTTGAAAGCTCTATGAAACAACCTGATAGGCTAACGATCTTGATAACCTGGTACTGGAATCTTATCCCTCCCAATGTGTTAAGTGGCTGCCCTCAGTAGTGAATGACAGAAGAAAGCGACGTTTGCTGAGTCCAAAGTGCATGGCGATGCAACCACGACGTCAGTGCAACCAGGTGAAGGTCAACTGGAAGAGAAGACGAAAGTACATTTGCTGGTCAACAAAGACCTGTGTCGTAAATATTACGCAAGCAAGTCACGCGATTGTGATCAACCAGTGGTCAAGCGACGTTCCATCCAATTCTAGAAGGGTGATAGGGACTCTATATAAGAGCAAGTTTGTTAGAGTCAAGACACTTCACGTTACCTCGCAATGTGACCAGTACGATGCAAAGTCAGTAGCACACCGTTACCGGAAGTCCTACAACACCGACAAGAAAGTCTGTTGTTCGAAGGAACTCACAACAATATAAACTTGAGGACAACAAAATGAAGGAGAAACTCAGACATTGCCAATGCTTTATCCCAAGGAAGAGAGATTACAAGAATTTACAAATCACCGAAAAATGTTGATCTATAAACAATCAACTCCACGGATATTCTCAACTTTAAAGCTCAGGAAAAAAAAAGACCCAAAAACTACTTAAGGAGATCTTCATTCTTGTCACACTTGAGTAGTTTGGACTAAGTGCAGTGCTTCCTGTTTTGTACTACCAATGATGTTAACTTAGTGACAATCATTCCAGTATTACACCAGAATTTTTCATTTGGTTACATCCCTTTGGATTAAATATAATAAATTTTGAAGACAACCCAAACAAGATATGAACTGAAGAGGATGGACCTACTAAACTACTAAATTGTTTTAAAAATCTATTTCAATATGGACAAAATTGATCTATAATATACTTGTTTTAAGTAATAAGATAAATCTTAAAATGAGTTATATTTAAAAATGTCATAATTTTTATGCTCTTCATACGCATACTTGTATGTATTCTGCACTATTATAGAAACCAAATTGACTCATTATATGTACATTTTTACATTTTTGTAACTCTAACAGACTCCATAGAGTTCCTGGTGATATAGGATGGAGGTCTTTTGTCCTGGGTTCTCAAGGGGAAAAGGTTTTGCAAAAAAAAAACCAATACATTTTTGTTTTAGAATATTTGATTTGACAAAACTTGTCAAGATTTTTGTAAATTGACTTATTATGGCATTCTAGCACCAATGTGTATTAAGTGCACAATTTTTGAATGCACTTTCTTTTTGTTGCCTTGCTTGTAAGCTGATGGAGTGTTTTTGTTATTATGCTGGTGAAACGTTTTCTTTGAGATTCTTCTGTGTTTCCCTGTTTAGGGGAGTTAGTAAGGGATTGGAGTTCTACACTAAGCACTAGATTCAGCAGTGTGTTTTGGTGTGATTGCGAGCATTTATGTATCACGGCAAGGTGATAGCAAGGTGTAGAATTATTGTTTAATTAATAGAATCACAATATTAGAATGTTCCAAATTCAATGTCATTACTCCATTAGTTTGTCATCATAACTTATATTTATATCATTAAATATTTACATTGTCAACAGTGAGTCACTTATTTATTGCAAGCACGAAGGTGCCTGGTTGAATGTCAGGGGCCCGGGAAAACTAGCTAAGGCCTTAACATAACCCTAACAATCATTTTGTAGACCCTTGTTGTCATCTTTTTCTGTACCTTCGCGCAGCCTACTCCGCAATCATGCTGGAAATCCTGGAATGTGTTTTTGAAACTATTTCTTTTATAGAAATGTGTTTTTATGAAATATTCTTTGTATTATTATTAATATGAAATAATATGCTATGTGTTTTCTTTGAAAAAAAAAGAGGCTAAGTCAGAACCAGCACGGTCTGTGAAGTCAGTCCGGAGTAAGGCTAGGTTTTTGGACAGTCAGAGTAAATGTTGTTGCCAATTGTGATGTATTTGATATTAAACTGTGTTAGACACTTTATTTATAGTATTAGTTTTTTAGCGACGCACCAGAGATGACGTTTATTGAACGGGACTAGTGATGTTTGGGATATGTTGGGCTAGAGACCGGAAAATCCGTTAGCGATAAGATTTTCTAGGGTAAAGACATGTTTAGTTGACAGAGACTTTTACTGTGGCCTTTTATTGAAATAAATATATTATGAACTGTTCATCAGTGTTGACCACATCTCTTTACTCGTTAAATCGATCGTCTTGTTTATTCTGTATTGTTGATCAACTACACTGAATACACCCGAACATTAAAACTCAAACGCTTGCAGAGAAATTAATTGAAATTCAAGTCATTTAAAGTTTACCTCAAGACAGCCTGAACAAGCACATCACAACTGTTACTGATACTTTGGAGCCCTGAGTTGTGATGTTCTTTAAGTTATCTTACCTTATGTAATACAGACGTTACTTCAAAAAAGAAGATGATTACGTCCTACGCGTCATGCGTTTAGTCATGCATATTAACCTCGCCAAATGTCCGAATTTTTATATTTTATTTGAAAAAAATATAACGTTCAAAATAGAGTTTTCACCTCAGCGATATACATCAACTGTTCAATATATTCAAGAATTGTTCAAGCCAATTTTTAGGTCAGCGTCTAGGCACTATCAAGTTTTGTTTTACTGGATTCTCTAGGGGAGAATATAATTAACTGGGTTCCCCTCCTCATTAATCAAAGAGCAACAGCAAACCAAGTAGCATAATCACCGAACTGTAAATAAGTGTACAACGATCGTTAAACAATAACAACAAATAATACTAAATACAAATAAATACAATGTAGAACATTACCAATCATGGGATAGTAAAAAAAAAAAAAACATCCCGCACGCACTCTCAATTTCGGCCAAACGGCCCGTTTCTCCAAATACTACAACTCAGAGATTTCAAGGGTCAAACTAATCAAGGGTTAATCGCGGCTCCAAAGGCGAGATCAAAACTACACGCTCCATCAAACCCCCAACGCTTACACATTTAAATGTAGAAAGTAAACACAATTATAAAGAAATAATTTTTCTTCAATGTTTTTTTTAATTAATTTTATTATTTTCATTACTTTTTTTTAAAACTTTAAACAAATTACTAATGAATCTTCTCGAAATAATGTGGTCTACGTATAACTCTAAAAATGTTTTATTTATACAGTCGGCACACACGGTTAACAAAACTAGTTTGTTGAATGGAAAAGAATTGCCTTTGTCCCACAAAAGCAATGTACACATTCAGTTTATAACAGAAAGTTATAGAATATATTTAGACATGGTTTAACAAAGAAGAATTTAAAAACTGTTTCTAGTTTCTGAGAATAAAGGATTCATTTAATTATACAATCTTTCGTAAACGCATTACTATGTGTTTCCTGCGATAATTAGCAAGAATAACTAGTCGATGTGTAACAATAGCTCTTTTGTTTGGATGACTAATGTAGTAAAGAATAAAAGATTTTCTTGTGCAACTGTGTCGAGGAAAATTGGCCAATACTACTAAATGATGTATAAACAGTATATAATTGTTGCTACAAATGGAGTTTATGGCGCGTGTCTTTGTATAAATAACAGAAATTAATGCGTTTTCAATATAAGTTACAAGTTAATACAAGTTTGTAAGTCATTTATTATACGATGTTATTAATTAGATTATCATCAGCTCACTGCGACTCAAACAATCTAATTAATCTAGTTCATTTGTTGATTAGCAGCCCGAAAGTTTCAGAAACCTAACCTCGATAGTTATGATAGGAAATAATTTAAATGTAACCTTTATTCTATTAGTAAGGCGCTTAACAACCCTAGCGATGTTACATGTGTATTTATCTTTTAACACAACACATTTAAGTGTTTCCCACATTTTAAACACAATCCATGATGTCATCTGTAACTTTTCTGCTCCTCGTTTAACAGCAACACACATCAAAAGTCTTACAACTTTTTTAAGGTAGCCAGCTTTATATTTAGCCAAAATGTTCGTCCCCAAAACAGTGGCTCGTATTGCACCAATACGAATGCATAAAAACGTCATGTATCCTTATACAGTACACATCCATAATCGACAGTTAACAAAAGTAATAGTATTTAGGGAAAAAAAGGAAACATATATAAATACGAAGATTAATGAAACATAAAATAGGAAAGATGAGTAAGTTAAAAAAATCTAGTTTGAAATGTTGACTAGTAGAAATGTGCCTAAATAAAAAAGAAAAATTTTGAGTAGTTAAAATATGTAGTCGGAAGCTAATGGATTTATATTCCTATATTGTTATCACCCTGAATGTAGATACTTCCTATTTGTGTATTACTCAGAATATCAGTAAGTCTGTCTATGAAATCGGTTGCCTGAGTCAGCAAGGAAAACAAATGACTTAGCAGAACTTGAGTCATTTATTATGATACATGGCAAGATTGACCTAGGAACACGCGTAATCATCTTCGTTTTAGAAGTAACGTCTCTATTTTATAAGAAGAATATATGTATATATATAATTTAAACAAATATTTCCTGATAAATTTAAAGTAAGACATTCTTTTCAAAATTAATACTAATCTAGTATTCCAATCCCTTCCGCTGTATACTATATAATTTTGATCTGTATCTTGTTCTAATTTTATCTTGTTTCTTATACAATACAGGCGTTACTTCAAAAAAGAAGATGATTACGTCCTACGCGTCATGCATTCAGTCATGCATGTTAACCAATGACTTAAATTCTGACAAGTCACTGGTTTTCCTGGCTAGCTCAGACAACCCAATCCATGCTCTAATAGCACTAGGGAAGATATTAAATATATTTGTAGCTCATTATGTGTAGATGTACACACGTTAATGAAAAAGAGGATTTTTTATGAGTCAGTGGTTTGTGTAATTTTTTAGAAGTATATGTATATATGTTGTCTCAAAACACATTCCTTTCGAAATCGTGTTTATTTTAATTTTGACCAAAAAATGCTATATATAAGTAATATCTTGTTTTTTTTTACAATTCCTTAAATTTAACTCTTTACTTTATGTAGACTATTGGGTGGGTGGGCTCAAAAACCAGATAGACACGGATCTCAGAAAACAATAACAATATATCTAGAATTTAGAATGATTTTGCATATCATTGAAATAAGAATTACTAGCTTGTTGGCCACACTTAGAAAACTTTAATTTAACCGCTATAATGTTTCAAAATAAAAAAAGAAAAACATTTAACTTTAGGTAAATAAGAAGAAAATATTTATCTTAAGCGTATTATGTGTCTATATAATATGTCTCTTCTCGCATTCATTCAAAAGTTTAATTAATTAGTTTAATTAAGGTTCAAGAAATTTTTGCGCTTCATCTTCTACGCCTAGATCTAAAAATATGTATTTAGAATATTATAAAGTCTAGTAAAGTGATGTGCAAACTACGGTCCGCGAGTCAGGTGCGGTCCGAGGAGAAGTTTCATCTGGCCTAACACGATTAGGCTTCACTATTACATAAAAATCAAATTGTTTATGCATCCAAGTTCGATGAAGAAATTAAGTAAAATATCCAACAAGGTTACAAAGACAGTTTGTGTGGAAATACACCCAAATATCGGCCCTTAATATAGTCAATCCAGGCAGGTAAAAAAGGCAGGTTTCATAATTTTCAGAAAGAATATCAGTATGAAATTCTATCAACGCCAAATGACAGAGAAAAATGGAGAAAGAAGGTTGACAGATCTTGTGTGGTGCCCCAACTCTCCAGTAGACAAAAGTATAGGTTAAAGTGAAGGTGAAGTTTGATGTGAACCTGGCCTAACTAATGACATATAATGATTAGCTAATTGTTCTAATTGTTTTGGAAAGGCTTAATCTCCTATTCAAACAAAGCGTCAGAAAAAAAAAGTCTCTCTTTCCTTTAGTTAAGTGTTCCATAGTTATGGAGCTGCACTACAGTTTGCGCGATAATATAAAAAACTACTTGCTAATTGTTGTTTTAAATTCTGTTCCACTTATAGACCTACTATATAGATATTTTTTTCTCTTTAAAAATACAAGTTAACATTTTTCTTTGTAAATGTGGTAGTTAATATGGCAGTACACAAATAACTTAGCAATACAATTGTAAAAAAAATGTTTGTCAAAGTCTAAAACCGTTGGCATAAATGTGTTAAAATATAGTTTAGATAGTCGTCTCCCTTACAAAATAGCCTCCCGTGTTTGTTACTATTAATAGTGAATAGTTGTAAAATGGTGAATTTGTATGAAAAAAAAACTGCTTGCATAGTTAATTTTAAAAATTAAATTTTTAATTTTCAGACAAAAAAAAAGTAGCCGTTACATCAGAACTTTGAATGGTCTAAAATATCGTGATGTCAGATTTTCAAAATCTTTTCTAGTTTACGAGATCTAAACGGGACGGACGGACAGAAAGAGGGACGGACGGACAGACAGACCACACAAAACTAATAGCATCTTTTCCCCTTTCGGGGGTCACTAAAAATCAGTCACTAAATTCCAATCCCCTTTTGGTATAAGCATCCATTGTCAGCACAACAAAAATGAGAGTAAATTAACATTGTAAACGGTGCTGATAAATGGTAAAATAAGTTATGATTGTATACTCTGAGGCAAGCAAATTTTGTGTATAAATGTATATATATGCAGGTATTCTATAGAATGCCGGGCTTTTTTAGACAATGTACTAAAGTGTCTTTAATTCCTACATTACCTAGACATTCTTCAGAATGACTAGACATTCTATAGAAGTAGAAAATGTTTACTGTCTTCTAAGTAGACCAAAATGAGACATTAAAAGATCACAAAACTGTCTACAATTAACAGCAAATGTATATCAAAAGTAATTCATAAACTCTTAACTGATGCTCTTAATTTGAAACAGAAATGCACACAATTAATTTAAAAATATTTAATCAGTTGTCTTAACTTTTATAATGAAAGGGTAATTTTTAAACATCTGCTGGTAAAGACACCACACATAAATAAAAGAAGGACAAGGAATTAAAATAATACCAAGTGAAAGTGGGGTGGGTGAGGTTTTGGGGCGTCACGCCCTAACCTAATATACTCCCCCATTCCGCTCCGTAAGAAAATACTGTAACTGATTAATTTTTTGTTAACCTGCACAATGATTGTTGATTCTGTTTACCAATAACTGCTTATGACATTTTGTAAATAAAAATTGCAAGCATTAAAAATCTAAAATTATTTAAATTTAGAAACATTATTCTGAACAAGCATTTTATTACTAGAGGTTATTAAAGAACTAATTACGGAAACGGCTTTACATTAAACATTATATCGGTACTAATGTCTCTCAATTGCTTCCAATGGGAGTGATAGTACACCGAACAGATTTTAGTCCTGTTAAACCGACCCCCCTCCCCCGCTGGATACACCATTGAGCATAGTAAAAGAGTGGAGACGCTGTAAACACAAACTGGTGAGAGAGAGCAGGAGACTAGCAATTATCGATCGACCAGGTACTGGTACCAAAAAGGCTAAGGTGTTACAGGCACGCATTAAGCTAGTGGAGTTGTGCTACAAGACAAAAAATGCCCCATAGCGACAATAAGGTTAAGTAGAGAGGTCAACCTGTCATGACTTCTCCTCTTCTCCCTATAACAAAGACGATTTCTCTATAGTGTGACCAGTTGGACTAGGCCCAACTGATAAAAGTGTAGTGACCTTGGTGTGACGTCAATTACAAGCAGAGAATCAGTATGTAAAGCATTGGAAAATACTATGTTTGAGAATGAGATTCTTTGATATGTCCGAGAAATCTCCAAACCGGTCAACAACTTTTACAGGAAGTAAAATCATGACTAAAACTTTTATGCCGGAACTAGTCTATTGTTAGTGTACATGCTCCATTTCTTTATAGTTCAGACACATTTAGTCTGTTCAATGTCCCTCCAGAAACCTAAGGAACCTAAAATAATAATTTTAAAAAAATACACTTAATCTATATCAATAGAAGAACTAAAGTTTTTAACAAATTATGTAAATCCAGCTTCATTGTATTTTATATTACATACCGATGTGTCGGCTAAACGGGTAATATATTACACATTTTCATACTAAACTTTCCATTTCAAGGGAATGAAAAAGTGTTTCGGATCATCACGACATCTTTTGAAATAAATCAAACTAGTCGACCCACGACGTAGCATACGCCGCTATTTGCAGGGCCGGCCTTAGGTCAGTGCAACCTATGCGACCGCAATGGACCCCGCACTTTTAAAGGACCCGCGCTAATTCAAGGTGTAAATTATTAAATTAAATCATTTTATAACTTATAACAGAATTTCCGCAGCCTCCTGATTTACCAGGAGCTCCTTAAAATCTCATGATATTGCAAAATATACGAAATAGTCCTGGAAATCTCCGGAATTTGAAAATAAAATTAAAAATTAAAAAAAAAAAAAATTCCTGAAATATATTGTTACCATCTTCTCTATCAGGCCATCTGTAAACACTGCTAAACAGACAACACATCAACACAAAAACTTGACAACAAGAGTTTCAATAAACATTTGGCGTTTTAATTACAATTACATCGACAGCAAATTCAACACTATTGGCTACATTAACTTCAAATGCTTTCTTGTACTTAACAGAACTGCCTAACTAAACCTTACAAGTCTCTCTTGCTCGTACAGCTACATTCTCGAGGACTCAAAGAAGATATCATACCGTCCTTATTGCTTTGCTGTCCTGGACTCATCTGTCCTTTCTTACACATTGTCTCTCGACATTAAAGGCTCTCTACCACATAACCACAACACAGTTCATATTTGCGTGTACTAGCAGTACTGTCACTTGTTCAACAGCCCTTGGCCTGTGTGATTGGCCTGAGTCGTGTGTGTGATAGTAGGCCGCACACATATTAACCCTTTCAGTCCGCCACTGGAGCTACTTCATTGCCCCCTTCTTAGATTTGTCCGTCCCGGACAAATTTTACCTCACGAAATGGGCTGTGGAGGTTTATCGACGCAGGTGGTGGTGTATCAGTGGGAGCGGCAGGGCCTGTATTGCCATCTAGATGGGGGCATCTGCATTGCTACCTGTGTATGTCTTTTTCTCCTGCACCAGTTGGTCGTCCTTTGGTTGAGAGAACGTCGTGCACGTTGTCTGGCCTTTCTGTTAGGCGCCACCGATCGCAACTCCCTGGCTAGTAGCGGAGCACTTGATGTCATGGCAGTGGGCATCAAGATCGTTGGTCTTACGCGTTGATTCAGCATGCTTTCTTGATGCACCGTTGGCCCCCAGGAAGTCAGGTTGTCAAACACGTCATAATCTTCAGTCAAGAAGACATGTCTGTGGGGCACGTGAATAACATTCTATGTGTACAAGTCCATCTGCTGCACCACCATCAGCGCTTCTCTTGCTGATACTGGTATCAGGACAAGACTTTGGTCAAGACTTTGTGTATAAGTATTCCGGTGCTCGCACTTTCCCTGCGAGGCTGCCCCGTCAGCACAGTTCTTGTTAAATGCCTGGGTGTAGGCAAGAATCACGTTGAAATAATCAGATCTGTGCTCATCCTTGTCACAGCAAACGTTAGGCGTGGGAACCAATCGATTCGTCTGTCTTGCTCTGCATGGTACCAAACGTTTCACCAGTATTGTTCAGCGAGGTAGTGATACCTATCTGTTCAATCATGGTACAGACCTGCTCGTCGACCTCTTCCAGCTTCGAACCCAACTGTACCTGGAACGAGTTAATCTGTTTTTTCACGGCGCCCTTGAGTTCTCTGATATTTGGCTTTACTTCGAACAGAAACGAGTCCGGATTTTTATCATTATCCAGCAAGGCTTAACGAAGGCGTTCTATAAGATTTTTCTTGTTTCTTTCAAAGCATTTCAGTCCACGACACCGAAGCTCTTGTTTTAATTCTTTTAGATCAAGTTCCTCCAGCAGTTTCACAGAAGCCATAAGAAATCCCACTTGACACCAGTGTTACGATCTTCTCTATCAGGCCTTCTGTAAACACTGCTAAACACAACAGCACATCTAACACAAGAACTAGACAACAAGAGTTTCAATAAACAATGTGGCGATTTAATTACAAATACCTAAACAGCAGCCAATAAACACAATTGGCTACGCTAACTTCAAATGCTTTGCTACACAACAGAACTGCCTAACTAAACATTACAAGTCTCTCTTGCACGTACAGTTACATTTTCGAGGACTCAAAGGTACAACACAGTCCTTATTGCTTTGCTGTCCTGGACTCAACTGTCCTTTCATACACATTGTCTCTCGACATTAAAGGCTTTCGATCACATGACCACAACACAGTTCATACATGCGTATACTAGCAGTACTGTCACGTGTTCAACAGCCCTTGACCTGTGTGATTGGCCTGAGTCGTGTGTGTCAGTAGGCCGCACATACATTAACCCTATCAGTCCGCCACTGGAGCTACTATATCCCACTTCTGACTACAGTTGTTACGTCTCTCCTACTATCCAGGCTCTCTTCCAACTGCACCACACGACACAACGAGCTTAAAAAACCTCACAACTTAGGGCTCCAAAGTATCAGTCAGTTTAATTTAAAATACAAATACTGCAAAGTTGGCAACAACATCACACTGACTGTCCAAAAACCTAGCCTCTGCTAAGGACTTTACAAACCGTGCTGGTTCTGACTTCGTCTCGTACTGGTCACATTGCGAGGTACGTGAAGTGTTTTGATTATGACAAACTCGCTCTTATATAGAGTCTCTACTGGCCTTCTTGAACCAGATAGAACGTTGCTTGATCACTCCAGTTGATCACTTTCACCGTGATTTTTCTGTGCGAAATATTTACACACAGGTCCTTGCCGTACTGGCGTGTACTGTCACTGGTCACGGTTGACCGCTCGTCTAGCGCTGGACTGGGGCGATTTGCGTAGGCTAAAAATACACACATCCTACGACCATCTGCGTCACAACCAGGTTTATAACAATATAGACAAAAAAATTTCATTTTGGGGTGTCATTCAATATGAAAAACGTCAATCCTACGCACGATGAAAAAAGGCATTATACAATACCCGTAAATTGTGGAATCTGGTGAAAGAAGTTTATCGCGCCTCAAATGAGGTCAAACTTGAGGTCAACAGTTCTTGTAGATAGATTAAAACGTTTGTTAATTATTGCTTTTGAGCGTGATATATTTAGGAAACAGAATTATTATCCGTATCCCTACCCAAACTTGGCACCACAACGGTTGATTCCGGCCCTGCTATTTAGTGACGGGTTAATACAGAGTAGATTACTTGTTCTTCTCCACCTCCCTCCTCTTTCTTTCACCTCTAAATCTACGTTGGGTAGAAAGAGTGATGTTTCCATGACTTCTTGGTCACAACGGTTTAGTCCGGACCTGCTATTTTGTGACGGATGAATACTACTTGTTTTCCCCCACTCTTTTTTCGTAGGGTAACTCTAGTCTGACTTGCAGAAATAAAGGAGTGATCTTTCCTTTACTTCTTGTCCAAACTTTTGAGTCATGTAGAGAGTTTTATATATGTTTATGTTCTAGACAAAGACCTATATATATTATATCTAGACTGTATATGATGAAATGAAATCTAACACTAGAAAAAAATGTGAAAAACTTTTTAAAAGCTGAAAAAATTCTTTTTTTTTTCAACCCTAACCTATGTAATTGAGCAATGATTATTATTTTGTATTATAAAAAGATCGATGTAATCAATCTATTTAAATGTACAATCTAAAATCATAAGATAATTCAAAGCAACAGACTTAAATCATTTTGATCTAGGATTTTTGAAATGTTATCTCAATGGAAACTAACACGAAATGGCTTAATATGGTAGATTTTTGTAGATAGTTTTATAATTAATATTAATATTAGCGCATTCTATTCCGTTTGGGGCGAATTCCCTAACAGGTCTGTAACCTGATTATTACCGTAAAAGATGTTTTTCCGATTTTCAGTCTAGGTATAATATAGGGCTGGGTTAGGGCTTTTAAATAGTCAAAATCCTACAAGACAGTGCAGAAAGAAAACATCCAAGGAAGGCAACTCAAGACTCCTAACAAAAATTAATTACTGTGGTGTTGTCTCCTTCGTAAAATCAAAAAAGGGACTCAACCTTCAGAATCACGGAAAGGAAGCAAATCAATAGTTTCATCCCTTGTGACTGAAACCAAAACAACATAACTCTCTCGGCCACGTGCTGGGCAAACAGATGGAGTAGAGATACGAGGTAAGCAAGAGTCAAGGGAAGCAAAGGTTTTCTCGATTGTAACTGGAAAGTGAGGAACAAGAAAACATGGCGGGTGTCAGAGCCTGGGAAGGTAATTAGAGAAACAATATCTGAAAATAACCTAAAAGAATAAAGAAAAGGGTAGACTTAAAGTCAACACAATTTTTTGAATATAGTTTTTAATGTTTTTTATTGAGAACAAATAAACTATACAATTAATGACTAGCATTGCCCATCGGCTTCGACCGTTGATTTGTTCCCAGGGGATTGGTTTACTGTACCATAGAACCATTTCTTACTTATAACAAAATAATTATATAATTAAATTCAAGGTTGCCCCGTACATTCTATTACGTTCAATTATAATGGATCCTCTCCCTTTTTTCTTTGTTATAATAACTTTATAATGACATAGAGACCATTTGTCGCGCCTTCTGTGTTATGTGTTGTGTTGGTGCGTGAATGTGTCTGTGGGTGTGTATTGACTGCTATTCCTAATTCCTTACCGCCTTCAATCCTACGCTCTAACTTTTCTTTCAATGTGTCTCTAAGTGCTGTCTAAATGATTTTAGTTCTTTGTTGCATTAGGATTTCGTTATTGTGTCTGGCTAGTGAACTGTAAAACGGGTGAGTGAGGGGGGGCGAAGTAGAGGGGGGTGTTGTTTTGGATGGGGAGAATTTCGTTCAGTCTTAAGCCGAAATAGTTTAGACCAGGGGGAAGTGTTCCAGGGACCTAACCTCTATCGATAAATTGTAGTCCAAGTGGTTTCAGTTTTGTTGTAATCTCTTGCAGGCTTCCTCCTATCTTGTGTTTGTGTGTGTGTTACGTTTGACGCTGCCTGTTGTTTTTTAAAGAAAATTTTTACAAAGCTTATATCAATTCACTTTGCTTGACTGTCTTACAAAGCTTATTTCATCTCACTCTTTCTGCCTGTCTGTCTTACAAAGCTTATATCAACTCACTCTTTCTGCCTGTCTGTCGTACAAAGCTTATGTCAACTCACTCTTTCTGTCTGTCTGTCTTACAAAGCTTATATCAACTCACTCTTTCTGCCTGTCTGTCTTACAAAGCTTATGTCATTTCACTCTTTCTGCCTGTCTTACAAAGCTTATGTCAACTCACTCTTTCTGCCTGTCTGTCTTACAAAGCGTATATCAACTCACTCTTTCTGCCTGTCTGTCTTACAAAGCTTATGTCAATTCACTCTTTCTGCCTGTCTGTCTTACAAAGCTTATATCAACTCACTCTTTCTGCCTGTCTGTCTTACAAAGCGTATATCAACTCACTCTGTCTGTCTTACAAAGCTTAAATCAAATCAATCTATCTGTCTGTCGTTAAAAGCGTATATAAACTCATTAAATCTGTCTTACAAGACTTATATCAACTGAATCTGTCTGTAGTCATACAAAGCTTATATCAACTCATTCTATCTGTCTGTCTGTTTTACAATTCTTATATATACTCACTCTTTCTGCCAAATCTGCCTGTCTTTCTTAGAAAGCTTATATCAACTCACTCTATCTGTCATACGAAACTTATATCAACTCACTCTATCTATCTTACAAAGCTCATATCAACTCACTCTATTTGTCTGTGTTACAAGGCTTTTATCAACTCACTTTGTCTGTTTTACAAAACTCACTCTGTGTAACTGTCCAAACTTTGCAAATGTGATAGAAACATTGTTCAACATTTTCAATACCAACAGTCTGGACAATGAGAAAATAGATGTGGGGCATCAAATGGTGAGGAGCATCAACCAAGTATAAACTCTGTGAAATCAACGCATTGTACATCCATGGACAAAGACACATTTAACACAGTTATTTACTTTGCTACTTTGTTTATCTGCTATGTTCTTTTATTCAATGTAAGCTGTTAATGAAGTTGAATTAAATTTACTAGATTTGTTTAAATGTCTCAAGGTAAAGGTATTATAATCGCCCACTTTCTTCTGGGGGACATGGTACTTATTGTTACTTCATTACATACGCTAGTTACATCTAGATCTAAGCTTAAAAATAAAGGCCTAACTCTAGACTCTTCAAAAAAAAGCCGAATCTAGCATTTAATGGGCATCGTGAACAAGTTGAAGAATTGCTAAGATAAAATCTATGTCATTTCTAAGCCTTTGTAATCCTACGAGAGCATGTGCTCCGAACGAAGCTAGATCCAGACCAAATACGTTCATGTCTCCACAAATACAAATATGAAAACGAGCCAAAATTTTTCGATTATTTTGACAGTACAACAAACATCACAAAACTTGATCAATTTTTTCGTAATGTTAAGGTTACGTTGTCATGGATAATGACGAGGTACTTAAACAATAAGCACACATAAGGACAAAAAAAGTATTTTCGTTGTTTTATTTCTTTTCTTTCTTTCTTTTTTTTTATTTTTAAAGAGTTGGGGGTGGGGGCATCATGAAGAGCTTACGCATTTGGCATCATTTAGCCCTAGCTACGCCACTGGAATAGGAAACTAGTGTGTAATATGTACTTGAAAGCTAACTATGAAACTACTTCAAGAATACAATTCGATGATTGATATAGAAGGAGAGTACAAACTAAGATACCAAACTTATAAACGTGCCTCTACAGTTTTAAAAAGTGTACGGAAATAGTACGACATATTAATAGAGAAAGGAAGAATAGAAGAAAGGAAGAATAAATTATATGAAAAAGAAGAATGGCTTTTAAATAATCAATTGTAAATAAAATTATATACAGACAGTGCAGAAAGAACACATCAAAGAAGGAGAATTCAAGACTCCTAACGAAAAAAATAATTTCTACGGTGCTAGCCCCTGAGTAACAAAAAAAAAATACAAAGGGACCCAACCTTCAGATTACGGTAAGGAAGCATGACAATAGTTGCATCCCTTGTGACTAATAACAAAAACATAACTCTCTCATCCATCTGCTGATCAAACAAGTTTGCAGGGCCAGTCTTAGGCCACTGCAGTAGGCCCTGCACTTTCATAGACCCGCGCGATGCATATTCTAGGTGTAAATTATTAAATTAAACCATTTACTGGATTTCTCCTGAGATTATAAAATATAAGAAAAGTCATGAAAATCTCCTGAAATTATTAGAATTTTTTGAAAACTGATGCAAATCTCCTTAAAACAGACAAAATTGTCATTTTGGGGTATCATTCAATATGGAAATTAGTTAATTAATTTGTTTGGTATCTCGAATAAGGAAAAACAATAATTGACTGATAAGGTGGTATAAGTTGAATTAGTCCCCTCTATTGTTTGTAAAGAGAAATGTTTATAAATAACTAGATTATAAGACCTATTTTCATAAGCAGTTCTCAAGTACAGTCGTTACCGTATTGGCTTGAGTAGGCTGAGGTGGTCTTAGCCCTTGAGTTCGAATTCAGATCGCTCACCCCCCCCCCCCTTTTCCAACTGGTCCAGACAAGTGATATTATTGAAAGGCATAAAAAAAAAGCAAAGGTAAAAAAAAGTATAATCGCACAGATTTATTATTGTCTAGATATATTTCAAATTTAATTGCCGGACTGATCCTAATTAATCGATATAGCTACATTTAATGTAAGCTTTGTTTTTCTTTTAAGTATATTTTTTTTAGCTTGGTCTAATGATTTTCTATATGTTTTGTATGAAATTGGGAGGTGGCTAAGAACAGAATTTTTGGAACAGATTGTTTACCATTGTGACACTTCCATAAATTGTTGCACCCATATGTTGAACATTAGTAATGATTTCCTTTATTTTGTCTGCTATCTCATCACACTGTTTCGTAAAGTATTGCGTTAGATGCACACAATGCCCCACATTTGAATGTTTGTTAAATTCTAAGCCTATATGGAAAGTCATCGGGTATATCCCACCTACCTAAAACCATTAGGGATAATATCTGAATATTAATTTTGGACCAACTTGTCCTCCCAAATAGTGTGAATGTCTTGAATGTTATTTGAACATCTGTTTGTGAAGAAGGTAACAGTGAGATAGAAGTACTGTCCGCCTTCTTCTAACCACGGGTTTCTTAATAGGGTTTCCAGATATAGGGTCGTATAAAACGTGAGGCATCCTGACCATACCTATCTTTTAATGATAATCTTATCGTTAATGGATTAATTAATAATTATGTGACTTGTGGCAACATATGTGTAGACTAATTTTCTGTATTTTGTTAGGATTCTTTGGTGTAATTGGAAATATCCTGAATGTAATCGTCTTATCCAAGCATGGCATGAAAGGCACAACTAATTTAATTTTGTATTTTTTTAAATCCATTTCTGATTTAATGTTTTCAATATTGACTGTTTATTATCATATTCCAAATAGTGTGTTTTATTTCAACAAATATTGTTTTGTAACATTAAATTCTTATTATCTTCAAAAACTTTTGTTCTTATCTACAAGCACATATTTGATCACAATGTTATATGTTGAAAGAATGTTTGCTGTTTGTTTTAAATTTCAATTTTCTATAATTGTTACAAGTTTTAGAATTAAATGTGCGGCAGTTCTCATCTTTTTTTGTTTGTTATGTCCATAGTTTGGAATAAATAATTTCGATTTTAATATATTAGAAAACGTCACAGTAACAGTCCGACGTGGAAACCATTTCATTGTTAACAATTATGAATTTTAGTGCATTTTTACTTCAGTATTTTTATAACCATTTGCACAATAATTATTTCTACAATTATTGTTTTAATATAGACAATTAAGGGCGCGGCCTTTTTCCAATCTCAGTTTTTAGATGATATATGGAGAAAATCAGACCAGTTACAAGATCTTACTTCAAAACTGGATGCTGCAGCTAGAGCAGTTGTCATGGCAATCAGAACAGAAAAAGTAAAATACCTACTAGTTTAAGGTGACGTACCAAAAGTTACATACAGTTGAATGGCCAAACTTAAGAAGACATGGACTTATTTCAATACATAGGGCCATTACCCAACTGTGAAAAATCTGGAAAAGAATCTCATTTTTCCAATAAAATAAAAGCTGTATTCTTCTCAATAGTCGAATTTATATCTCTATATGGCTGTGAAGATACAATGTACCTGACCAACAATAAGGTATTTTGTCTAAATATAAGATCAATTGTTCTAGTCTTTAAAAAAACAATACTAAAGAGAAAACAAAAAGAAGGTAAATACAAACAAACCAAACTGTGTCTAGACATCATCTCAAATGTTCAAAAGTAATATTAAAATACAAATCCAGGCAGAGGTTGTAGGGTCAAACTAAAAACTTTCAAACCGAATCTGCCTGGAATTTCTTCATCACACCCATGAACAAGAAAAAACAAAGAGAATGAACACATGCACATTGAATACATTCTTACTTGTCAATAGCTGACTTTCATTTTCCTTTCGTAGTTGTTTTCCCTCAATGTCTACAAAAATGAAAAAAAATAATTATAGGAATTATTTTTAATGATCAATTAAGCAATCAAGACTTTGTGAGTTAGGGTCATTAGCACTAGCGAAATTTACTAATGAAACCACAATGAAACGTTGTTTTTAACTGACAGATGACGATTAAAGGCTATAATGTCATATACGTTAAGGCATTCAAATTCAGGCCTGCACTAGGTATTATAGAATTGAAATGTTTAGAATTGTGCTGGATTTTTTAAATTTAATTACTTATGTCTAGGCAAATTTTTTATGGTATAGCAACTCAGTGCGCGATTTTCTCTTTTGTGATTCAGTGATGGGAAGCGGTATCTAACACTCAGCAAGCACAACTCTGCTTGAGTCGGGTTTCGAACTGGACCCTCTTTGATAGGTAGCCAAAGGCTCATGCTTCACAGTCAAACCATGACTTGTATATTAAAAGTTGAATTGGCGTTTGTCACTATAATATCCAAATTATGCCAGGCATCGAATGACGTTAATGCTGACTTAGAAGTGTTGTTTTAAAGCTAGATTTTTATAGGACACCCCCGGCGGCTGGTTGCTGTGTTGGTCACATGACAGTCTCCTTAAGCAATGGCCAATGAAACGCAGGACTTTTACGTATTATTGAAGCATATATTCTGTACCACTGAATTACTACACATTTCTTGATAACATTTTCGTAGATGAAAGAAAATGTTTAAATTTGCATGAATTTATCATCCGTATAGTTAAAAAAAAAAGGATTCTAGAAAATAAATTCATAATATATATATATAGGTCAGTGGTACTAGATCAGTAATACCCAGACTAAGAACTTAAGGGGCCTGTCATTTCCTGCTAGAAAATCAATAGTATAATAAAGATAAGTATTAAAAGATCATATATTTTTAGATGTAATTATTGAGATCAAATATTTTTTAAACGAACATTTACACAATGGAGTTTGTTAAAAACCAAAATGAAATCTAGCTAATTCAAGGGAGAGTACTAAAGACTTTGGAAAATCTACCCTTTAAATGGTTTATCCCCCTTTAACCACATTAAAGCAAATAAACAATAAACATTGTGATTTGGAGCTTTAAAACACACAGAAAAAAAATGTTTTGCATTTCAAGAATATCAGATTAGGAAAAGTAAGAATTTAAAAAAAATAATAATAAAACATAAAAGATATAAAACGATAAGTAATGTAAAGTTGTTTTGAGATTGTCATATCAATATAATTGGATATCATTTGCGTCCTTATATTAACCCACATACTGAAAAATGATTTGTAATTGCATGAGAAAAAATTAAATGGCAGTGTTTGTTTTTAGTTGGTCAGGTTCAAATTTGAGCAGTAATTAAAATAGGAGTGTCAATCAATGTCACTCAGATTTATTCGGCTAACGAATTTCATCGCAACTAAACAATTTTTTTAATCTACTAAATTATTATAAAAAATTATGTAGTCATTCAGTGGTTCTTTAACAAAATTTAAAAAATTATTTTGACTTTAATTCTGACCCTTTCTTTATTCTTTTCAGTTATTGTTATTTGTTTCTCTAATTACCTTCCCATGCTCTAACATATTTGTTTCCTGGAAGTTTTCGCCATCTTTTCTTGTTCCTCACTTTTCAGTTACAATCGGGCAAAACTTTGCTTCCCTAGAGTCTTGTAACTATATAACCTAATCCATTTTGTTTGCCCAGCACACGTACGAGAGAGGTATGTTGGGTTTTCAAAAGGGATGCAACTATTGCCATGCTTCCTTTCCGTGATTCTGAGTGTTGGGTCCCTTTGTATTTTAAGCAATGGCCAGCACCGCAGAAATTCTTTTATTTTAGGAGTATTGAGTTGTCTTCCTTGGATGTTTTGTTGTTGCTTTGTGTGTATATAATTTTATTTACAATTTAATATTTAAAAGCCATTCTTCTTTTTCATATAATTTATTCTTCCTTTCTTCTACTCCTCCTTTCTCTATTAATATGTCGTACTATTTATACATACTTTTGAGAAATGTAGGAACACTTCTTTGGATGTAGTATCTTACATAGTATGATTGTAGGCCTACTCTCCTTCTGTATCTCTCATTTAGTTGTAGTCTTGAAGTAATTTCATAGTTAGCATTCAAGTACATATTCCATACTAATTTCCTAATGAACAGTTCACATTCATATCTCTAATATTTATTTATTTGTATTTTAGCTCTGGATAGTTTATACAAAAATATTGCCACATATATGTTGACATTGAAAATGTTGGACTTTCTTTCTTTCACACTGGTAAAGTTTGGACCCCCATTTCTAAAACAAACGTTTCTCTGGATTTTCATTTTCTATAGTTTTCATCTGGGTGGTCATTTAATTAATCAGACTATAGGCTATTTCTCGTATCGTCGTTGTTATATGATGTGTTTTTAAAAAATCAGGTAAACCCATTATCATTGTGTTTTATATTACATATTAATGTATCATTTAAACGGGTGAACCCATTTTCATAGTGAACTTTTATTTTCATGGGGACAGTAAAAATAGAAACGCACATTTCGCCATGTTTAAAAAAAAACAAATGTACTAAATCATTTAAACCAAAACTAAGATCCGCGGGCCTGGGTCCTATTTGGCTAGTAAATCAATAATATTGTTATAAACCTGGTGGTGGCACAGATGGGGGTAGTGATATGTGTGTAGTCAGCCGACGCAAATCGCCCCAGGCCAGCGCTAGACGAGCGGTCAACCGTGACGAGTTACGACGGTCAGCCGAGACGAGTGTCAACATGACGGTTCGGGAAGGATCGCGTGGTGAACAGAGCTCAGGAGCGTCACGAGGGATGTAGTCATGTGACGAAGCTAGAAACGTCGAGCGATGTTTCGCCCGGTTCTAGAAGGCCAGCAGGGACCCAATATAAAGAGCGGAGGTGTCTCAGTCAAGACGGTTCACGAGAGGAGGTTCACGACAGGGCTCAGAACACGGTCGACTACAGCACAGTTCAACGGTGTGGTTCTGTACGGAGCATTACGGCGGTTCAGTGCGGAGTACTGTCATGTACTGTTGAGACGACTGGCGTCTTGATCTTGGTTTACGATCGAGTCCGACACAACGAGCCTAGTGTGTGAAGTCAGTCCTGAACTGTTGAACCCAGTGCAAGCCCGGAACGAGACGGAGAGGCCAGTGCAAGAGTTGATACGGCGGAACGGTGTTATCGGAGAGATATTTGTACAGTGTACTTGTTGCCAATTTTACAGTATTGGGTGTTATTTATTGACATTAAAATGTTACGTTATTTTGGAGCCCTGAGTTGTTCTTTAAGTTGGTGGTGTATGGTGCAGTTTGCAGAGAGCCTGGATAGTGAGACTCGTAACAATATAAAAAGTAATCAATAGATCCTATATTTTTAGTTGAGATCAAATACTTTTCAAACGAACATTTACTCAATCGAAAAATTCAAGGGAAAATACTAAAAATTTTCGATAATCTAAATTTTAAATGGTATTAACCCCCTTTGACCACATGTAAGCTAATTGTTATTAAACAACGTGATGTTAGTACTGCTAAAAGCCCATATAGAATCAATGGTTGCAATTCTAGAATATAAGCTTAGCAAAATAAAGAAAAAAAAATTGAAACGAAAAGTAATATAGAGCTATTTATAGTCTACAATACAATCTCAATTTAAAAAATATGAATATACAAGCTTTTTACTTTTGTAGTTTTTTTTTTTTTTTTTTTTATCTAGAACTTTATTGACGCATAAATTTATATATATATATGATGACACGACAAGGTCTTCAGTATGTGATTTAGTTTTCATCTTTTTCTTATTTGTCTTAGTCATTAAAGTTAACAGATTTAAACATTTAAAATAAAAAGTATAATGTTGTCTATAGCAACAAACAAATACTGTTTCAACTGGTCACTGTTAGGGTCAAAACTTTCAAGCTATTAGGTGCCGGTAAGTACGTTACGTGTTTCACATATTTACATACAACTAACAATTAGCAATATTTCCAATTGGCTTAAATAAAATTGTTTGCTTTAAAAAATGAATTAAAGGATAAATTTATAATTCATTTTTAAAAAATCATCTTCTAGACATTGACAGAGGAAAAACAAACAAAGATCAAAGATAACTCATGAAAAACAGAATTTCATTATATATATATGTGTTGATTGCCCTTTTTTTTAAACAATTTTTTTACTATTCACTCGATTTGTAGAATAACTTTGTAGCAGATTCGGTTTATTTTTTTGTTGTTATTCTTGACATTAAGCCACGTGATTCTCTATCTCTTCTATACAAATTACGATCTAATTTTTAAAGCACAATGTTCACGTTCACGTTTGTTCACGTGACAGTTTCATCACTATTATCACGTGACTAAATGTTGTTTGTTTACGATTGTAGAATGAGGTCCATTATGTTTACAGTCTTGGTTCAGACCTTAGAGAAGAAAGCCTGTAAACCTTGGCACCAAAAGTCAAAAACAATGTTTTAAATTCGAACATTTTTCTTACGGATGTGTGATGAAATGGCTGTGAAGTTGATATCAACTTTAATTTGGAAACAAAAACAAACAAACCAGAAAAACAGAACTGTTGAATTCTTTGTTTTTTTAATATACTTTTATTAGAGAAACTAACCCAACATCAATACAATATCAACACAATATCAAACCGTATATTTTAGAATTATATCCTCTATCAATCTGTCTAAATTATCTATCTATCTATCTATCTATCTATCTATCTATCTATCTATCTATCTATCTATCTATCTATCTGTTTGTCTGTCGATCTGTCTTTTTAGCTATCTGTCTGTCTGCTTATTTGTCAAGGATAAACAAAAACTCAACATTATTTATTAGGATAAATCTATTCGCTGTCCTAATTGCTCATAGAGTAGAAAATTTCATTGCTTAGCTCAGGGGTGTGCAACTTACGGCCCGCGGGCCACATTCGGCCCGCAAGAGTGTTTTATGCGGCCCGCTAACACCAACAAATTTCAGGTGTGCCCACAGATTAGGTTGGTTAGGCCAATAATAGAATATGCATCCACCGTTTGGGACCCCTTAACTCAAGAAAACGTTAAGAAACAGGAACAAACACAAAATAGAGCAGTGAGATTCATAACAAACAAATATTCACATTTGACTAGAGTAACACCATTAGTAAAATAACTAAATTTAGTAAGCCTTCAGGACAGAAGACTCAAAAGTAAAGTAGCAATTATACATAAAACACTGAACCATAATCTTCAAATACAAAAACAAAATCTAATAAAATACTCTGAAAGACACAAAAATAAAGGCACATTCCTCGTCCCATATGCTAGGACAAATTTGTACAAATACTCCTTCTTCCCTAGTGCTATTAGAGCATGGAATGGGTTGCCTGAGCTAGCCAGAAAAACCAGTGACGTCTGTATTATATAAGATTAAACATATAATAAAGGAAAAAAAATAAATTTTAAATATCTTCGTATCTCTTATGATGAAGAGGCTAAGGAAACATTGTCTCTGCATATCATTCTAAAAAGGTTAAAGCAAATGAAGCTTATGCTTGTTTGCAATATTTCTAGACATTTAGTCAAAGACATAAACTCGACCAGTATTTATTCAGTGCTATGAAGAACTGTGTTGAAAGTGTTGAGTTGGCTTGAAATTAGATGGCAAATGTAACAACTGATGGAGCCTGTGCGGCCAATGCTTTGAGTGAGTAAAACAGTGTTTTTTTTTAATGAATTAAAGAACAATATACCAAGTATAAACTCTACAAGGGAAAGTTTGCACAAAACTGCATTGAATATTAAGCATGTTATTGACCCATCAGCGATCTAACTTATCAGAGCTAGGGGACTTAACCACAGGCAGTTCCGAGAAGTACTTGAATGTGTGGAAACAAAACATTCCGATGTTCGGTACCACAGTGTCAGCTGAGTTAGCGTAGGCAAGGTATTGAGAAGAATATAGGATCTCAAGGAAGACATTGTTATGCTTTTTAAGGGACATAGACTGTGACTTTGTTAGTAATGTTTCTAATGAATAGTGAAGATAGACTTCAAGTTTTTCTTTGAGAATATTGAAATGGGTTGCTCGCACATAAAATGTATGTACATCTTTCCAAAGAAAACTTTTCTATTTCTCTAGGCAAACAGATTTAATCATTTTCCTTTGCTGAAAGGTTTCTAGTAAAATGGTTGAAAACTACAAGACTTGTTTAATTTGCAATGCAAATTTTAAGACAAGATCTTGAAACCAGTTCTCAATATCCTCACTTCACCATTTAGTACAGAAGCTGATTCGAAATACCTCAAAGCAAATTACGACCTTCCACGGACGTTTTATGGGTGCCAGAAACTGTATTTCCACACTTTAAAAAAAACTTGATGCTAAATTTTTACATTATTTGGGTTCACATAAAGCATGAACAAGCCTTT
Organism: Biomphalaria sudanica; assembly: GCA_036873155.1. Lineage (NCBI taxonomy): Eukaryota > Metazoa > Mollusca > Gastropoda > Planorbidae > Biomphalaria > Biomphalaria sudanica. Next base: position 208,133 of record JAZGLO010001666.1, on the reverse strand, counting down.
TTTGTTTAAAAAAACAACAAGTGTAAGACTAACTCGATGCTGACAGACTTAATTTGACAGCAGTCACAAGGAAAACAACTAGTTAGCTTGTTTCACTACAGTTCCGTTACCTTATGCCCGAGTGGAAAATTAAACATTTTACATTAATTACAATAGTACCCATACATTGTTATGATGAATTGTTGTGATGTAAAAAGGCAATAACAGAATTTTAGTTTCAGAAATCACTAAATCTTGGTGTTATTTCTCAATTGATAGTGTAAAATAAGATGTAAATGTTTAATACATGCATATTTTCTAAGTTGTAAACACACACACACACACACACACACATATTTTTTTAATGCGGCCCTCGATAGAAAAAGGTTGCCCACCCCTGGCTTAGCCTAAACTGAAGTGATTCAATGAAGTCAAAAATAAAGTTAAAATACGCAATGAAAGTCTGAAGTGAGTAACAAAACAACAATTGAAACTAGGAAGTAAGGACATTATATGAAGTTATAGTATGAGCTGATCAAATATAAAAGTAAGCAAAAATATGAATTGATAATATGAAGTGAATAAATGAAGTGAACATAACTAAGTAACTTGCAATTTGTAGTTAAAATATTAAGTTAAAATATAAAACACAATATTAAGTTGAAGTGTAAAGCACAAATCTTAAAGGGAAATGTAAAGCACAATATTAAAACTGAAATGTAAAGCACAAATCTTAAGTTGAAATGTAAAGCACAAATCTTAAGTTGAAATGTAAAGCACAATATTAAAACTAAAATGTAAAGCACAAATCTTAAGTTCAATATAAATTTCAAATAAAAGGTTTACATATAAAGTGAATGTACTTATTGAAAATATGACGTTGATATATGAAGTAAATATGTCAAGTCAAAATAGAAAGCACAAATATGAAGTGAACATATGAAGTAATGAAATGAGATGAATATATGAAATAATCAAATGAAGAATTAATATGAAGTGCTAATGTGAAGTGTACAAACCAAGTGATACTATAAAGTGGTAGAATGAAGTGAACAATTCAAGTGATACTATAAAGTAGTAGAATGAAATGTAAATCAAGTGATACTATAAAGTGGTAGACTGAAGTGAACAATTCAAGTGATACTATAAAGTGGTAGAATGAAATGTAAATCAAGTGATACTATAAAGTGGTAGAATGAAGTGAATAATTCAAGTGATACTATAAAGTGATAGAATGAAATGTAAATCAAGTGATACTATAAAGTGGTAGACTGAAGTGAACAATTCAAGTGATACTATAAAGTGGTAGAATGAAATGTAAATCAAGTGATACTATAAAGTGGTAGAATGAAGTGAACAATTCAAGTGATACTATAAAGTGATAGAATGAAATGTAAATCAAGTGATACTATAAAGTGGTAGAATGAAGTGAACAATTCAAGTGATACTATAAAGTGGTAGAATGAAGTGAACAATTCAAGTGATACTATAAAGTGATAGAATGAAATGTAAATCAAGTGATACTATTAAAGTGGTAGAATGAAGTGAACAATTCAAGTGATACTATAAAGTGGTAGAGTGAAATGTAAATCAAGTGATACTATTTAAGTGGTAGAATGAAGTGAACAAAGTAGTGGAGTGAAGTGGAAGTATCCAGTGGAAGCTTTGGTTCTCCTATTTAGAATACAATGTTAAGACTCAGGGGGGCGATTGTATTTAATCTTTACATTGATGTCGTTGAGAGAAACATCATCCTCTTCACCATAATCTTCACCATAATCTTCAGCATAATCTTCTCCATTATCTTCACTATAATCTTCACCATAATCTTCACGATACGACAGAGGTGTGAATAAGACATGGTCCTCCTCGTCACAGGTCTCAAGAGCGAAACTAGGTCTAAATGAAGATTCATCTACAGGTTGACTTTCTTGAACGCCACGGGTGAGTGGCGTACTCTGGGGCAAAACGTTGTGCAGGTCGCCCCATTCCTCACGTTGGTGCTGCTCCAGCCAGCGGATGTTTTCGGGTACAATAACAGGGCGCCGGTAATGAGGTATCTCTAGTAGGGGTGGCGGGAAAATTGGCGCCAGTTGATGCTGAATAATGCGGGTACATTCTCTGCAATCTCTTCTATCAAACATTCCATGAGGACATTGTGTGCCATTGTTTTGGCAGACCCTGAACCTGTATCTTAGTCTCGGGACCTGAACAAAAGGAAATAGAAACACAAGAAATGTATATGACCAGGTAAGTCATGAAATGAAACGAAGACTATTAACGTGGGAGTGTAGAATGATGACACTCTAAATTAGTTTGTATTTAATAGTGAATGTCACATTCTAGATATGAAATCTACTTGGCTTTAAATTCTTCACCAAACTATTTTTAAGTTTTATTTATTTATCAATATTGTGACGATACCAAACTTGCATATAAAAATTCATTTGAGTTTTTCCCAGCCAATCGTGGGAAGCGTTTATTTTTAACTTTAAACAATTTTCTTCTTGTCCACCGATAACTAATTTCTTTTAGGATTTATCTCCCCTCGCACTGTTTCTTAAGGGACGAATCTCGAAGTAAAACATTAACTAGCCTCTCTAGGGCTAACTTTTAATTCCTGACAACTGTACAGGTGACCAGCACACAATGGTCGCAGCACCTTCGATGAAGTCCAGTAGGGAATCGGCGCCGACAGGCGCCGTTCATCCCGCTGTAGTTAGAAAGGGTTTATCCAACCACCAGGCCTGGACATTGGGATTCTTCACCCCATGTACTGTCTGAGGGCACCCAGCACCCTAAACCCTAAGGCCTGGTTCGCTACTCGTTCTTTGCCTATCCAGCCACCCCTGGACGTTTCCACCGGAGGGCCACGCTGAGGCGACGTGTAGCTGGAATATCCTCCGGGGTCGCGGCACCAGCGCTACACGTAGCGGCCTAATAACTTTTCACACCTATTTCTCCCCCCCCCCCCGCAGGATACGCACCGCTCTAAGAATAGCATTGAACTCGAGCTGGACAGATACATATTCGCCTTAGTCACTACTCTCACGGTACAGGCCATGAATCGGACATGACACCTGACATGTCCAGTACATAGATACATGTGAGAAAATCACCTAGCTTTCTTCCCCATCCGTTAAACGAAATGCCCCATCCATATATATAGAGAGAGACCAAAGCATTCTAAGTTAGGCCCACTAGAATTCATACAGTCTCCTCTGTTAGGAAGTTTATTAGTGAAGTTTCATTCGGGACAAACGGGTGAGTGTAAATATTTTACTATACTTATTTTATCTTATAGGAATGTGTGAGTACACATGAGTTCACAACCACGTTCCCCGTCATTACATTATGACTTTGTTATGTATGTACATTGTACTATTCTATGTCGATGTTATATCTTCATATAGTATTACTAATGCCGCTATGGTTGTCTAAATTTGAAACCATAGTTAGTGTATTTGATTTGTTTGTTTCATCCATTCCTGTATCTTAGTGATTGATGTAAACAATAACCTTTAGTAAATCTAAGTACTGTCTAAGAACTTAGATCACAGTGCTCTAAACTTACAGAGCACATGGGAAAGTAATTAATTTACATTCCTATTATATCCCTCATACACATCATGTCTCACACCTTGGTGAACTTTTGGTTCCTTGGATGAATATGAGTTGATTAATCATATGAAACTCTTACTACTGTAGCCATAGCCCTAGTATTTTATTTTCATCTTATCCTATACTATGCTCATTCCCCATTTTACTATGTTTGATAACTTATCGACGTAATCGTATTCAATAGATGAATCTTGACTAATATCATCCTACATTGTATGATAATACGTTTATTGTGGTTATCTTACCTGTATTTTGTTTGTTATTGAGTAATATGCATGCTATACGATTTTATATTTAATTGTCTTAAATGCCTTATTGGGATTGATACCAATGTCTACATCTGATTGATTGCAAGGCATATGGGAATCCCTACTTAATGCCTTCTCTTCCAATCACTCACCAATTAGCAATGCATGATGAGCAGTTATGTTAGATATTAGCACCTTCATTTCATTTTTTAATTATAATTTTATTTGATCATTTATCTTTTGTAAACTTTCATTAATTAAAATATTTTTATTTATGAACTTATAATATTGGTCTGTTCTTACTGTTAATTGCGGTGTAACTGTACAAAATCTTATATGTGAGCGGGATTAATTAATAAAATTTCCCTTAGACTTAAATAAACAAGCCACAAATTAACTAATTAAACATCTCGTCACATATAAATCTTTTTATTTAATTTTTTCATATATCTATTAATTTATGCATTTATTTATGTATCTATTTATTTATTTATTTAATAGTTGTTGTTTTTTTCACTATGACTATTACAATTGGTTAGACATTTAGAAAAAATACTGTCGCGTTATTGAGGTAGATTTAATTCTAATCAACTATTTTAATGTTAGCTTCTCTGATTTAACTATGTCGACGACTTGGATGGCATATAATAGAAAGTTTATTAAAGATCTAGTCAAGAGAGAGTGTGACGATGTTATACTTCTGTTTGTCTATAGGACTCATAGGAATGTTTTGTAATGAGTTCACTATGTTAAAGTGGGACATTCAGCTAGTCGTATCCTCTGGATCAATTGACTGTTGAATGTATAGACAAATATATACAAAAATAAAACAATAAAATAACTAAGATTTTTAAAAAAATACATTTTAGCTGCAAACAAAAGTTTTACATCCACGAAAATGTGAGAAATGAATAGAATGACTGAATGAACATAATGGTATTGGTACTGTCTTCTTGAATGTGAGACTTGACAAGTGGATAAATAAATATTACGAAATTTATTGTGTTCTGTTTAATTTAATTTTCATCCTATACTATATGACATGTGCTTAGGTTAGGAGTAAGAGGTGGACATTCATGATAGTGAGACCTTAAAGAAAACGAACAAAAAAAACATATGTATTAAAAACAATTTAAATTAAAATAAACGAAACGCACCCTATTGAAGATAAAAGTTTTGAATTACATATTATTATTAGTTTAACTAAAGAATATTACAAAGGACTTACTCTTCTAGGCTTTGTGTAACATGGGCAGCAATGCCAGATTGGGTTTTGACATTTGCAGTATTTCAGGCAGGCGAAGATAAAGAGAATGGCCAGCCCCACAGAGCCCAGTAAACAAATCACCAGGAGTGTAATGATGCTCATTTTGGAACAAACTTGAAGGGAAAAAAATTATGTAAAGTGAAATTCTTCACAGAATAAAACATTTTAATCTATAAAATCGACAATTTAATACTGCTAATAGTGAGCACATAAAGAATACGTGTATTAATTAATTTAAAATATAAACTAGATTTGTTAGAAATATCGGCTATAGAGTCTTTAATTAATAAATTTAAATATATATTAGATTTATTAACAAATATCGGCAATAAATTCTTTTATTAATTAATTAAAATATAAACTAGATTTATATAACAATATCGACAGTAGATTCTAATATTAAACTAAAATCACTTTCATCGTAGTATATAAAATGTTTTAGCAAGTACATAACTCTTAGACAAATTAATCTAAAACTTTTATAAAACTTCCATAGCTCACCTCTTTATTATCAGCTGATAGACTAGTAAGATGTTTTACCAAATAATCCAAAGCGAAATGCACACCACAATATTAGTGTTTCAACAAATAATCCAAAGCGAAATGTAGGTGGCGATATTAGTAAGATGTTTCACCAAATAATCCAAAATGAAATGTAAATGGCGATATGAACATCTATACTTTATATAGACAACTTTTAATGTGTGTTCAATATGTTGACTCTCGGGGAAACATAAGTGTGAATAAATCAACTTGACACCAGAAGGATACACTTGGTTGAGCAAGCCTCACCTCGGAACAGATAGCGTGACAATCGAACTGCTTTCAAGTGAGCGGCAAAACTCTCCATTAATAAAAGGTGTGACCGTGAATCACAAGTTTTATGAGAAACAATTAATTTCCATGTTTCCCCCTGAAAATCTTTATATCTGCCCGTATATCTTTGTTCAGAGAGCCCGCCTGGTGGAGGGCTGAGGTGAGCAGTCTATTGCGACCTGTTGTGTTTTATCTTCTAAATCAGTGATTCCCAAAGTTGTCTATAAAGACCCCACAGCGGTCTGCGACGACTTTCAAGGGCTCTACGAAACTGAAAAAATAAATTGGGAGTCTATGAGATGTAAATGGGTGTCTACGATAGTGGAACATATTTAGGCAGATCGAGACTTCAAATTTCATTTTACATTCTTGATCATTAATGGGATTATATCCTACACACATATATAATTTGTACCTTGGATCTAATCCTTGAAATTTTAACCCTGTAAGTCAAATGATTTTCATTCTTTCTATAAATTTTGATATCTTATTTTAAATATCTTATTTGTGTCCACGTGAAATAAATCTTGTACATGGCCGAGTCTAAAAAGAACTGTACACAGCAAAGTGTTGATTCTTAGAAATTTGGCTTCATTCCGTCCTTGTCGACAAAGCTGTTGGCTATGTGCTTTTTAAACAATAAAGTTTGAAGTCGCTTTGAAATAGGGTAAATGGAAACATCATTTGAGACAAGGCGAACATGATAAAATAGAATAAGATTCGAAAAACTTTTGAGCACACTTAGATAAAGTTAAGAAAGACTCTCAAGGGACAAAATGTTCTTTTCAATATCACATAGAGAAAAGTCTTAAGAGTGTATTACCCAATCTCTTAATTAGGCCTATATTAAACTCCAGGAAGATACACACTATATGCGAAAATTAGACTTTGAAAGCCATTGAAGAGGTTTTAAAACCCGTTTTTACACAATCATGCAAATGATGACACTGAAAAGTTCTTATGTAATTATTTGCAAATGACATAATTCTAAGATAAAGCTGGACTAATTAACCTTGCCTGGTAATGATGCATTATTATCATATGTTTGTTTTGTTATGAATTAAGAAATCAATAAAGATCTGCTCTTTGCCTGAATCTTTGATTAATTGCTCCTTTACACTGAAATATAGTTGTCGAAAGGCTTATGTTTGACTTTTATTTTTTTCTATTTTTCTGAGTTCTTGGAATGCTAAATATCAATTTTAAAACAAAAATAAATATTAGTTGAAGAGGAAATCGGCTATAGTCTATTTAACAGACCCGTTTCAATTAGATTAACATGCAGCTGTAAGTTGAGATCTTAAAGTTGATACAAACGAAGTCATAATCTGTCAATATTTCTCGTGAGAATTAAATTCATAAAACATGTTGGACGGGATGAAATTTTCCTGTTTCAAACTTTAGAAAAGTCAAACATCATCTAATGAACAATATTGATTATCAAAGATGTCCACTTATAGGTGTTTATTTTTCTTTAGTCCATTCATGTAAAAGATATCAGATTTTATTTCGCTTCGTTTTAAATTTGAATCTCATCAATGTAATCATTGACAAAACACTTTGAAAGTTGAAGAAGTTTCGTAAAAATCAAGGAGTCAACCGATAATTAGAAACTATGGCAAGGGGTCTACGAGACAATTATTTGGTAACCACTGTAATCTAAATGCTCAACACTTTATATGTCCCTGTCGTTGTCTAAGTCTGATGTCGATGTCTGAAATCTGTGTCGTATGTATGTGTATGTGTCTGATTTATGTCTGTGTCTGATGTATGTGTCTGATATCATTATTCGAGCGTTGTGTCGAGAGTGTGTATTGGATGACATGAAAACTGATATTCTTTGTGAGTCTTTGCTTTACACAAATTTGTCTTTCGGCTTGAGTCCTCGAGGCCGTCAGGTCTCTGTTCATGTGGCCAACATCTGTCTACCTGGCGGTTGTCTGCGCTTTGTTATTTGTGCAGTGTGAAGAGAAAAAACAGTTTCGATGGAGTGAACATTGAGAATACATTGAGTTGTAAGCTGTTACATACTGACTTGATTGTATTCGACTCTCTTTCTTTGTGTTCACAATGATGAAGTCAATCCAACGTCCTTAGATTGGGGCTTCCCTAGTTATTGTTTTACAATAAATTGGAAAAACCTATTTCTAAACTTAAATATGCGTTCTATTAATTCTTTTATCTAATTATTCTTTGTTTTCTTAGAAAGAGACTCTCATATCAATTTCTTTTCACATCACTTGAGCTCTATCTCTTTGTTTATTTTGTTTTCACATCACTTGAGCTCTATCTCTTTGTTTAGTTTGTTTTCACATCACTTGAGCTCTATCTCTTTGTTTATTTTGTTTTTACATTTTGTTGTTTTTCTTGTAAATTCACTGATTTAAAAAAAATTGTTCAGTGTCTGTTTACTTGTGCAATGTTTGTAAGATCCCTTTTGAATCCCTTTAAAAATCATTAATATTTGTATTTAGGCTATAATTGTGCCATTGATTAATAGAAAGATTACTCAATTTGTAACTTGAGCCAGTGTTGAGGTGTACATAACATGATTTGATACAGATTTTCACGCTTTCAATTTAGCAATAGAGCTCCAAACATTAAATAAGTAAAACAATTGTTGAAAAAAAAATATGATCTGCTGAAATACAAAGAAGTAGAAGCCGATCACAATTACTTTAAGTAGCTGAGCTAAGTAATACTGTTACAAAATGCTTAGTTTTTATCAACTGTTACTTTAAATGTATAGTCTGTACCAGAATTTTTTTTTTCAAGACGAAAAAAAATGTAAACATGTATGTCATTTCGAAAGAAAAAAAACTCATAAATATTTTAAGGATTTTAGTGACATGAATGCTTGGCCGGAAAGAGAAAGACGTATGTGAACACAACACAGATATGATACATTGAAAGCATTGTATGTTGTCATTATTCTTCAATAGAGATACACAGAAATACATTAACAGAATCATTACCCCCTTTTCAAAAGAAAGTTAGTTTAATGAACCTTTTATAACTTCTATCATCAAAATTGTTAGGTTTGAAATGCTTGGCCTCAAATCATTTTTGACACAATAATGTGAAAGGGATTTTTTTAAAAGACGTTCTACTTTAGGCATTCTCCTTTTTTTAAACTTTTTTTAAAATAAAGAAATTCAATGTCGTTATTCTTCAATAGAGATACACAGAAATACATTAACAGAATCATTACCCCCTTTTCAAAAGAAAGTTAGTTTAATGAGCCTTTTATAACTTCTGTCATCAAAATTGTTAGGTTTGAAATGCTTGGCCTCAAATCATTTTTGACACAATAATGTGAAAGGGATTTTTTTAAAAGACGTTCTACTTTAGGCATTCTCCTTTTTTTAAACTTTTTTTAAAATAAAGAAATTCAATGTAGAACATACCATGTCACCTGGTGACGTAAGTTAAGGGTGTCACACCCTCAGCTTCACCCTCAAATCTTCCCAATAAAACGTATTATTTAGTTCTTGTTGCGCCATGATACAGTGTGAGCTAATTACCTTCATTCTTTGATAGTTGTTACTTAACGTTCAAATGAGTGTCGATTCTACTTTAAAATTTCATTGATTCCGACACTTCATCATAAGCTATTCCATAGTTTAAAATTTAAGATTGTAAATTAGAAAAATATTTATAATCGACTGAACATGATTTCCTTAGTTGACTTTGAAGAGCTCCTAATGGAACCCATCCCATGCTCTGATAGCATTAGGGAAGGCTATTTTAGCTGTGCATCTAGTGTCTGTATTTTAAGAGCAGTAGCAAAGAGCTACAATCACCGTCAAACATCACATCGTTCTCTCACGGTTCTAACAGTAGTATGATGAGCGCTCCAGTGAGTTGTTTATAGACATTGAATAAAATACTCCAGTATGTTTAATTAAAATATCTTATAACATTTTAGTCTCGTGTGAAGTTTTTGATCTCACATCAAACGCCTCCCCCAGGTGGTGGATAGGGGAATGCCCTCCAGATATGGTGGGTACAGGGGAAATAAAATACCCGGGGTGAACCAAAATCAAACCTGCTGCCTTGCAGGAAGTGGAGGGATCCACAAAGGCTAGGGCACCTTACCCGAAAATAAAGGCAGTTATCCAGAGAGCTAAAAGGGGCAGCCCCCCCCCCCCCCAGATGGCTATGCACACGGCTAACAGCTCTGTCAAAAAAAAAACTGTTACGAAAGCTAATACGCACAAGAAAACCCAGACAGATCTCAACGGAAAACGACCTAGGCCTGAAAAAGGACATGATTTTTGTTTTGCGACATGGAACGTGCTAAGCCTTTATAGAGCAGGTGCACTAGCCCAACTTACTGAAGTGTAAAAGAAATATAGGATACCCCTTGTAGCCCTACAGGAAATCAGGTGGAAAGACTCGGACATTATCAGAACCAAGGAGTATACTATATTTTATAGTGGTGGAAGCACTAACGACTTAGGTACATGTTTTGCTGTTAAAAAGAAAATGGTAGGTAATGTCATTGGATTTAAACATGCAAGTGATAGACTCTGCTCACTAAGTTAAAAGGAAAATTCTTCAACATATCATTTATCAATGTTCATTCCCCTACTGAAGATGCAGATGATAACACAAAAGAAGCCTTCTATGATGGACTGGAAAGAAGTTATGATGAAGCACCAAAGCATGACATCAAAATAGTCCTAGACTCAACCCCCCCCCCCGCCCACCCCACCCCCCGAAAAAAAAATGTATATATATATATATGTTTGTATGGATGGATGTGTGTGTACATAATTAATCTCTACTACATTCTGACCCTTCATTCTTTTGGAAGACGTTTATTGTGCCCTTGAATAGGTTCTTCCTGGAGTTAGTGAATAATTTGCAGACTCCTTGTCCTTGCCAGCAAGGGGTCTGTGGGAGTGCCGAGAGCTCCCCCAGCGTGGGGCTGAGCTCCGCCGCCAAGCACTATTTCTGGTATTGAAAGCCAACTAAATGCATATTCTGATGTACCTACAGTGCATTATTTTGCTATTTAAAAGTTTTATTTCAAAAACCTAATGTGCTATTCTGACTGACTTAGACCCTCCTGCGCCGTTCGGCGCATTTTTTGGCAAGCTGTTTCCACAAAAATCTGTCACTGACAAAGTCCGAAGCCTCTTCCCACCTGTTCTGAGGACCTGTCCCGCAAACCTCATGCGAGGCTCTGTCACAACCTTACTAATGGGTCGACTCCCATTTCGGCATAGGATTTCCTTGATTTAGACCCTATCTCTATAACTGACTCCTAAAATCCGTCTTAGCTATCTTTGTAGAGCCACATTTAGTGCTTTTCAATTTCATTGCACTTTATAGTGTAACTTCTCTTGACTACGATTTTGGAGTAAGTTAACTATTTTGCTTTAGATATTATATCGAAAAGGGAAGTTTTATCGTCAAAATCATCTGTTAGGGGGTTAAAAACTAAAATATATCGAGTTTTTTTGTTTTTTTATTCAAAACCACATTTAGCTACGGTCATAGAATTTGATGACTGTAGTTTGCTTTGGAAATAACATTGAAGAGAGAGGCTTTTAACCTTAAAACGCTCTGTAAGGGGGTTTTAAACTTTAAAAAAGGCCATATGGAGGAGAGGGGTTGAAACTCAAAAACCCCCATTGGATTGGCTACGCTCAAGGAATTTTAGTGTGTACTTTGCTTTTTTTTTATGTTGAAGAGGTAATTTTTAGCATCAAGCCCCTCTGAAGGGAAATTTTAACTCAAAACACCCAATAGGCTTGGCTACGCTCATAGCATTTTGATTGCAAATTTTTTTTATTTTTTTTTATTTTGAAGATTTATTTTTTTTAGCTTCAAACCCCGCTGGCTGGGGGTTTAAACTAAAAAACCCTTTGGCTATGCTCATAGCATTTTGAGTGCGTAATTTGCTTTTTTTATATTGAATTGGTATTTTTAGCTTCAAACCCAGCTGAAGAGGGGTTTAAACTCAAAATCCCTTGGCTACGCTCATACAATTTTTAGTGTGTAATTTGTGTACTTTGCTTTCTTATATTGGAGAGGGTTTTAAAATTAAACCCCCCTGGTAATGGGTTTCAAACTCAAAACCCATGGTAGGATGTTTGAACCTCAAAACCCCTGGTAGGGGTTTTCAAACTCAAAACCCCCTGGTAAGGGATTTTAAACTCCAAACCCTTGGTAGGTGGTTTTAAACTCAAAACCCCCTGGTATGGGGTTTCAAACTCAAAACCCCTCAAAACCCCCAGGTAGGGTATTTCCAACTTAAAACAACCTGGTAGGGGGTTTTAAACTCAAAATCTCATTGCCTGTGCTAGGGCAAGTGATGGTTTAGTATTAAAAATTCACCCAAAAAAAAAAAATTAAAGCAAAAGATCAGTCACTAAATTCCGACACACACCCCCCGCAGGGGGGTTTAATTTCGGGGAGGGGGTTGAACCCCAACCCCCCTCCCTCTGGCTACGCCAATGGTTACAATTCAAAACCAAGCATTGCGTCTAATTAGTGGAGGTATGAGATCTACTCCCACAGCAGCCTGTGAAATAGACTCCAATATTGAACCTTTTAAGTTAAGACGCAACAGAGCAGCATTAGAAGCTATTGAGAGATACGGAAAGTTGGAGGACGACCATCCTAATAAATTAGTAACACAGAGAAATAGGAAAAGCAACCAAAAAAAAAAGCAAAGAACTCTGATCCAACTTACTGACGAACTAGCCCTAAAACACCACATATCCAATAACAGAGAAAAAATAGCAGATTTTTAAACATAGCGCCCTGACTCAATTAAAAACAACCATCAAAACACTTTTGCTTAATAATACCCTAACAAAAGAATCAAATCTACTGGAGCTCAATATAGGCGCACTCAAAACAATTGAAAGCTATCCAAAACAGCTATCCATATATACACAGACTGATCGGCCTTCAAAGCCACCATCAATGCTGGTCTTGATGCCTTCCTGGTCTTTCCTAAAATAAACACTTTGAAATAAGTGCATCCTGTGGGGATTTCTACTCAAACTTCCAAGCCAAAAAGGGGCAATTACAATAGCATTACAGACAGTGGAAAACAAACTATATGAAGGAGTGCAATCACCATAAGATATTGTTGTCTTTACAGACTTCTAATCTACTCTGCTAGCACTTAACAGAAGCACATCAAACAGCCCAAGAGAGTGGGCAACACTAACTGTGATAATCCATTAGAGAACATCAAAATTAAATATCAATATCACACATTCAGTGGATCCCTAGACACATTAGCATCATGGGAAATGAAAAGGCAGATAAACTATCAAAGGCAGGATCATCTATGGAACAACCAGATAGACCTGTTAACTACCTCACCCTAAGGTCAATGTTAGTCAACAATCACAAAGAGGAGTGGCTCAACCAATGGGCATCAGGAAACACAGACAGAGCCATGTACAAAGAAATGACTAAGCATAACAAACTGGACAGTATTAACTTCCTCCCCCGCAAAGAACAATCTACAATTTTCCAACTAAGAACAGGACATACACCACTATTAAACTACCACCTGAACAAAATAAATTCCACATAATTTCCCCTTTTTGGAAACTGCACTCGTCCTTGTGAAACCGTAAACCATATCTTCTTTGAATGCCGCTTCCTAATCCACCTTAGGCAGACATTACTTCCACTACAGTCCAACATAACCAGCACTCTGTACGGCAGTGCTAAACAACTGAAAAAACAACACACTCTTTTTCATTGGCACAGTCTGCAAAAGAGCTCACAGCTCCGCAGCAATAAAGCTGGCTAGAAGAAAAAGATTTTTTCTACCAATCCTGATGACGGGTTGGTGTTCGATAAGTTAGCTACCGTCGTTGATCTACAAGATCTTGCCCACAAAGCTCACCGATACTGACAACCAAAACTAACAAAGGGTTGTTGCCGGGTGGCCAACGCCTCTCGACGAAAGTCGAGCCAAGCTACTCTACTAAAACCACGGACGGGAAAGTCGTGACCCCCACACCAAAAGCTCCAAAAGTGTACTCAGGGGGGACGATCCTTCCAAGCCTAAGAATGTTAAAGGTAATGGGCAACTCAGAATCATATCATTTAATGCGAACAGGCAATTGAGACTCAAGAAGCCTGAAATTGTAAGACTGCTGTCGGAACTCGGGGTCGATGTGTTCTTGGTGCAGGAAGCTGGCAACGCTGGTAGGAAACGGAGAATTGAGTCCTCGATCTCGGCTTCACGGCCTTCACCTGTTCCTGTGTAAAATGTCAGAAGTTAGTCACTTTTGTCAGGAATCCTTTGCTTGCTCGTGTGAAGGAAGCCGCCTCACGGCGATGTGGTGAGACCAACACGCTCTTGGTCGAAATATTTAAGGACGGACAGAGATTTGAATGCCTAAATGTCTATAAACAACCGCGAAGTGTCTTTACACTCGCTAACAAAAGCCTCTACAGCACCAGAACAATAGTGGCGGGTGATTTCAATGCCAAAATCAAGGTCATAGGTTGTACAACAACCGATCTCTCGGGACAGAAAGTACTCGACATGTGCGACAGAACGAATTTGGTTCTCCTCAATGACGTTGATTCCCCAAACACATTCATTCACTCCGAGCATGGAGGGGAATCGAAACCAGATTTGTGCCTGGTGTCTGCGGACATAGTTGCTAAGTGTCGACTGGATGTCCTGGGAGACTTGAGATTAGATCATCTACCACTAATGGTCTCTATTGATCTATGTACGACAAAACGAACAGCCTGCCCTAGACGTAAGTGGGTGTACGCTAAGGCGGACTGGCAACTCCATCGGATGCACTCCTGGAAAAACTTGATATTGATTTTAAAAACATTGACGCAACTTACAGTCTCTTTGTGAAGGCTCTTTTATCGGCGGCTCGTAGGGCCATTCCGCGAACCAGTAGCGAGCGCAAGTACCGATCCTTTTGGTCTCGAAAGTTGGCACGTTTTGTCTGGCAGTGGGGCCAGACGGCATTAGCGCTGAGATGCTCAAAAATCTCAGAACATTTGGCCTCCTAAAACTACACGGCTTACTAAATCGGACATGGACACAAGGGGATTTCCCAAAGGCATGGAGATTGGCTACCATTGTTCCTATCCTTAAAAAGGGCAAGAATGCGAACAGCCCTGAGAGCTACAGACCAATTTCCCTCACATTGTGTGTGGAGAAGGTTGCGGAGAGAATCATTAACCGATGGCTTACGTGTTTCCTTGAGTCCCACAATTTAATTTGCCAGGAGCAGGGCGGTTTCAGACAGCGGCGTAGTGCAATGGACCAGGTAACAGTCTTTATGCAAGAGGTGGCAGACGGTTTCCAGAGAGGCGGAAGGGAGAGGAAGGGTGAGTCGACACTTGCGGTCTTTTTAGATTTAAAGCAGGCGTATGATAGAGTCTGGAGGCAAGGATTGTTGCTTAAGTTGATGGACCTTGGAGTAAACTCCAATATGTACCGGTGGATTAAAAGCTTCCTAACGAACAGGTTAGTTCAAACACGTTATGGCGAGCAACTATCAAATTAGAATGTACTTGAGCCTCAGGGCTCGTCACTCTCGTGCACACTTTTTCTGGTATTCATCAACGATTTTACCAAACGCCTAGGGTGTCGCTCACTACTTTTTGCGGACGATCTGTCGATCTGGAAAACTGGGAGATCCGCAGCCGCTCTAGCTGCGGAAATCCAACGTGACCTAGTCATGATTTCCTGCTACACACGGTTGTGGAATATGGAGGTGAATTGTGCGAAAACAGTCTGGACCCTCTTCACTCTTGGCAAAGATGTCTACAAAGAAAAGATTTCTCTTTCAATTAACTGGTACCGAGCTAAAAATGGAAGCCAAGCCGAAATACCTGGGAGTCACCCTGGACCCAAAAATGGGTTTGTCCGATCATGTAAGACTGGTACGAGAACAAGCCTCGGAGAGCCTTAAGGTAGTCAAACGATTAGCCACGACCAAATGGGGGGCCAAAGCGAACGTGTTACGGGCCCTCTACATTGGAGTGGTAAGGGCAAGAATAGAGTACTCGTCTCTTGCACAAGTCTATGCCTCACAAACGCCTCTAGCGGGGCTGGACTCAGTGCAGAACCAAGCAATTAGACTCATTTGTGGTGCATTTCATACGACGCCAACTGCGGCATGCGAGGTCATGACAAATCTCCCACCACAGAGACTACGAAGGGATAGAGCCGTTATGATTGCTTACGAAAAATTCAAACGGCTAGAAGAAGGCTGCCCGGTCAGATGTCTGATCGACAACTGGCATGGCGGAAATCGGCTGAAACGGAACTCTTTCATGCACTTGGTGTGGAAATTGTCCAAAGAAGTCGATATACCCCAGAACAGAGCAGCTCTCGCTCTGCATGGGGATTCTTTTCCGGCGAATGCTCCTGGAATCCCGGATGTGATGAAATCGTTGATTGACCCAGAAATTAACGAGAAATGCACAAAAAATGTCCTACAAAACACAGCCAGGAAAACTGTCGCCCTGTACCCAGCCGTCTCCATTAAGGCGTACACAGATGGTTCCACGAGAGAGAACCTTGGACAGAAAACCTCTGGGAATGGGGTGGTGGTTCGATTCCCTGGCTCGGCCGAAAACGATGAGATTCTAGGTTCGTATTCTGGCAGGAGCAATTACATGGCGTTCATCTAGAAGTAGGCTGTTTTGAATAGTAGTTTGAAGTAGCGGAAGACTGGAAGGATTTCCCAGTAATAAACGAAGTGCCATTGTATACAAGTGAATTTGGTTATTAAGTATATTTCTATTTTGTAATGTTCTGTGGCTAATGAGAAGTAATAATTAGTAAGAAGTGAAGTCAGATGATATTAGCCCATAACACTATAACTGACTCCTAAAATCTGTCTTTACTATCTTTGTTGAGCCATATTTAGTCCTTTTCAATTTTGGCAGATGACTTCCATGCTATTCACTGCACTTTTTTAATTGAGCTCAGCCACCGGTAGAAATTTGTAATCTCTCTTGTCTACGCTCTTGGAATTAGGTGACTGTAGTTTGATTTAGATTTTATACCGTCAAAATCATCTGTTAAGGGTTTTAAACTAAAAAATATCTGAGTTTTTTATTACAAATTCAAAAAAACAAACAAACCCTTAGCCCTGCTCCTAGAATGTGTTGTGACTAGTTTGTTTTAGAATAATAGTGAGACGTTGTTAACATCAAAACTCTATTGGGGGATTTTAAATTTTAAACTCAAAACAATCTGGAGGGGTTTTAAACTTATAAAAAAAATCTCGGATGAAAAGGGTTTAAACTCTAAACCCCCTTGGCTTGGCTACGCTCATAGCATTTTGAGTATAAAATTTGATTTTTTTATATTGAAGAGGTATTTTTAGCTTCAAACTCGCTAAAGGGGGGTTTAAACACAAAACTCTATTTGGCTACGCTCATAACATTGTGAGTGTGCAGTTAGCTTTCTTTATATCGAAGAGGTATTTTTTAGCTTCAAACCCCGATGGAGTTTAAACACTCAAAACTATCTTTGGCTACCCTAATAAAGTTTTAAGTGTGTGATTGTCTTTTTTAATTGAAGAAGTGGTTTTTAGCTGCAAAAGTAAAAGTTTGGTGTTTAAAATAAAAAATCCCTCTTGACTACGTTCATAGAATCTGGTGACTTATGTATGGTTTAGTCTTATATTGAAGAGGAGTTTTACCGTAAATTTCGGAGGTGGTATTAAAATCAAAATCTTCCTTACCTATGCTATTGGAATTTGGGGAATGTTGTTTTCATTTTTTTATTACTGAAGAGAGGGGTTTAACTGCTAAACCCCTGGTATGGGGTTTTAAACTCAAACCCCCTTGGCTGTGCTAGGCAAGTGATGGTTTTGTATTGAAATATCACCTAAAATAAACCAAATCAAAGCAAAATTTGTTTATGATTTCCGACCCCCAAACCCCTCTCTGGCTACGCCCATGATATATATATTTATATATATGTGTGTGTGTGTATGTATCTGAAAGGAAAAAATTTTCACCCAGCCAAAATACCCCTCCCCTAATAAAAATCCTGCCTACGTTTATGGAGCACATAAACGTCCCTGACTACTCCCATGTCTAGATCTATTACAAATTTAATTTCAGGACTGATCTAAACTAATTGAAACACTTAATATAAACTTTGTTTTTTTTTAATTGTATTGTTTTTTTAGCTGCCCCCGAAAGGGGAAGGGACGCTGTTAGTTTTGTGAAAAATGTCTGTCCGTCTGTCCGTATGTCCCGTTTAGATCTCGTAAACTAAGAAAAGATATTGAAAATCCGACATCACAATATTTTAGACCATTCAAAGTTCTGATGCAACAGCTGCTTTTTTTTTTCTGAAAGCGAAAAATCTAATTTTTAAAATCAGTTATGCAAGCAGTTTTTTTAAGAGAAAAGGCTAATTAGTATGCAATACAAGTTAGACCTAATTTAAAACGAATAGTAATATTGTAGACTCCATTTTAAAAAAACAATTTTTTATTGCGGAAATTTTTTTTTTTTTTATTTTTTTTTTAGGAATCGAACAAGAGATTGAGCCTTTTCAAAACAATTAGATAAATTATAAGACATCAGTTAGGCCATGGGAAGCGCGGTGGCTGAGCGGTAAAGCAAAGCGCTTGGCTTCCGAACCGGGAGTCCCGTGTTCGAATCCTGGTGAAGACTGGGATTTTCAACATTGGAATCTTCGGGCGCCTCTTGAGTCCACTCAGCTCTAATGGGTTCCTGACATTAGTTGGGGAAGAGTAACGGCGGTTGGTCGTTGTGCTAGCTACATGACACCCTTGAACTTTACATCATCTTCCCTGTATACCACAAGGTCTATAAGGGGAACTAGTTAGGCCAGGTTCACATCTAACTTTACATTCACTTTCACCTATCCTTTGATCTGCTGGACCGTTGGGGCACTACACAAGATTTGTTAACCTTCTTTCTACATTCTTATCTCTCATTTGTCGTTGATATAATTTCATTCGGATGTTCTTTCTAAAAATATTGAAGCCTGCCTGGGTGGACCACTTCGGGGGCCGATTTTGTTACTTTTTTGTTTTACCTTTTTGATACACCTTAACTATATGAAATGTATTTTAAAAAAAGGTCATTAGCCAAATGCTAATGATAAATGTAAACATAAACTATATTCCGTTCTTTATCTATAAAAGATTTTTATTTAACTTAGGTTTTACAATTATACATTTTATTTTTATGTGTGCATTTTTATCGTCTTGTATTAAGTGCTTACTTACAATTAAAAAGATTGCTTTGAACAAAAGTCTTAACAAACTTTTCTGAACAAAATTAAGACTTTTATTCAAAACAGCCCTGTAATCAATTCTTCGGTGTCCTTTGAATCTTTTCTTTTCCTCGTGCAGATATTTTACTGTGGAACTAAATATATATACAATTTACGAAATTAAAATACCTATCTGCATTACATTGAAGATATTTAATTAAATAGCAGCTTAGAAAAATGGCTTAAGTCTGCTCATTATACAAAAACTTTTGCCATAATTCCAAACTGCTATTGAATTCTTGTTCATGTAATGACTAGAACTGCTCTCCTTCCTCTTGTTGGGAAAAAAGAATTGCTAGTAAAAATGTTTGTATTGTTTAAAAGTGTTAGTTTGAAAGCTCAGAGAAAAGAGACAGTTAGAACAAAAGTTCATGATGACTCAGAAAAGAAACAGATAGACACAATACAATAAAAGTAAAATAAAACATTTTAAAAATTCGTATTATGCACAATCGCTCATTACAAAGGATTTTTTAAACTGTAAATTGATGAATATAGTTTGCAATTTTTTTATTTGCATCCTAAATGAAATGATTCTGTTTCTTTTTTTAAGGCATTACATTTAATTTACTAGGCATTATTTTAATTAAATATATATCTCTATATATAAACTGTAAAATGAATGTATCGTACAATGATTATGTTTAAATGGAATTGTACATTAATGTACTAGCGTACCTTTTATTTGTAATGTTCACTTAATATGACATAATCAAGCTTAAACAAAAATTAGTCTTAAGCATTTATACACTATAAGTGTAGATGATAAACATAAAAATAAATGAATAAATTAAAACAATCTTTTTTTAGAAAGGTATACTACAATTATAATGCTCTATTAAACTTGCACTCTACTTAGCCAATAATGATGAAAAGAAATATCAAATCCTAGATATAACTAACCAATCTAGTAGTCTATAATAACAAAAATAAATTAAACTCGGACTTTTATATCGTTCACCCACATGTTCACATAGGAAAGTAGATCATGGTTCAATTTATTGACTAGTGGGGCTGTGGTAGATTGAAAGAAAAAAAATTCGTTGTCAGAAAAGTGTTGTGAACGATTTGTATTTCTGTCATACTAACTAAAACATTTACCCCCCAAAAAAATCTTTTTTTTAAGAGAACAAATCTATTTAGTATGCATTTAAGTAAAATATAATTTAAAAAACAATAAATAAGTAATGTTTTATTTTATTATACACGTGAACTGCCCCACTATATAATGAAACACGTACATGTAACTAAAAGGAAAAGTTATTTTCGTTTGTTTGTTTGTTGAGGCTTTGAATAGGAGATTGGCCTTTACAAAACAATTAGAACCATTAAATAATCTCTCAATAACATTAGTTAGACCAGGTTCAAATTTAACTTCCCATTCACCTATCCCTTAGTCTGTTGGACCGTTGGGGTACCACACAAGATCTGTCAACAATTCCTTTCTGTCCTTTGACTTTGGTTTAATTTTATTCCCTGACAGGCCTGCTCATTCTTTTGTCTTCCCATCGCTTTCTCTGTCTTCTTCTTCATCTTCTTCTTGGTTCACTGAGAGAGGTCTTTGAGAGCCATGGGGACCTTTTCATGTGGTACTGTTCCCTAAGAGAGGTCTTTGAGAGCCCTGGGAACCTTTTGATGTGGTACTTTTCCCTGAGAGATTTCTTTGAGAGCCCTGGGAACCTTTTGATGTGGTACTGTTCCCTGAGAGAGGTCTTTGAGAGCCCTGAAAGTTAAGAGTCATGGGTGTGCGGGGCAAGATATACAATTGGATACAATCCTTTCTGTCAGGGAGGAGCACACGTAAAAAATACCAGCACTCCCTTAGCAAGCCAAAGCAACAACTTAATGGCCTGCCTCAGGGCTCCGCCCTGTCCTGTACACTTTTCATGGTCTTTCTGAACGATTTGCCCAGCTCACTGCGGTAAAAAAAACTGCTATATGCTGATGATATTGTCCTCTGGTAAACCGGGAAGAAAGCCGGCCAAATTCAGGAGGCACTTCAAGAAGACCTCCAAACCATATCCTCGTATTGCGACAAATGGCAGATTCAGATAAACGTTGCCAAAACGACCTGGTCCCTGTTTAGCCTAGGGATTGACATTCTTAAGGCTCCATTCGAGCTTCAACTCGGTGGGCTGCGACTCTTACGTGAAAATACGCCAAAATATCTAGGGGTGACCCTGGATAGAAAACTGTCAATGCTCCATCACGTCCAGGATGTTGAAAGAAAGGCCTCGGAGAAGTAAGCGTTATTAAGAAAGCTGGCCAGCACAAAGTGGGGTGCCAAAGCTGACATGCTACGAACATTGTACTTAGGGGGAGTCAGATCACAAATTAAATACGGCTATACAGTACAAGTATATGCTAGCAAAACTGCCGTCGAATCACTCGACCGAGTACAAGCACAGGCTCTAAGGTTTATTAGTGGCACCTTTCGGACAAGCCCAACAAATGCTGCTGAAATATTTACAAACGTGGCGCCCCTATATCTTAGGAGGGAGAAAGCAGTACTCATGGCCTACGAGCGCTATAAAAGGGGCGACTCTAGGCTACCCCCTCTATATTAGTGCGACAGTGGAGAGAGAGGAATCGCATCAAAATGCGATCGTTCCTCCACATAGCGGCCAATTTGTCTAAGACAGCTGGACTCTCCACTGACAGAATACCTATTAGGAGAATAAGTACGTGCCCCCCGTGGAGGAGATTGCCGGCCCAACAAATAAACCTGTCCCTTTTAGGGCAAGTGGGAGCCACTACAAAATTTGGCATCTATAACAATAAAGTCCTACCCATCGGATGCCATTTTCTGTTACACCGATGGGTCG
This sequence comes from Biomphalaria sudanica, assembly GCA_036873155.1. NCBI lineage: Eukaryota > Metazoa > Mollusca > Gastropoda > Planorbidae > Biomphalaria > Biomphalaria sudanica. Next base: position 186,086 of record JAZGLO010001666.1, on the reverse strand, counting down.
GTAATGAGGGACCCCGATAGATCGGGGTATGGGGCCCTTATAGTATACCCCGACCGGACTGAACAAGACAGGCTCTCTGGTCCATGCGGCTACGCCGCATATTCCATGGATACCGAATTAAAAGGGATAACTAGAGCGTTTGAGGCCATTAGGGCCCGAATGCTCCAACGCGAGACTAGCGCCACTACGGTGTTGCTGGACACCGACTCTCGCTCCAGTCTCCAAGCTATGGGTGGCGGCGGGGGAGGGTCACCCGTAATAGAAGAGGCAGTCGGCGCCGCAGATAACATCCGCCGAGCTATTGGATCTGTCGTTTTCATGCAGTGGGAGCCTTCACATTGCGGCGTGAAGGGCAATGAAACGGCAGTCGCCCTCGCAAGAGAGGGTGCAATGGCAGCCACAAACCTCGAAGCACCAAGCACGTACGTACAAGCAACGGCACAAATCCGAGCACTCATTCATGAGAAGTGGTTAAAGTCCTGGGAGGAATCCGACAGAGCACGTGGTGTCTGGCAGCACATGCGTCACCCAGATCGCGACGATCCATGGTGGCGACTGAAGAGGTCAGAGCAATCGATTATTGCACAATGCAGAACGGAACACTGCATATTTTGCCCGGTTCCGCACAAACTTTGACTCCCGATGCCGCCATTGTGGAGAGAGCGCTGAAACAGTGGCGCATGTCTTGTACAAGTGTCCCCAGCTCCGTGAACTAAGGGGGGACCTGTCTGTGCAGTCACTCGACTTGTATGGTAGCTATGGGGCACTACGCCGGACAGCTAAGTTTCTTGCCAGAGCACTACGGGAGGACTAGTTTTTCCTGCTCTGATTTTTCAATAGGAGTTCATCTCAGGTTCTTGTGTGTCAAAATGTCAGGTGTCCAGGTCAGCTTGTGTGTGTGTGTATTGTGTTATCGTGAACTGTTTTGTCTTTCTTGTGCAATAAAGCCTAGGATCAAGACAAGTCTTCCTGTAGTGTTTTATTAGGTTATTACACTGCCTTGCTGTCCTGGACTGAATTGTCCTTTATTACACACTGTCTCTCGCCGTGAAGGTTTTCGACCACAGGGCCATAACACGGGTCATTATTGCGTGTATTAGCAGAACTGTCCGTTTTCCATCGACAGCCGTTGACATGTGTGATACGCCTAAGTCAGGTGTGTCAGTAGGTCGCACACACATTAACCCTATCAGTCCGCCAATGGAGTTACAACGAAATATATTAAAGTTCAAATTCCTAGCCTGCAGTGTTCTCATAGACTACCAGAAAGACTTGTTACTTTCTTTATGAGTTCAACTCCTCCCTATTTACGTTTATAATTAATTGACATTTGTATGAGCTAATTGCAGAATACCACTAGATGAGAAGATTACATTGAAAAATAAGGTATTTTACTTAATCAGATAACATCCATTGTAGTTCAGCATTTAACGTTATTAATTGATTTTGAATAAATACAGTATTCGTTAACTTTGATTAACTTACCTCTTTTTAAAACACATATTTAAACATAGACAGACAAAGAAAAGCACACAACAAACATGTGATAGAAAAATACATTTAATTATTAATCATAAGAATATTTTATACGAGAAACACAAGAAAAATATTAGTTTCTTGAATTTTTAATTACTACACAGTTACCCAAACGTTTTATGTTGGTCTGTTTTTCATTCACCGCTAAACCAAACTAATAAACACGCAATGAGTTCATTTTTTAGCGTAATATTTTTCAAATCTCAAATTTATTAACATTCGTTGTACAAAGAAATTACTTTGCCTGTTGTTGAAAAAAAAAAGATAATTAAATCATTCAGAAACTACATTGTATACTTGTTTTTATTTTGTGGCAAAAACTACTGGGTTAATTTGGGAGAATATTTAAATTTATCTAAAGAGACCAATTCAAACCTGGAAAAATGGGTCGAAGCAGTGACGAATTACATTAAATTCTGTAAAAACATGTGTATCAGTACTAAGACTATTAAGATATGCAGATGTCGCTGCCTATCGCACGCAAGCGGATCCAGAACTTTTGAGGGGAGGAGGCGATTTTTTTCCCAAACCCAAAGTCTAACGCCCATTAACCCATAAATTTATTTTTTATTTATTTCCTTATTAGGGGTGCACTGGATAGCACTTTTATTTTATTGGCCGAAGCAGAATATGGTAGGATAGTAAAATATGATATTCGGCCGGATCCGGAGCCGGATACCTACATGTCTTGTAAATAGCTTGTGTTGCTGAAAGTTTTTCAAAACTGTTAAATAACATACCTATATTCCTACTAATTTTTTCTTCTTTTTATTTACTGATTGATGATTAAAGCTAAACATTATTTATGAACAGAAAGCCCTATCACAAACTAACTTGTGTATCATGAGTGCGAGTGTGTATCTACGAGACCACCAACAATAAAGGGGTGTGATGGATGGTCGGTGATAGTACGAGTATAATTAACTAGTTACTAATGTAAATCTCTAAAAAGTTAAGTGCAATCTGGGTTGTATAGTAGACCTATTATTGAGATATATGTTTAGATCTACATACTACAGCTATAGAGATTAATAGCATTAGGAAAACCAATTCTAGAAAAAAATCTCACCTAAAATAAACAAAATCAATACAAAAAAACAGTCACAATCCACCTCAAACAAGTATGCTTCCAGTCATTTCCAGATCCTCCCTTAGTCAACCAAAGCCTGCCGAAGACTTGCTCTAAGAGTGTCTTTATTCCTTTCAAACCGTTTCAAGTGCCGCCATTCGAGCTGGCTCTTCTTTTAATTCCTTCAATTCCAGCTCGTCTAGCCGTTTCACAGATGTCATTATGAAATAAGATCCTACCTGCATGGACGCCCGAAGGGGGTTCAGATGCACCCCCCTCCTTAAGATTCTGAGAAGGCGAATTTTAGCCAACTTTTTACACCTTTAAATCCATGAACTTCTTCTACATAGCAACTGTGGTACTTCAGCTGAAGTACAGTTGTAAGAAAAAGACTAATAACAATAACAAGAAGGAAATTTTCTACAATATAATGTTATGACTTTGCCATGCGCACCGCCATCCAAGATAGTGCAGAAAGAAGGTGCGCACTATCTGTGACCAGAGAGGTCGGATGTTGACACAAGAGAGAGGACGATTTCCGCCCAAGTAGAGAGCCAATATGGAGATGCTGTACTCAAGGCAGATGCCCTTTTGTGTTTGTCCTGTCTCCGTGTAAATAAACCACTATGTCTCGTTGAGTTGTCTCACTTCAGTTATTACATTGGTGTCAGAAGTGGGATCATAAGCGACTCAACGAGAAGAGGTAGGATTCAATCACAATGGCATCGTTGAAACAACTAGACCAGCATTTAGTTAAAGAACTAAGGCAGGATCTTTGTTAAAGACGCCTGAAGCTTGATGGTAGCAAGGAGGTGCTTACAGCTTGTCTCCGGCAAGCCCTAATTGATGAAGACAAAGATTCGGAGACCTACCTATTTGAAATTGAACCGGAGATTTACTAGCTTATTGGCAAGATAAATGAAGATAAATGCAATGTGTGAACAAATTAACAGTATGGGGAAAGGGTAGATAAAATGGAGTCTCGTAGACTCGTTGGTAAAGGAGCAGTTGCCTGTAGACTCGTTGGTAAAGGAGCAGTTGCCTGTAGACTCGTTGGTAAAGAAGTTGCGTGGTCAAGACTGTGGTTACACAAACAGTGGTGACGGAGACGCTGGGAATTGGAGCGCCGTCTGTGTCTGTGTTGTGGGCAAGTCTTGTGGTTGTGACTTTCAAGACGAGAAACGTGACAATGATTGCTGTGATGATCTCAACGAGATGTACCGAATCGAACGGAAAGAGACAAATGAAGAAACTGAAGACTGTTACGTGCCTAAAGCGTTTGTTCCTGTTGTACATGTTACCAGTACCTCAATGAGCCGGACGGAGCAAGACAACGTTGGGTCTGCGTTCAAGCCTGTTGCTATGGACCTTAAAGACCTCTGCCTATCTGTCGGTGATCACGAGGGAAATTTGAAGCTTGACAACTGCATCCAGAGGTTTAGCATGAACTGTACGTGCGGCGCATCACACATAGAATTTAGATGCCAAGAAAATCACCAACAGGGCATATGTACTTCAACCATCATCATCGACATTGGCATAGATAAATGTGTACCAAACCACTCTAAATCTGAGCTGTCAAGAGGAAGACATTTTCCACTTGAACCTGAAGAGACCTATATTCTGGACGTGAGACTGTTAACTGAGGATGACTGCGGTGCATTGGACTTTGTTTGCAACGTGGCTGCATGTGCTGAAGAAAACAGTGCTCGAAACTATCTCTTTGTGTGTCAAACGGCCACGTTTTCGTCGCAACAACAGCCTGATCAATTGGAGAAAGAGAAAGCGGCACCAGAGGAAAACAGTGCGGATGCTTTCGTGGGGAACACGCTCCCTGTCGCCTGTGACTCCCACGGATCGACCTCCATCTGAACTGTCAAACCTCAGCTGCAGTGTTTCTTTTCGAGACGAAAAGCGCTAAGAAGGGGGCAATGTTATGACTTTGCCATGCGCACCGCCATCCAAGATAGTGCAGAAAGAAGGTGCGCACTATCTGTGACTAAGCAAATCAGATGTTGACATAAGAGAGAGGACGATACTCAAGGCAGATGCCCCTTTGTGTTTGTCATGTCTCTGTGTAAATAAACTACTATGTCTCGTTGAGTTGCATCCCTTCAGTTATTACAATAAGCACTACATTTAACAAAACTAGCCTCGACTTATCAGGAATTTATGCAGACAATATACGTGCACCACCTCTCTGAATTCAGAGTAGCCTCATTTTAAACAATCTTTTGCACCTTCAAATCAATTAACTTCTTGAAAGTAGAAACTTAAACAGCAATGCCTCCACTTAAGTATAGTTTCAAGGATAATCTATTATTGTAATATACTAAAATAAGCTAATCAGGAGTTGATGGCCGACCATGTCTGTGAAATTTGCTTCTCGAGAGACAAACATTTCCCTTCGCAACTTTAGATGAAGTGACCTCTTCATTGCTGGTGGAAACCAGGGTGGTCAATTTGGAAATGCTGTCTACACATTAACAATCGACTCTCTTCCATAATGACCATATCTAAAGAGATGGAGAGCCATCGCAATATAGGGTTATGACGTAATGTTGATTGAGAGCTTGATTTTCTGTTAGGGTTCCTAAAACGACGCAAAAGCTGGAGTGTGAAGAACTCTCAACACTGTGCACGATAAGCGTTTATCGCCAGTTAGTCAAGCGCAAAGAGAAGCCATTTTTGAGTAAAGTTATTGACAGTTTCGGTAGGCACAGTTAGCGTTTCCAGTTCTTCATTTAACAAATGTTGAGAGGCACGGGCCTAAACTTAACAAAGTGTGCTGTAAAGCTTGTTCGCTTGTTTAGTTTTTTTTTGTTTTTTTTTATATATAATTGTGTTTATTTCATGAAACAAGCATTTTCAGTGCTCTTTAGTGCAAAAAAAGGGGGGGGGGAGTGCATACATTTTTTTAAAATAATTAACGTAACTAGAAAGTAATAAGAAAGTTAAAGCTACGACTAAAGCCATAGGTTGCGACTTGCCCCCCTCCCCTGCTAACCTGTCATAGTTCAGAATTATTTATGCTGCTCAATAGCTTAACAAAATTAGGTCCTGAGGTTCAGGGCAGGTATCCCTAGAGCAGCGGTTCTCAACCTTTTTAGCTCGGCGACCCCTTTTTACAATGCCCCACTCTGCAGCGACCCCCGCCGCCCCCAACCGCAAAACTATTTCCGTTCATAAACAAAAAGTAATTTTTCCTTCTGTTTTAAAATGGAAATATCCATGTTGCATGTTGATAGGACAAACTTAGCGCGAGCAGTGTTCGGTCTATAACAAACTATATCAATACAATATTATTTTGACTGTCAGTTTGTTTCTTTTGTACCCTATTAGGTATTCTCGGGACAATTTTTGTAAGGTGACAACTAAATGTCATCTTCTGCATCAAGTCTACTTCTTTTTTAGACTCCATGACTAAAAAGATGAAAAATCAAGTTTCGTAAAAAAAATTATTTGGAAATGGAGAAAACACCGCGATACCGACCAATTGGGATTGACTGCAATCACTTGATCCAGAGTTGTGTTAGTGATATTAAAGATAAATCATTTTTAGCTACTTCCGTATTCACGAGCTCAATTAACTCTTTCTCTTTCCGGAACATCTTTAAGTTTGACTGTGAATGGACTTCTGGCAAGGGTAAAAGGTATGTCAGGTAGATTTGGAAAGTAGGAAGAAATTTCTTACCCAAGCATGCGCAAATGTTCTTTCACTGAAAATATTATTTTATCTGTTTGTCAAGTTCATTGTCAATTTTCTTATAGTGAGCAGATAAGATTGGCAACATGTATAAATTATTTTCATCTATTAGTGTTTGCAAATTTGAACTTTCATTTGGAAGGATCAGAGTGTTACAGACAAATCGAGCCATGTTACATTTGATCAATGCAGTTATGTTTTTAAATACTTGCAATTCTTGTGGCAGTGTCTTTGTTACTAATTTTTGTCGATGAATCACACAGTGAGTTTCGATAACTTATGATGACTCTATCTGTACCAAACTTTGAAATGCAGACCTACATACTTAGAAACTTGAAGAACCATCTTTGTTGAAAAAATAAATATATGCTTTTGTAATCTTTCTTCGTGGTTTGCAAAAGAGAAACTCGTCTTTCAAATCGCCATCTTTTTACATACACATCTTTACTTTGAAATACTGGCTAGTTAGTCTATAAAAGCTCGGATCTAGAGTGTCCAAATGACTTTGCATTTATTTTGGCTACATAGATTTGACTCAAAGAAATCCATTACAAATAACGCACTGGGTTTTTTTCAATTTCCGCTTGAACTATTGAAGTAAAACCATATCGACAGTATATTTTCTTTTCTTATCATTCTTATGTGCGAGAACCATTGTCGAGGGGTGATCTCTAAGAAAAACATTTACTTCAATAACAACATGTACTAGTAAAAGAATGAGTATTATTAACTTTAACGGATTGGTTTTTCAATTTCGTTACTACGTCACCATTTAAACATATGACTCCATAAAAATGTAAGGTTGCGGTATGCATTAGTATACATTCATTTCAACTGTCAAAAATAATTATTCTGTGACAATTGAAAAGTTTCAGATCATTCTGTTTCAGTTGTCGTATTTTATGCTACAATAACAATAAAAAAAAACTTTCAATGGTAAAAAATAAAACAATTAAAGAATGTTCCTGATTTGGTTTCGAAAAAGAAATCGAACTACATTATCTTAATTTTCTTACAAATCGTCGCCAAAACTGATCCGAATTTTATATGAAAAATCTAATAACGCAAATAAATGTTTGAAATCCCTCTTCTAATAAATAAAACTAATAATTTTCTCATTTACAAAAATTGGTTGTTCCGGAGTTTTTGTAAAAAATAGTTTAACTCTATTTATGTAAAATCGCACTTCTCTCTTACACTACATTTAACTTTCTATCACAAACGTTAAAAAATCGTATCTTATCTTATCTTCTTATCTTATATAATACAGACGTTACTTCAAAAAAGATGATTACGCCCTACGCGTCATGCGCTTAGTCATGCATATTAACCAATGACTTAAATTCTGCCAAGTCACTGGTTTTTCTGGCTAGCTCAGGCAACCCATTCCATGCTCTAATAGCACCAGGGAAGAAGGAGTATTTGTACAAATTTGTCCTAGCATATGGGACGAGGAATGTGCCTTTATTTTTGTGTCTTTCAGAGTATTTTATTAAATTTTGTTTTTGTATTTGAAGATTATGGTTCAGTGTTTTATGTATAATTGCTACTTTACTTTTGAGTCTTCTGTCCTGAAGGCTTTCTAAATTTAGTGATTTTACTAATGGTGTTACCCTAGTCAAATGTGAATATTCGTTTGTTATGAATCTCACTGCTCTATTTTGTGTTTGTTCCAGTTTATTAATGTTTTCTTGAGTTGAGGGGCCCCACACGGTGGATGCATATTCTATTATTGGCTTAACCAAGGTTAAATAACATTTTAGTTTTATGTTCTTATTTGATTTATAGATATTTCTTTTAATAAACTCTAATGCTTTGTTGGATTTTTTTTATAGTTTCATCAATATGTGGATTCCATGACAGTTTTTCATTTATTATAACACCTAGGTATTTTGCGTTTTTAGTCTGTGTTACTGGTTTGCCATGAATAAGATAAGTGGAATTAATTTGTTTTAGTTTTTTTGTTACTCTTAACAACTGACATTTTTCTGGGTGGAAAGACATGCTCCAATTTGATTCCCATTTCTGTAATTCATCTAATTCTCTTTGTAAAATATCTGTGTCTTGTATTGTTTTTATTGTTCTATATATTATGCAATCGTCTGCAAATAATCTGACTTTTGTTCCTGAAGTAATGCAATTTGGTAAATCATTTATGTAAATTAAAAATAGTAGTGGACCCAAGACTGTTCCTTGAGGTACACCTGAGTTTACTTTTATTGGTGTTGATTTAGAGCCATTTATTATTACAGTTTGTTCTTTCCCTATCAGAAAATCTTCAATCCACTGATGCAGTGGACCGTTAATGCCGAAATATTTTAATTTTTTAAGCAAACTATGGTGGTGAACTTTGTCAAAAGCCTTGGAAAAATCTAGTAAGATAGCATCTATTTGTTCACTATTATCTAAACCTTTTGAAAAATCATCAATTAGTCCTATTAGTTGTGTTTCACGTGATCTATATTTCCTAAAGCCATGTTGGTATGGGATGAGGACATTATGTTTGTCTAAGTGGTTTATGATATTGCTACATATTATGTGTTCTAGTATTTTACATGTGATGCTGGTAAGTGATACTGGTCTGTAGTTTCCTGGATCAGATTTTTCTCCTTTTTTAAATAGGGGGGTGACATTAGCTTCTTTCCAGTCCTTTGGTACTCTGCCCTGGTTAAGCGATGCCTGAAAGAGTATTTTGAACACTGGGGCTTGCTCATTGCTTAGTTCTTTGAGTAATCTAGCTGGAATACCATCAGGTCCAGACGCTTTATTTGATTTGGTGTTGGCTAATAGTTTTTTAATTCCATTTTCTTGTACTACTAAATCTTCTATGTTGTCTACTTGGTTCAAATTAAGAAATATGTCTTTGTCTCCTGGGGCTGAGAATGCTGATGCAAAGTATTTGTTTAGGATGTTTGCTTTAGTTTCATTATCATTATGTATTATGTTATGTTCATCTTTTAATGGCGCTATGCCTGTTGTTTCCATTTTCTTAGACTTAATGTATGACCATAGGTTTTTGTTGTTATCTTTAGATATTACATTGTTTATGTATTTACTCTGCAGCTGTCTGCTTACTTTTTGGGTTAGGTGTTTAATTTTTATATACTTTTTGTAAACTCTTTCTGCCTTGGTTTCTTCAAATTTTCTATATAGGTTTTCCTTCTGTTTACAAAGCTTCTTTAGTCTATTATTAAACCAGCATTTATTTATTTTGTTTGATGTGTATTTAGTTGGTATATGATTTTCTATAATGCTTTTAAGATGGTTTTTAATGAAATGCCAGAGGTCATCGACTGGTTGGTTAATGTCTTTTTCTAATAAGAATGTTTGTTGAAAGTTTAATGCAGCTTGGTGTAGTTGTGTTAGTTTACATTTATTCCAGAGTAAGATTTTTCTTTTGGTTTTTGTATTGGCTACTGCTTTTATCTGACTGTGTATTTTTATGATCTCATGGTCTGATAGACCAGGGATAATATCATAATCAACTTCTAATCCAGGTCTGTTGGTTAAGAAGAGATTTAATGTGTTGTTTAATCTAGTTGGCGTTTTAATGATTTGATCTAAACTTATGTTGTGTAAAGTTTCTATGAAAAGCTCATTTATGTCCTTAAGGTTTTGGTGTTTATCTATGGTTAGTGTTTTCCAATTTATATCAGGTAGGTTGAAATCACCCATGTTCCAAAAAACTGCATTTTTATTTTTCTCTTTAAGTGTAGTAATCTGATTACATAGTTCCTGCATGTATTCTAAACTAGAATTAGGTGGTCTGTAAATGCTGCCTATTATTAGGGATGTTGAGGTGGTATTATATTTACAAAATGTTGATTCTATGTTTTTTGAGTTAGGTAAGGTAATTTCTTCTGCTATAAGAGTGTTTTTTATTGCTAGAAGAACTCCTCCATGATTATCAGCCCTATCTTTTCTAAAAATTTCATAATTACTATTGAAAATTTCTGCATTGTAAATTCCAGGATGTAGCCAAGTTTCTGTTCCTGCAATTATGTCTGGTTTCTCACATTCTAATAAAATTTCTAAGTCTGCTGTTTTGTTCCTAATGCTTTGAAAATTTGTTACTAAGGCTTTAAGGTATTTTGGTACTACTTCTTTAGTAGGTTTGTTTAGTGAGGCTGTTGTATTAATTTTAGCAGATTTAGGTTTAACAGGAGTGGATCTGGCTAGCGTTTGGTGAGTTTGGTTTGCAATGGTGTTTAGGATATTGTATGGGTTAGAAGTGTCTGCATCAAAGGAATCAAAGAGTCCTGATGTAAACTGAGGTAACCCACAAGGTACATGCATCTTTGTTGCCTAAGGCATAATACACAGGTGCATTCATATGGAGACATGATGCATGGTACCATTCATCGCAGGTGTCACATTGAATGGCTTTGTGTTTCATGGTGCATACTTTTTTGCAGATGTTGCATCTATCTTTAGATCTAGGCCATGGATTTGACTTTACATCTCCTGCTATTAATATTAACAGTGATAGATATTTATTTCTGCTGTGTCTGATTGAGAACTTCCATTTGTGATGGGTGATCTTCTTTAATGTTATGGATGTGTATGTTAGGTTATTTTTAGAAACTTTTAGTCGGAGTTAAGCGAAGGTTTATGCGGCCTATCCTGTGCAATTTTTTATCTTTTCTTCTAGAAATAGGTCATCTTGAAATCCTATATCTTGATCTAGTCTATATCATTTCTAAACTAGACCTAGAAATTCTAGATCTAGAATCCATAATAATTTTAATTAGAAAATATATCTAGATCTTGTTTAAAAAATCCGTCCCTCTCCGAGTTGGGGCTACCCAGATCTCAATGTCAAGGGAGTAGAAATAGAAGAATGGCAAGCAGAAAACAATCTTCTTATCTTATTAAATAACCCTGATGATAACCAACCTTCTTCTCGAGAGCTTGGTTAACATACTTCACTCCAGATCGAGCCTTTGCAACCAATAATATCTTTAAAAAATGGACGAGAGATATAAGCTAACCAGCTAGCCACAAGTGACCACACACCCATACTCATCTGTATTGATAACACCAACAAAACGGAACTAGATGGGACTACAAAAAAGCAAACTGGAGTCTGCTCGCAAAACTAACAGACCAATACACTGCATCAATAAACTGAGTGAGAGTATTCAGCTAGCAGCCCAAGTGGGCAACATAAGAGGGATGTACGAAGGAATCAAAAAGGCTTTCGGACCCTCCCAAAACAAGACAGCACCTCTGAAATCAACCACTGGGGAAATTATCACAGACAAGTGCCAACAAATGCACTGATGGGTTGAACATTACTCTGAGCTCTACGCCACAACAAGCTCAGTCTCTGACTCAGCCCTTAAAGCCATCACACAATTACCCACGATGAACGAGCTAGATGAAAAACCCACCCTTTCAGAGCTCAACAAAGCCATAGACAATATTGCTGGCCGCAAAGCACCCGGATGCGATGGCATCCCCCCAGATCTTCTAAAACAATGCAAAACTACTCTAATCCAACCTCTACACGAACTGCTTTGTAAATGTTGGCAAGAAGGTGCTGCTCCACAAGACCTGCGGGATGCTAAAAATCATTACACTGTATAAGAACAAAGGTGACAGAAGCGACTGCAACAATTACAGGGGAATCTCCCTCTTAAGTATTGTAGGCAAAGTCTTTGCTCGAGTGATACTTCCCAGGCTACAAAAACACGCTGATCGGGTCTATCCAGAATCACAATGCGGCTTCCGCTCAGGGAGATCCACGATAGACATGATTTTCTCCATCCGCCAACTCCAGGAAAAGTGCAGAGAACAAAGGATGCCTTTGTACATTGCGTTTATTGACCTGACAAAGGCCTTCGATCTAGTTAGCAGAGATGGCCTCTTTAAAATTTTACAGTTAATAGGCTGTCCACCCAAGCTACTAAGTGTAATCATATCTTTCCACCAAAATATGATAAGCACAGTGCAATTCAACGGTGCCAGCTCTGAAAGTTTCAGTATAAACAGCGGAGTTAAACAAGGATGCGTCCCGGCCCCAACCCTCTTTGGAATACTATTTTCACTGCTAATCCACAACGCGTTTGACAAATCCACTGAAGGCATCTATCTCCATTCCAGATTTGATGGCAAACTCCTGAATATTGCCAGACTGAGGGCCAAAAATAAAATCAGAGCCACCCTCGTAAGAGATATGCTATTTGCGGATGACGCAGTGGTAGTGGCACACACACAAGAGGAACTTCAGTCACTAATCTCCCGCTTCTCTCAGGCCTGTAAAGAATATGGCTTGACTATTAGCACGAAGAAAACAAATGTTATGGGACGTTTATAAGCTTTATGTCACGAGCTGTTTTGTTGTAGATTTTTTCGGACACTTTGCTGTCGCTTCTCCCGTTTGGCTGTGGCTTCTTGTTGTGACGGTCTTGCAGGATGCTCTCTTCTTGGCAATAGCGTTCTCGTTGCCCTTCCAAAGAGCATCTGTGCCGGACTTAAGTTGGTATTTTGTCTGTGTGTATTTCTAAACTCTAATAGGGCTTCATAGGCATCTGATTTACTTTCTTTGGATTTTTTCATCAGATTCTTTAACATTTTCACTGCTGCCTCTGCCTTGCCGTTTGACTAATGATGTCCTGGTGAGGATTTTATATGGTGAACACCCCATGCTTCCATAAATGCGTTTAATTCAGCAAATGAAAACTGTGGTCAAAAATCACTGATGCACACTTTTGGGACCGCATATCTGGCAAACAAAGTTTTTAGTTTTCTTATAACAATTTGACTTGTTGTTGTGTGCAAATGTTCTTCTTAAATAAAATTTGAATAGTATTGTTGGTCAAATATTTGAAAGAAATCTATTCCAACTTTGTCTCAAGGATTTGAACCCTCATTATGATGTATTAAGCTTTCTTTCTGGTTTGCAGGTTTACTTTGCTGACAAGAATGGCATGCATTGACTATTTCTTTTATTCTTACCGCTATTCCTTGCCCTTATCATGGCATCAAACCCTAAGTGTGCTGCATGTAGTTGTGTCTCAACTTCTTTTCTTAATGCTCTTGGGATAATTATTCTCTCCCCTTTCATTAGAAGGCCATCCTCATAGGTCAGTACATCTGCAAGTGACCAATACTGTTTAAGTTCTGGTATAATATGATGCTTGTCTGGCCAACCGTGCAGTATGTACTGTTTCAACATCTGCATCTCATTGTCTATTTTGACTGCATCTTTCACTTTATCTAACATTATATCTGGGAGAGCCAGTCCTACAGTGTTGATAGAGGTTTCAGGAAAATCTCCCTGCTCTGGCAAAGGGTCTCTGCTTAGCGTGTCAGCAATCTGTAATCTGTTTCCTTTGGTATACTGATTCTGAACATCGTATTGGTACAAACGCATCATTAAGCTTTGAAGCCTTTTAGGTGCACAACTGAGTATATTTTCCAATGTTTTATGATCATTCTGTATTATTATTGTTCTGCCGTACGTGTACTGGTCACATTTTTCTAGAGCTACTACTACAGCCAAGAGTTCCTTTTCGATTTGAGCCCACTTTTTCTGAGGCTCTGTGATGGATCTTGATGTGTATGCTATGGGTTTGTCATCTTGTAGTGGTATAGTTAGGGCCATTTTGACTGCTGTCCGCCTGAATAGTTACTTTCTTCTCCGGGTCGAAAGAACTTAGGGTTCCAAGATTGGATATCTTCTGTTTGACATTGTTAAATGCTTTCTCACAGTCATTAAATCACACGAAAAGCTTGTGTTTCTTAGTAAGTTCTGTTATTGGTTGTAGGTCTGCTGAAAGACCTGGGATGAATCTTGATAGATATTGTATCATTCCACAAAATGTTTTTAGATTTTTTATAGCTCTCACCTTGTTTGGGTTTGGTTTTATTCCTGACTGGGAAATAATGTGCCCCAAAAACACAATTTTTGAAATTCGGAATGCTGATTTCTTTTTATTTAGTCTTATGTTCTTTTCCTTTAGCCTATTGAGTAATTTTGGCAGGTTTTCCTCATAATTTCTGCGAGCCTCTTCTACTGTGTCCCCCTTTCCTATTACCATTATATCATCCACCACGTTAAAACATTCTGTTAGTCAATCCAACGCATCATTCAAATGTCTCTGAAAAACTTCCGAGCTTACTTTGACACCGAAAGGAAGTCTATTCCATTTGAATCTACCGAATGGGGTCGCCCTAGCCGTGAGACCTGATGAGTCCGGGTCTAGTTTGATATGCCAAAAAGCTTCCTGAATGTCGACTTTGCTAAATATCTTGGCGTTACCAATTTCAGCCAAACTGTCTTCTAGTGTTGTTAGGTTGTAATGCTCCCTCAGTAGTACCTTGTTTAAGGGTTGAGGATCAATGCAGATTCTAATCTTGCTATCTGATTTTTCTACCAATGTCATTTGGCTAACCCACTTCGTGGGCTCAGTTATTCTTTCCAGAATTCCTCGTTGAACTTTCTCTTTTAACGCTATCAGAATTCTTCTACATAGTAGGACTTTGGGCTTCACTGTTTTGTCTATTTTCAAGGTAGCCACGCCCAAGTCACCGATTGCGTCAATGCTTCTATGTTTGTTTCCTGTGGTTTCCACTTTGGCAATAAATCGGTCTTTATTAATGTGAATGAGTTCCATCTTTCGCAGTGTTGATAATCCTAGCAGGCATGTTAGATCATTTGGTACTACCAAATACTCTACATTGAATTTCTCATTGGTCTTTAGATTGGTGGTCACCAACGTAGCTTTTCCTTTTGGCTCCATTACCGTCTTATTCCACATAGTTAAAGACCAACTGAAGAGGCTTTTTTCGAAATTGAGATAGCGAATGATTTAGGTAGTAGATAGCATCAAAGTTAGTTCCTAAAATTTAGAGATTTTAGAAAAGCGTATTTATATTAGAAAAAAGTAATTTGAAAGTGTAAAAAATAACGAGATTTGAAAATCAGCTTCAATGGCCGAAAGCGGATGTGACGTCTTGTAACGGACTGAGAAGATGTAGGTAAAAAAAGACGTGACTGGATACGTTATTGACCGAGATTCAGATGATACACTTTTCTAAATCTAAATGATACTTATCTTGGGATGCACCAAAATGCCCTGAAGATAACTCTTCTACTTTTTCAAAATATATTATAGAGCAGACTATTCAATTAATATAATTATAGATAGATAGGACTACTAGTACTAGGACTGTAGGACTAGTCTAGTCAGTCTAGATTAAGAATCTATATAATCTTCTATAATTAAGTATACTATAAGTCTATTATAATTTTTATTATAACAAAACTAAATGGCTAGATCTATCTATCTCTAATTCTAGCTAGGCCTTCTAACACTTTTACTAATCACTCACTAGATCTAGTTTATAATACTCGATAATAAACTAATAATACTAATAGATAGTTTATAAACTACTATTAACTAGTAGATTTAGAGTAATCTAGACTAGCCTCTATCATACTCTATGTTAAGTCTAGCCAAGTCGACAACATTTTTTTAATGCTTGAATTTGTATATCTCTGTAATAGTAAGACCTAGTGAGTAGCGTCCTGGCATAAAGATTATTCATAAATATTAAATGTAATATTATATTAGTCAAAGACTAAGCCTAAAGCCTAACTAAGCTAAATCTAAATAGATTTAAGAATATATTTATAATAGATCTAATATATCCCTTACTATACTTATTAATAAGGCTAGATCTAAAAAATAATGTCATCATCATTTATATTGGTAATATTAAATACAGATCTATACTAAACACATGTGACATGTCTTTAAGTATTAAACTTAAACAGGGCCGGTCCTAACAATTGTGAAACTGATTGCGCGGGAATAAGGATAATAAGTTTAAATTAAGATTTTGTATTTTTTAAAAATTCGACTTTGAATTGTATTCAATCTTTACTAAGTACAAGATTACGATCAAATTAACTTTAATTTACGAATTTTGCAACCTATGGCTTATTAATATGCCAGTCACTCTTAAAGTAAATAAAGTATGGAAACTTCCGATTAAAGTGAAAATTTGCCTGATTATTGCATTTCATTACATGAAAGCTGACAATGCCTTTTTTCGTTTGTCGAGCGTAGGATTAGCATTTTTTGGAATGACTGACACCCACAAATTACAATTTTGTCTATTTTTCAGGAGATTTTTATGAGCTTTCATGAGATTTCCAGGTTTTATATATACCGGTATAATATATATATATTGCAAATTAAAAATTGCACCTAGAATTAGCGCGGGGACCTATGAAAGTGCAGGGCCCACTGCGACCGCATAGGTTGCAATGGCTTAAGACCGGCCCTGGTCTTAAATATATTAGATTGCTTAGACCTAGAGTAGAGTAATTTATTATTATTAAAAACAATAAGAGTTAGATGTTAATGTTAGATCAGATAATCAGTATAACATATAATATATATAACCACTAGTTCTCTATATATATATGTATACATAATTAAGTATAAATGTTAATAAATAATTTTTTAAAAATCTATTTGACAGAAAACATATATGACATGTGGCATACAGACAAGTTGACTAGATGGATCTTTTATCAATTTGGAAATACAAGAAGAGTTAGTATTCCCTGTTTCTATTGTGAAACAAATCACAGAAGCATTCTACAATTTTATTTTATATAATAAATACCAATAAATAAAATACAAAATCACATTTTAATTAGAGTTCTTCATTATACACACAACATTATTTAGATATGTTCCTTTTCACTTGCTAGGTTTAGACAAAGTTTCGAATCAGGATTTAATATTATTATATCATAGCCCAAAACTCCAGCAGGATGTTAGTTAATGGCAGTGGTCAATGTTTGAACCTGATACCACAGAGAAGACAGTTCGGAGCGCATATCACACAACTGTCTGCGTTTCGAAACTTATTCAAATTTTGATCATTTCTATGTTTTTGCAGATTTGAATGTCCATTTCAATGATGACTTGATCTGTAAAGGGGTTACATTTAAAAAAAAAGAGTTTGCTCATTCTTCGAATGATGCTATTTATTAGAAATTGCAACGTGGAATACATGTAAGAGGCCAAAAGAAAATCCACTGCTGAGGGAAGACGTAGACGTCATAAAGAACATTTCAATTGACCACCAGCTAAAAATGGTTATGTCTTCGCTGGACGCGGCAAAATATCTAGTTTGCAGCTAGGGCTGCGTAGCCATGGAAAATACTGCATTCCTCTTTAATCTTTCGACTCTACTGCCAGCCTTATTTATTAAACACTTTAAATTTTAAATAGCTCTGCATTTTTTAATAACGATAAAAAATATATATATTCAGTGATTAACTGGCAATAATTGGGTTGCTAAAATTTAATAAAATGAGTTTCATAACTACATCAACAGTAGCCTATATGCATTACTTAATATTATATTGATACTACAATATATTATCCACTTCCCTGACTTCCCAGAGAAAAGTAAAAAACAACTTTTCCAGTAGGATAATCTTTTTCATTTTTAGTCTAAACACAATTTAAAACTTTGTTACAGTTACAGATTAACTTGCTAACTTAACTATCTAATGATTCTATTCCAATCAACAAATGAGTCAAGCGTGAGATAAATGAAAATTCTACAATTTTGACATATAAACTATTTAAGTATATAGGCCCGAATATACGAACATATTTAAGTAAGAGTGTAACAAAATCCATATTTCGTATATTAATAACATTATAGAATTGGTCGATCTAGGTCTAATTTTTGTCTTATAGATTATTTTTTTAGAAATTTAGATCAAGTAGATCTAACTCAGACTACTTTTAAGTCTAGGTTAAGGTTAAAGCTATTTGCTAGTGTTGTACGGGGTTGTGACTCTAGATTCAAACTAAATATAATCGTGTACTACAATAACTACATTGAATGAGCTCAACATTGTAATTTATGTTGTTTATTCTCATATTGGGCCTATTTAGGGACGACTGTAGGTTAATAATCACTATTAAGTGTATAGATAGAGTAAATAATTTTTAACTTTGTTTTTCTAGATTTAGGCCCAGCACCTCCATCGGATCAGTCTAGATAGATCTATATAGGTCTTAACATTGCTTTATATATTTATTTTTATTTACATGACAAAAAATGTGACACTTTGAATAAAAATAGAATTTAACATTATTAAAAATATAAAAATGTAACATCTCTAGCAGGGGTGGGCAACCTTTTTCTATTTCTATTAAGATGCTGCAATTAAAAAAATTGAGAATGGGGTCCGCGTATATATATATGTACATTCATACAATATAACACATTTACATCTAACTTTTGTTCACTTAATTGTGGAATTAAAAGAGAGTTCTGAAACTAATTGTACTAATATTTTCAAAATTCTATTATTATCCTACACATCACAACATTTAACCACAAATCTACAGTTGTACTGAATGTTACATATTCAACTTTTTACACTCCCAGATGTCTATGACACTATGGAACTAGTTTATCCTCGTAAATGCTTTCATATTACAATTCATCAGCATCGACCTGTTCTTATACTTGTTTACTTTCCAAGCAAGAAAATGATTGATCACAAATGTAAGGGGGACCCAAAAAAAAGGTAAATTAAGCAGCAAAGTGTTTAAATGTAAAAATGCTGCTTCTGGCACAAAACCACATAATATGCTTAAAGATATGTCCCCTGGAACTGAAACGGTGCATTAAATAATGAACTGAGGTATTGAAAACTCGTTCCTAGTTCTTGATGTCTTAAAAATTGCTTTCAAATTCCACTATCAAGAAATCTAAATAAGTCTTGCACTTTTCAATCATTTCAATAGAAATAGTTACACCTTCAACAAAGTCAAATGAAGGAAAATAACAAAGCCTAATTTCAAATGATTGATGATTGCCTAGAATACTCTCTTCCTATAATTAGTGAAAGGCAGTATACACCCCCAAGGGACAGCTAGGGAGTCTGGAGAGCGCTGTAAGCTCCCCCATCCAAGCATTATTCTCGTTATTTAAAGCTTTAAAAAATGCATATTTTGAGGTATCTACAGTGCAATTAGCCTGCTACTCTTCCGCTAAAAAAATGAAAAACTAAATCTTCTATTCAGTGGAGTCCAGCGACTGGTAGAAAAAGGTAAAATGCTTTAGTTTTTGTATTGGAGGTGGAGGTGGGGGGAGGAAAACCACAAAACCCCTTTTGGCTACGCTCATTAAATTTTGTGACTGTAGTTTGCTTAAGTTGGCTGCACTGGGGAAGTAAGTAAAGTTTCCTTTTCAGACACTGAGATCTAAGGCCGGTGATGGTTTGAACTCCTCCCCTCTCGGCTACACCCATGTGTTTTATCATAGATGTAAGCCTAATTCTATTCAAAATATATAAAGTTTGATAACGCATCAAAAACAGGATGTATGCTTTCGTAGGCTTACATAATGTATTCTATTTATACATGTATGTAGTCTGAAAACTATAAACACTACAAAAGCAGCCTTAATGAGTTTCAAACTTTTTGGTATTACTTATAGATTACAGACGTTTCTTCAAAAAAAATATAATAATTAGGTCCTACGCATTTCACGTGTCAATCTAGTCATGCATGTTGATCTGTGACTTAAAATATGCTAAGTCATTGGTTTTCCTGGTTGACTTAGGCAACCCATTCCTTGAAAGTGGTATCATTACAAATATAAAACTAGGGGTCTATCGAGCCGTCGTCCTCCCTACATTGCTCTATGACTCAGAAACATGTATTGTACAGTTAACATGCAAAGAAACTGAATCACTACCACGACATGTCTGTGAAAAATACTGAATGTCAAATGGCAAGACAAAATACCAGATACTGAAGTCCTTCAAACAGCGGGTCTGCAAAGCATCCACACAACTCTGATGCAGTCCCAGCTGCGATGGGCAGGACACGTATGCAGAATAGAAAAACACCGCATCCCTTAACGACTTTTGTATGATTAACTAAGCGAAGGAAAGCGCTCACAATGTGGTCAAAGAAAGCGCTTCGGGGAGACCCTCAAAGCTTCTCCGAAGACGCTCAGCATAGATCCAGCCACCTGGAAGACAGAGGCACATGACAGAGCATCATGGCGTCGCGCTGTGAAACTGGCGCACAGGTTGCTGAGGAAAAGAGAACCAAGCTGGCAGAAGAAAAACGCCAGAGAAGAAAAGCAAGGCCAATAACACTAGCTCCAGCTGGAATAGTCTGCCTAGTGTGCGGCCGAGCATTCCGGGCTCACATAGGTCTCACCAGCCACACGAGGAGACATAAACTCCAGTGCAGAGCCCTCAGCCTCCCTGGATGACAAAGTGGTCATAATCGAACTACGATGGACGAACTATATATATACATTCCTTTACCAGATAAGAGAAAGCAGAACGGTTCGAGAGGTACTTCTAAATGTAAAAAGCTCTTTTTTCGTCCTAGTACATTCTCAAAAACGTGATTTGTATATGAATATATTATTTAAAATATAAATTATTCTAAATCTCCTTTCATTAAATATCGGATGTGACAGCGCTATATAAATTAATGTAATTATTGTAATAATTTTCATTATTAATTACTTACTTCATACTAAGCACTGGCGGATCCAGGGGGGCGGTAGGGGCGATCGCCCCCCCCCCATTTGGCCGACCTCCCCGTAGGGGGGGGGCGGACGAATTTTAGTATAGAATGTACACAATTTGTATATGAATTTATTACTTATGTTAATAATATATACTAATTATTTATATTTCAATTATTTTTTAGATTATTTCGCCCTCCCCCTTCTAGTATGTTGGCCAATTTTGTGGGGTTGGAAGGGAGCGATGGTATCAATCCCGCCCCCCCCCCCCTTACACTTTCGAGTGGTGGGCCGGTCAAATTTTTTTATAGAAATCACAGCTTGCTAACTGAATCAATTAAATACCTATATGATTGAAACTTGTTATTGCTATTTTAATTGATCTTTATATTATGTCGTTCCCTGTTTGCCGATTGGGAGGGGGGGGGCGAATACCTCTACTGCCCTTCCCACCTAAACCCTTCGTACAGAACTGCACCGCTGAACTGTGCTGTAGTCGACCGGACTGTAGTGAACCGGGCTCTGAACCTCGTTGCCTTGAGCCCCTTTTCTCGACCGTCTTGACTGCGACACCTCCGCTCTTATATAGGATCCCTACTGGTCTTCTCGAACCGGACAGAACGCCGCTCGAAGTTTTTAGGTGGTCAGATGACTACAACTCTCGTGACGCTCCTGAGCTCTGTTCACGACGTCGATCCTTCCCGAACCGTCGTGTTGACACTCGTCTCGGCTGACCGTCGTAACTCGTCACGGTTGACTGCTCGTCTTGCGCTGGCCTGGGGTGATATGCGTGGACTGACTACACTCACACCACTACCCCAATCTGTGCCACCACCAAGTTTATAACGCTGCTCCCTCCTTAGATCTGTACGTCTAGGACAGAATCAAGCTCGCCATGAAACGGGTGGAGTTGGTTGATGTGGACGACCTTTCGCTTGGACCGGTGGCTTCCTTGTATCCGATAAACGACATCTGTGATCCTTTTAACTTCATGGTAAGGGCTTTCCCAATCCATCTGATGCTTATAGGACCTTCCGTCTCTTCTCCGGGGGTTGTATAGCCAGACCAAGTCGTTCTTACGGAAACTCGAGGCATTAAACCTATCGTCGTTCCTTGCCATCGTTTGGTCACTGCTGCTGTTGATTCTTCTGCGGGCTAAATTATGAGTTTCCTTCATTCGGAGGATGGGGGCTACATTTTCATCTTTCAGCTGAGCATCTTGGCTTTTCTCGTCTGACCGAGGTCCGGGAGTTTGCACCTCAAGACGAAGACAATCGATGATCACCCCCGTTTCTTCTGCCTTCCTGCAGGTACTGTATACTTTCTCCGATCTGTGTTGGTTCACTTCTTGTCGAAAAGACCTTTTTGTACAGTTTCTTTGTTGGTGGCCTAACCCACCACAGTTCCAGCATCGTTTTCTCACTCCACGTTGACCTTGTGGTATCTGGAAGGTTCTATATTTCTCTAGGGCCCCGTTCATTTTTCTCAGTTCCTTGTTATCTTCATCTTTGACCTCCAGCCTCTGGTTCTGGTAAATGTTCTCGGGCTCGTCTTTAGCAGCTTGATATATCCGAGCGTACACAAGGGCTTCTATGGCTATGTGATTAATACTGGCTCTTATGGCTTCCTTCAGTTCAGGGTCACGAAGTGCGTCGGCTAACGGCTAATACTCTAGATCCCATCCTAGCTACTGTACAGCCTTTTACCTTTTAAGTAATTCTCTTGTATAATAAACTGTACATAATTTTACATCTTATTATTTGCTGCCTACATTATAACGCTGTGCCTGTAGATTATATTTGCAAGTGTGGGTTCTCAAAACATAACATTCCCTAGACACCCTAAACGGCCAAATCCTAATCCACCTTGTTACAGGTATCTACACTGCATTATCCTGCTATTAAAAGTTTTATTCCAAAAACCTAATGTGCTATTCTTACTGACTTAGACCCTCGCCGTTCTGTCACTTGCAATGTCTGAAGCTTCTTCTCACCTACTCTAAGGACCTCCATGAAAGTGTGGCGCCAGGTTGTACTAGGATGTCATTGCAACTCTTATTATGAGTAATTCATTCTGTCGGAGAACATGTCACGAAAACCTCATGCGACGCTCTTTCACAACCTTACTATGAGATCGAATTCCAGTTCGGCTTAGGATTTCCTTGATTTAGACTGTCACGTGTTTATTGTGTTTATTTAATTTTCCCCTCAGTTGTTTCTGTAATCTAACCTACGCCAATTATGTCTCTCTGCTGTAGCCTTGAACCAAGTTTTAATCGGCGTCCTTCTGCCATTAAAGCGCGAGCGCGCTGACCCGATTTGAGATAGGTACAATGTCCTCATTCTGTGAACAACGAGGTGTCACTAGGAACTGTTTTTGTAATTTAAGCTATGTTAATTTTGTTTCCCCGCTGTAGTCTTGAACTAAGTTTTAATCTGCGTTTTTCTGGCATTTAAGCGTGGGTACGCTGACCTGATTTGAGATAGGTACAATGTCCTCATTTTGTAAACAATGAGGTGTCACTAGGGACGTGACATAGACCCGATCTCTATAACTGAAACCTAAAATCTGTCTTAGCCATCTTTGTTAAGCCACATTTAGTGTTTTTTTTTTTCAATTTTGGCAGATCACTATTTACTGCACTTTATTAATGGAACCCAGTCACTGGTAGAAATGTGTAACCTCTCTTGATTACGCTCTTGGAATTAGGTGACTCTAGTTTGCTTTAGTTTTATCTGTTTGGGGGGGGGGGGGTTAAACTAAAAAATCTCTGGAATTGTTGTTGTTTTTTAAATTCCAAACCCCATTTAGCTACGGTCATAGAATTAGGAGACTGTAATTTGCCTAAGAATAATATTGAAGAAATATGTTTTCAACCTCAAAACTCTCTGCAGGGGAATTTTAAACTCAAAACCATCTGGATGGGTTTTAAACCTTAAAAGAAATGCTACGCTCAAAGAATTTTAGTGTGTAATTTGCTTTTGTTTTTATATTGAAGAGGTATTTTTAGCATCAAACCCTCTGAAGAGGGGTTTAAATTCAAAACCCCCTTTGGCTACGCTCATAGCATTCTGAGTGCGTAACTTGCTTTTTTTATATTGAAGAGGCATTTTTTCGCTTTAAACCCCACTGGCCCTGGGGGGTGGGGGGAACTTAAAACCCTTTTGGCTTCGCTCATATATTTTAGAGTGCGTAATTTTTTTTTTTTTTTTTTTTTTGTATATTGAAGAGGAATTTGTTCACTTAAAACCCCTCTGGGCGGGGGGAGGTTGAAATTTTAACCCTTTTTGGCTACGCTCATAGGTTTTAGAGTGCGTAATTTACTTTTTTTTATATTGAAGAGGTATTGTTTAGCGTCATACCCCACTGGAGGGGGATTTAAACTTAAAACCCTCTTGGCTGTGCTGGGTCTAGTGATGGTTTAGTATTAAAATCTCACCTAAAATAAACAAAATCAAAGCAAAACATCAGTCACTAAATTCCGAACCCCCACCCTATGGTGGGAGGATTTCATTTCGGGGGGGGGGGGACTGGAGTCTAGTCGTCTTTCTACATGTTGTGATAATATTACTCAGTAGACCTAGAGATTCACATGCACAACAAATTGGGCGTGAAGTAGAGCATTTAATTAGTGCTGCAGATATACCAGCAATACCAGAAGAGGTAATTTTAGCAGTACAAGAACACTCATTTAAGTAAAACCCTGACAATATATGGTTCCACGACTATTGTTCACAGACAAATTGTTCACTGGATAGTAACATATTGTTAATATTATATATTCTCGTCGCGTGTTTAATTTATTTACATTAAAACATTTGTAGCTCTTATTTTCAAAACAAAAAATGTCTAGAGATCAGGTCAAATCACACGAGTTGATTTAATTTCGTTGTTGTTGTTAATATTTGGTTAATGAAACAGTAGGTGATAAAATTTATACTTAAAAGAAAAAAAAGATCTTACAAGCTAGCAAATTATTTTTTTTTTGGGGGGAAGGGCTTTGGGGGGGGGGAATTTTGTCTTCTCTCCCCCGCTATGGAATCAAGGACACTGGATATTTCCAAAAACAAAAGATTGCTAAAGAAAGGGCCTAATTCGAAATTATTTGTTAATTTTTGTTTGTTTGTTGTTAATATTTGGTTAATGAGGACAGTACGTGATAAAAATTACACTTGAAAGAAAAAAGAGATCTTACAAGCAAGCTGAAACATTTTAATGGGCCCTCACTTTACTATAGGTAACATTTTTACTTTCAACATGTAGGCCTTCTTTTACACTCATGTCCGTCATGTAGTCTTGTTCGCCCCACCCATATTTACTAATCTTCTTAATAGCGGTCCAGATGTTTAATTAACATACCTATTTTATTGACATCTTATTAACAAAAACAAATATACACACAGACACACTAGTATTTTTTCCTTATTCCTGTCAGTGTTCTTACGAGAGATAATTTAGATTTTTAACAGTGGTACTAGATTGGGTACAATATATGTTTTCACTGTTCAACTCTAAACGTCACATACTAGATACAGATCTAAGGTTAATACTTATCAATTAAGACATCTAAGAAAAAACAACTAATTACATATACAACACTAGGAAATATTTTGGTTCCCTATCAAAATGTTTTAAATTTATTGCAATATAACAAAACAAAATTGTTTCAATAAATTTGTTATTGAAGTCCAAGCAATCAAATTAGTCTATCAATATAGAAACAAGTTAACTAAAATGAAAATAAAATAGAACTCCTTTTAAACTTGATGGAATGTACTATACTAGTGTCTAGTAGATATTTTCAATGTTAAAAGACCTGATCTCTATAATTTTTTTTCGTTTTTGGAAATAGCTACAAAAGTTTTAATGTAAATAAATGAACAATATGTCCGTGTCGTGAACAATTTGTCGGTGAACGAAATGTCAGTGAACGAATTGTCGTGGAACCCTATTTCCGGTATTTAAAGCAAAAAAAAAAAGCATATTCTGAGGTATCTAGTGTTCATTATCCTGCTATTAAAAAGTTCAGTTCATAAACAAAAAATCTATTGTTTAGTGCAACTCATTGAGTCCAGCGACTGGTTAAAATGTGTAACTTCTCTTGGCTATGCTAATGGAATTTGGTGACTAGTTTTATTTAGATATATCGAAATGGAAAGTTTTATAATTTAAACTTTCTTTTTTTTTTTGGGGGGGGGGGGTAAATTAAACTAGAAAATTTCTGAAGGTTTTTTTTTAAAAAACAAACTCAAAACCTCTCTAGCTACGCTCGTAGACTTTGGTGACTGTTGTTTGCTTTAGACGAGGGGGGTTTTAATCACAAAAGTATCTTGGGGGGGGATAAACTCAAAACCACCTGCAGGAGGTTTCAAACTTAGAGCCCTGGCGCAGGGGGGGGGGGGCGTAAAGTCAAACCCCGCGTTGGCTACACTCATAGAATTTATGTGTGTAATTTGTTTTAATTTTAATTTGAAGAGGTGGTTTTTAGCTTCAAACCCCGCTGGAGAGGGTTTTAGACTGAAAACCATGTGGTCAGGGATTAAAGTCCAATGGAGTGGTTTTAAACACAAATATGCCTCAGTCTTATATTGAATAGTGGGTTTTGTCGTAAAAAAAATTTTTGGAGGGGGGATTAAACTTCAAAATTCCTTGCTACGCGCGTGGATATAATGATATAACACAGTTTAACAGAAAATAAAGACGGGTTTATTCACCAGGACAAACACATAACAACCTTCAGCTTCCGCAGAGTCTTGCTACTAATTTACCAGTCCTTTAGACAGCAACCCGAATGTGGACCAACGACAGCCATCTCCACTTCGCTCCAGGTCCCTTCTACAACTATCAGGCAGCACAAAAGCTGGCTTCTTAGTTTCCAAACATTCAGACCCTTCACAATCCCTGATGCACTGTTTTTTTTTCTCTCTCTCTCCTAGTGTCTCCTGTTTACGTTCGCTAGTATATATTTATATACTAGAATTGCTCGTTTAAGAGTATAAGATTAACAGTCGTACATTATCTTACTCGACAATAGCAGTTAGTAATAGAACGTGTTATTTTCCGTCAATATTTCCAAGACTATCTACAGTCTGCTTTTTTCTGTAGTGACTGCTTTGAGAATTATCAATCTACAAAAAGAAATGAAAAAAAATATATAAATAACTATACTAGAGTACATAAAAGCTAGACTAATGTCTGATATCACGGTACTCTGTAATTTACCTTTTAATCGAAAAACAAAATATTATCATTATAAAAAATCGTTGTAGATTTAGTTTGAGTAAACATAAGACAAGGTCAGAGAAGAATTCAGAGCTTATGAGTGAATAATGTAGTGAATATTAGCTAAATTAATCCTAAATTATAAATCCGGACTTTATATTGTATTGATTCTCATTATACAGACTTTCTGTAACCTGCTCCACACGACACTACCAACTCAAAAAAAAAATTTCTGCTTAGGGCTGCAGAGTAACGTAACACTTTAATGTCCAGTAGATCACAACCAATACTGTACACTTGGCAACACATATAATTGACTATACAAATGTTTCACCACTAAAAACCGTACCATCGTATTAATTCTTGCACTGGCCCCTTCACCTCAACCGAATTTGATCGTAGATCAAGATCAAGACGTCTTTTCCTACTCTCGTGGTGTCTTGACTCTAATCTGCACCGAACCGTCGTAATGCGCCGTACCACTGAACCGCACTGAACTAAACCAAGCCGACTTAACTGCCTACACATTCGCTCTGTATACAGTATCCCCAAATGCCTTGTAGTAACTGACGGAACGTTGCTAGACCATTTTGGTTGTACACATGACTATATCAGACGTAACTGGCCTGAAAGCTGTACACAACATAAATCCTTCCCGAAACTTTGTTGTGTCGTCACTCATCGCCGTTGACCGTCGCCACTCATCTCGGTTGACAGCTCTTCTAGCGCTGGACTGTGTAATTTGCGCCACACACACAATTGTGACAAAATTACCCATATAGTATATATATATATATATATATATATATATATATATATATATATATATATATATATATATATATATTATATATATATATATTTCATGGGCGTTACCAGGATTTTTTTTTCGGGAGGGGGGTGTTTAATTCTCTCTTCCCCCTCGCCCCCCCCCAACCGCGAAAACATATATTTATGTGTATGTATGTGTGCGTGTGTGTACATAATCTTTATTACATTCTGACCCTTCATTCTTTAGGAAGACGTTTATTGGGCCCTAGAATAGGTTCTTCCTGGAGTTAGTGGTAAAATTGTAGACTCTTCGCCATTGCCAGCAAGGGGGTCTGGGGAAGCGATAGCACTATTTCTGGTATTGAAAACCAACAAAATGCATATTTTGAGGTATCTACTCTTTCAAAAACCTAATGCTCTATTCTTACTGATTTAGACCCTCCCGCGTCGTTCTACGCATTTGCTGTCAAGCTGTTTCCACAAAAATATGTCACTAATAATGTCTGAAGCCTCTTTCCACATGCTCTAAGGATCTCCATGAATGTGTGGTAATGTGACTGTAGTTTGCTTTAGATTTTTTATCGAAAAGGGAAGTTTTAACGACAAAATCATCTGTTGGGGGTTTAAAACAAAATATCTCTGAAGTTATGGGTTGTTGTTTTTTACTCAAAACCCCATTTACCTACGGCCATAGAATTTAGTAACTGTAGTTTGCTTTAGAATAATATTGAAGATAGATGTTTTCCACCTCAAAACGCTCTGTAGGGGGATTTTAAACTCAAAACCATCTGGAGAGGGTTTTAAACGTTTAAAAAAAGCCATCGAGAGGGATTAAAACTCAAAACCCTCAATTGTCTTGACTACACTGAAATAGTTTTAGTGTGCATTTTTCTTTCTTTATATTGATGAGGTATTTTTTAGCTTCAAACTCTACTGGAGGGAAGTTCAAACTCAAAACCCCTTTGAATACACTTATAACAAGTTGAGTGTATAATTTTCTTTATTTTTAATATTAAAGAGGTATTTTTTACCTTTAAACCCGCAGATCGTAATTTGACCACCTCTGCATTACAGTAAAAAAAAATGTTGCTATCATTCCAATAAATGGGGGTATAGGACAATACGTAACTGTGACGGAAACTATAGGGACGTAGCTTAAAAGGATCTATTTGACACGATAGTCCTAAAAAATAATCGTTCAGTTCAGCAAAACGTATCCTAGCTGTCCCTTTTGGCTAAGCAATAAAGTCAACAGAAAGATAAATACAATATACATTCTGTCTCTTTAACAAATTATCACCACCTTCAGTACTCTGTACTACAACAGATATGCTGATTCAGAGAAGGAAAAATTAGAAAACAATAATTGACACCAAAATTGAATTTTTTTTTTCATATTTAGTAATCATGAAATAAACGTTATTGCGGTCAATACATTAAATGTCATTTTCTTATAGAACTATAAGCTTAATTCTAAAAAAAAACCCACACTTTTGAGGTTGAATGATGTCAAAGTAAAAAAAAATTTGTAAATTGAATGATAGGTTTTATTGGCCAATGGAAAGACGTGATAATTAAAACACTTCATCAGTAACCAACTTTTTTTTTTTGAACGGGCTAAAGGCACAATATAAAGAAAGTGTGAGTAGAAAAATCTATAAATGTCAAATAAAACGTATAAATGTCACTTTTTTTATTTTTCACAAATTGTGTGATTTTTCCACAAAATACGTCATCCCCCCAACCTCCTCCCCAACACACACACACACAAACACAAACACATACCGAAATAAAAAGTGTCTATTTTATTGTTTTAAACTCATTATTTTCACAAATAGTTTTATTTCTCCACAAAAAGGGTTCCCCACATCCCCTCCTGATTGCATTTATCTCTGGATCCAAGTAGCAGACTCTTATGTGATTCTAAAAAAGGGCAGCATTTGATGACTGTTTTAAGTTATTTAGCGCCTTTAATGATTTTAAACCAAGCAAGTGATATTTTTGTGGTACTTACATTTTCCAGATATCTTTTTTTGTGTGCGAATTCTTGCTTTTCTTGATGATTCACGGATTCCACACTTTGTACTGAATATAAAATAATAGCAATAACTGATAAATGCACAATAATTTTCATTCTGTTTTTTCGGATAATTATGAATTATTCTCCAAATGAGTTTTTTTTTAATTTCATAAATTTATCAATTTTGTCAGCTAATATAAATACACTAGTAGTTAGCATTGTAACCTTTTCAACTAATACTTTGGGTTACGACCTATTCTGCATTTTTGCAGTTTTTACTTGTAAAATATAATCTAAATTATTCTCTTGAAATGTTCATACGAAAAATTATATTTTCTCCAGTTTTTCTGTACCCTATACTTATATTGTTCAAATACATCCTCATTAGTTAAAATGACAACTGTAGTTATTTTTTTTCAAAATCTGTATTTTAAAGGCAATTTTAAATAGCCAAAATACAATTTATGTTGAATTACAGTTTTCGGTGTGTAAATTCGCGATTTTTTTTTTACAAAGATTACATCCACTCACTCTGTCTGTCTGGTAAAACGTTTGTGTATGTTATTTCTGCCACACCCTTTCTCGGAATAAGCTGTAATTTTGTACAACTATTTCTTTTAACTGACAACACAAGTATCAATAAACAAAACAAAAAACAATTGGTAACTTAAATATTTGTAATGAATTAATTTGTTTGGTATCTTGAAACAATGTCGAAAAAATATCCTAGTGCCATTGAAAAGATAAATCTAGAAATTCTAGATCCATTGTCATTTCGCTACATTAAAATGGAGTCGGATGTTGATGGATGTGTGAATAAATTGGTGGTTGTATAGATGTACATGTATTGATGGATGAATAAATGTTGGATGGACGAAAAGATATGTATGGATATAGATTATAATTCATGACAGCTACCTGATTCGGAAACCACTGCGCCATTAATGTCGTATACCGGTATGTAAGTTGTCATCTTAATTCACGCTACAAAATAACAATGACAACGGGGAAGATGAAAAGGATTATGATGGATGGATGTGGATGGATGGATGTGGATGGATGGATGTGGATGGATGGATGTGGATGGATGGATGTAGATGGATGGATGTGGATGGATGGATGTGGATGGATGGATGTGGATGGATGGATGTGGATGGATGGATGTGGATGGATGGATGTGGATGGATGGATGTGGATGGATGGATGTGGATGGATGGATGTGGATGGATGGATGTGGATGGATGGATGTGGATGGATGGATGTGGATGGATGGATGTGGATGGATGGATGTGGATGGATGGATGTGGATGGATGGATGTGGATGGATGGATGTGGATGTATGGATGTGGATGGATGGATGTGGATGGATGGATGGATCACGTGAACAGTTTGGTGGATTTCGGATAGCTGTATATGACTTAATGTGAATGGATGGGTAGATGTATATTAATGGATATGAACATAAACTTGGCAGAATTTAAGTCATTGGTTAATATGCATGACTAAATGCATGACGCGTAGGACGTAGTCATCTTCTTTTTTCAAGTAACGTCTGTATTATATAAGATAAGATAAGATAAATGGGTGGATCTGGATAGATGTATTAATAGATAGATAGATGGGCGATGTGGATGGATGGATGTTGATAGTTGGATAAGTAAATATATGTGGATGGGTTAGTCGATGTGGATAAATCGTTATAAATAAATAAATGCATATTGTTGATGGATATAAAGATTATAAATTGGATGAATGGATATAGTGGATTGATGAATGTGGATAAATAAAAAGGAATGGATATGAATAAATAAATGAATTGGTGGTGTGGTTGGGTCAAATAGGATGGTTATGGACGGATGAATAAGGATGTATGTCTGTGGATAGATGGATGTATGCGGATGAATTGAAGTATGTTGACTGATGGATCGATAAATAATGATGGATATATGTCGATGGATTGATAGATGGATGTGGATAGATAGGTAGAGGTAAATGGATATATGTCAATCGATGGATGGATGTAGATGGATAGATGTGAAATAAAAAGATAAATGAATGGATTGGTAAAAGGGAGGATGGATTTCACACAATAGATGGATGTAGATAGATGGATGAATTTTGATAGATGGATAAATGTGGATGAATGATTAGATATAGATAAATGTATGTGAATTGTTGGATGTGGATGGATGGAATAATTGTTGAGCAACGGTTCGATGTGGATTGAGGGTTAGGTGTGGATGGATGTGGATGAATGGATGGATTTGGATGGATGTAAAGATGTAGATAGATGGATAAAAATAGATGTATATTGAAAGATGGGTTTTGATGGATGTGTATTGTCAGATAAATGATTGGATGGATGTAAAAGGATGGATGGTTGAAAGAAATTATATGTAGATTGATAGTAAAAAATGGATGAATTTAGATAAATGGATGGATTCATGTTGATAAATGAATGTGGATGAACGTATGTTAATAAGTGGTTGGAATGATATATTGATTTTATTAGATACATGAATATGGATAAATTGATGGATGATAAAAAAAACTTTGATGGATGTTGATAGAATTATGGATGGATGTGGATGCAGAAGTGGTAAATTGATTGATAAATAAATGTGAACGGAAAGATATAAAGGTTGGATAAAGATGGATGTGGATGGATAGAGGAATGATGAAGTACGGATTAATGGGTTGATGTAGATAGAAGTAAATGGATAAATGTGACCTAATGAGAGGATGTGGATAAATGACTATGAATCGATATGGATTAGTGAATGGATGGATACATGTGAAAGGATGGATGTAGATAGACGCATGGTTGGATGTGAATAGATGGATAGATGTGTATTATGGATGTGAATAAATTATTCTGAATAAATGGATGAATATAAATAAATAGATGGATGTTGAAGATGGATTGATACATTGATAGACATAGTGGATGGGTGTGCAAAGATATGGAATGATTGATTGATGGAAAAGGTGGGTAGATGTAATTGGATGTGGATTGATTAAAGAGGATGGATGAATGTGGATGGATGAATATGTATGGATAAAATTATGTGGATTGCTGGATATATAAATATGGATGTATTGATGGATGGATGTGATGGATGAATTTTGATGAATGAATTGGTAAGGATAAATTTAATTGGAAATATGGATGGATGTTTTAATGTGGATGGTTGAATAGACAGAATAAAGGCATGTGGAAGGATAGTTGCGATGTGGATTTGGATGAATGGAGAGATGGATATGGATCTGATGGGTGAATGAATAAATTTGAATGAATGGGTGTAGAAGGATATATGAAAGGATTTTGATGGATATGGATCAATGAATGGATGTGGAAAGTTGGATAGTTAAACATAGATGGATGGATGTGGAATAATGGATGTGAAATGATAAATTACTAAATTACGTGGATAAATGAATGGATGTGAGTAAATGAATGAATGTAAATTTATGTATGAATGGATACATGTGGATGGATGAAATGATGATAATAGAGTGTTGGATGGACAAATGGATAAGTGGATGGATAGATGGATGTAGAAATAGATGTATAGATATAGATGGATTACTTATGAATTTTTATCATCATCATCATCAACAAAATCATCAAACTCCATTTGAGTGAGGGCTTAAGAGGCTCAAATCCTCTCTTGCAAAAGCCCTGGACAGAAACCCTGATGTTTCGATAGTGCATACATGTCACCATATAGGTCTAGAATTATTGTTGTCGAGAGGGAGATCAGCAAGTCTGGGGCAGTCAAACAGAATATGATACATTTTTCCTCTTCTTCCTTACAGCGGGGGTCCGTGAGGTAAACTTTGGTCATAGCCGTGAGAATAATGAACCAACAGGACAGTGGCCTGTCCTTGCACTCAGACCACTTTTCCATTTCTGTTTTTTTTTCATTATAGCCAGAGTATGATGAAAACTCCCAGCCTGCTCGGTGGGTGATGTTTGCTCTTTCTTGTGGGTCAAGGAGTCTGCAATGGTGTTTATAATCACACATATGTGACTCTGTATCCATTGAATTATTACAGGGGTGCCATATGGTTACTTTACGTTGTGTGAAGCTATCACAAATATGTTTCTCTTATTGTTGTTGGAAATACTTATTCGTCGAAGGTGCTAATATCTTAACACTGTCACGTGCCAGGGATTCTGTAGATATATCTCTAAATCTAAATATGCCTTAGAGATTCAAATAACGAGGATCTTTTCAATTCAAATACTAAACTTTAATTCAAAAACTGGGAATCACAATAATTTACAGAATATACAGAAATAACACTGTATCAAATGAATATCTTCTTTGCAAGCTGAATAACAAATAGATTCAGATTAACACTAGATCTAATTTCACAACTAATAAAATATATGGCTTGTAACTTCAAGTTACATCTCCAAAACTAATTTCTCTCGATCCCGCTTTTCAAATCATTTTTCTTAACTCCTCCCAAACACTTGCTTTAACCAATTCAATCATTCCCTAGGAGGCGCTACCTAACGCGTTTCTGATGACGTCATGTGTTTTTTTTATACACTTGAACTTGGGGTTTTCCATACTGGAATAAAATTATACTAAGTTTATTACCTTAGGTTAGGTTTATTTAAACTGATACGTGACAGAAGCCATGATGACAGTGTCGATATTTGGGGGCCATGGTGCAGAGCTTTGCAAAGCCTGTTCGATTATCCCCATTTAGTGTTCTCTGATAGACAGACCTCATAGGAGGAGGAAACAGAGCACATTATCAAGTTCTACTACAGTTTAAACGTCCAATATAAGTGTGGCCACAAACCAGTTGATTATCGGTGTAAGATGTAAAGGCAGCTCATTTGCCAGAGTTTCAACAGCCATATCTAAGTCCTCGATGGGAACATTGAAAGAAGATTTTCATCTGCCAATTTTTTTTGCATATTTTGTTGTCAGAAGCCATGTATTGCACATAATGGATAAGTTGACTGAAGAGCTCCGATATCAGCTTGCTCAAAGTCCATAGAAACAGATGAAGGGTTAAGATCTGGCAACAACTCTTTCATTGCTACAAACATGCGGCGATATGTTTCTCCTTCTTTGTTTGCAGTAGTGCATATAGGACAGGCATGACAAAACAGTTTTCACTAAACTTTTTATAAACATAGAGATATCCTTCATGCAAAATATTGTCTTTTCTTCGTTTCGACTGCAATGGTCCAGACTACGCGAGCTTATTAAGACGTGGGGGCGAAAAAAAATTGAATGAGAAGAGTAGACCTTGGGCCGCTCTCGGAATTAAAGATTAAGGATTATAAATTCGCACCAATGGATGCCAAGAGGAGTGCTAGAAACAGATTATCGTCTTACTGTCATGTATGACATATGTATAGTTTTAGAACCCCTGTATTATTTGGTGACTAGTAATCACTGAACCGTTCCGTGCACGTTAGCACGAGATTTTTCCTTGTCGGGGACTGACCACGAGGTGGACATCTCAGTTGATCTTGGACTCTCATACAGAGAGCTTTATTATGGATATCTTGTCCAATGTAGTAATGTATAGATATTAAGGTTGATTTTGAAGTATATGTGATATCTGAAGTATTTCATTGGATTATAATGTACTATGTTTTTGTGAATATTTCTTGATGGCTGGACTTGCCAATATCTTTTATGATTCATTATTATATGTAATAAAAACCATGTCTGCTACCAGTGAGTCTATTAATTATTCTAAATATTGTGGTCAAAGAGTTCAGCATGTTAGTGTTCTCACGCACTAGCAAATCTAGTGTGCGAGTGAAAGTATTTAACTAAGAATACAAAGAATATTATATTATCTACAAGAGGTATCTACATAACACGACATTCGCGTTATCACGCCTACAACAAGAACTAGGCTGTGACACTTACCCACGAGAGAGGGAAGGGGTGGAGGAAAGAGTAATATGCAAGGAGTGAAATGTGCCCAGAAGAGAGGGGGCGGGATAGATGCCACAGATAATCGCCAGACGCATGACGCCAACGACCAGTGCTCGGAGCCGGTCTTGTCTTCATTTGTTTAACTATACCTGCGTCAATGCGAGATGTGTCCCCCAAATCACCCCTACCCAATTTCTCAATCTTTTAAAAGTATCTTAGTGTCTTGAATTTATTTATATCTATTGTCGCCTCTAGTGTTTGTTTACATTTGTGGATTCGCGTTAGAGTTTGTACTGACTACATTCTGTGTCTTGATCTTTACTATTTTCGTTATTCAGTGTAATAAAGCTTTAGATGTTAACATTATTTTTGTTATAGTAAAGTATGACACTTAGCTAGTTCGTATATTAAATTATTTTCCAAAAAAATGTCTTTTGGAAAGAAATCGAAAAATGTCATCCAGTGCGATTAGCAAAACTTACATATAAATAAAGGGGAGGGATTGAGATT
Source organism: Biomphalaria sudanica (assembly GCA_036873155.1). Taxonomy (NCBI): domain Eukaryota; kingdom Metazoa; phylum Mollusca; class Gastropoda; family Planorbidae; genus Biomphalaria; species Biomphalaria sudanica. The sequence continues at coordinate 149,787 of JAZGLO010001666.1, read as the reverse complement.
GAGTAAAGGTTGGGAAAAGGCAACTACAAAAAAAAATGGCTTCAGATCTCATTATAATCGTTACTCGTATACTTAAAGTTTCGAATGAATTCTAAATTTTTCAAAACAAAGTATTTTTAAAATTAATTATGACATATTCATGCTCAGTTACATAGACTGTCGCCATTACCATTCAGGCATCTGACGTATTATAGGCCTATAGTCATGAAATAAGCAAAACCTTTATATTAAAAAAAAACAATTCGCTGGACGGTGTTAGAATTCATACTGTACATACAATATTGTGGTAAAGTAAAATAAACATTGCTATAAAAGCAACGTACTTATTAAATTATCGTCAAATTATATATCGCGCTAAAACATCCCCTGCGCCAAAACGGCTTGCATCAAAACGTCTCGCGCCAAAACGGCTGCGTCAAAACGTCACGTACCGGTCCTAGAGCCATAGATTTGCACAGATAGACTGTAGACTGGATTGTTGGAAGTAGATGGATATGGATTGATGAATGTGGATGCATGGAAAGATGTGTATGTATGGATGGGTACATTTGAGTGGATAAATGAATGTAGATTGATGAATGGATTTTGATGGATGGATGAGGAAGGATAATCCAATGGGAGGCGGTATTAGCACCCTTCCCAACTCGGCCCAAGCTGTCAAATTTTAGTAGAGAAATCACACAATTGGTATACGATTTCTTTATTTATGTTAATAATGTATACTAATTATTTTTATTTTAACCAATTTTAGATTATGCCGCAACTCCACTAGTATGTTGGCCGATTTTGGTGGGGTAGGGAGGGGCGATGGATCAATCCCGCTCCCCCTCGACCCTAACATTTGGAGTGTAGGGGGCTGTCCACTTTTGTGTGTAGAAATCACAGTTTGTTAACAGAATTAGTTATTGTATCTATAAGATATAAACTACTTTTTGATATTTTAAATAATCTTATTATTATTCTACTCTTTGATATTTTAAATAATCTTTTTATTATGTCGCCGATTATATGGGCTCGTAGGGAAGGGGGGATTACATCTACATCTATCATTTGATGAGAGGTGGCGGTCCAATTTTTATAAAGAAATCATAGTTTGTGAAAAAAATTGTTTAATAGTCATATAATATAAGCTACTTTTTTATATTGTGTTGCACTGCACTCTAATCTCAAATTGCATTATAAAGTAAATATAAAATGAAAAAAAAACATGGTCGGTACCAGAAGGGACCGTGGGAGGGGCGATAAATTCAATTGCCCGTCCCTCCTCCCGACCTTCCACCGGTCAAACGAATACTTTTTTTTGTATTTTAGTGTAGAAACTACTACTAAAAAAAATATGCCACTAACATTACTTATATATACTATATATTACATTCTTATATCAAGTCCCCTATTCTCTAATGTTAAATGCAATCATTAGCAGTAATTTAAAAAGGAGAGAGGACTCATATATGATTAATCGTTTACACTCTACCGCCCCCTCCCCTTTTCCGACGATAACATGACTGTTAAAACCCGAATAGTTAAATATGGCGACACAGTCAATGTAACTGCGCATGAATATGTCATAATTAATTTTAAAAATACTTTGTTTGTAAAAATTTAGAATTCATTAGAAACTTTAAGTATACGAGTAACGATTATAATGGGATCTGAAGGCAATTTTTTTTTTGTAGTCGCCTTTTCCTAACCTTTACTCAATCTCAATTTGTTTTATTGGACTATTACTCAAAATATATAAAAAAAATTATTAGAGTAGAATCTAATTGGTCTACATAATTTTACTACCTCTTCCAATGTGTTTTTGTTCATCACTTTGAATAGAAGTTATGTAACAAACAAGTTATAAACAGTCGAGTTCAACAAAGTTAATCACTTACAATGGGACATCTGAAATGATATTTGTTCTGCGACAATTACAAAGTAAATGCAAAGAGCAGAACCTAAACCTATACGCTGCCTTTGTGGACCTCACCAAGGCTTTCGACAGGGTCAGTCACGATGGCTTATTGAGGATTTCGGCAAAACTCAGATGCCAAACTTCGTTCCTATCCATTCTCAAGCAGTTTCACGTGGGACAAAAAGGCCAGATCTGACACAATGGTGACCTGTCTGATCACGTCCCAATAGAAAATGGCGTGAAGCAGGGCTGTGTTCTTGCTCCTACTCTATTCGCTATCTTCTTTGGCGTAATCAAAATTGCATTACTTCAGGAACAAAAGTTAGATTATTTGCAGACGATTGCATAATATATAGAACAATAAAAACAACACAAGACACTGATATTTTACAAAGAGAATTAGATGAATTACAGAAATGGGAATCAAATTGGAGCATGTCTTTCCACCCAGAAAAATATCAGTTGTTAAGAGTAACAAAAAAAACTAAAACAAATTAATTCCACTTATCATGGCAAACCAGTAACACAGACTAAAAACGCAAAATACCTAGGTGTTATAATAAATGAAAAATTGTCATGGAATCCACATATTGATGAAACTATTAAAAAAATCAAACAAAGCATTAGGATTTATTAAAAGAAATTTCTATAAATCAAATAAGAACATAAAACTAAAATGTTATTTAACTGGAACAGACACAAAATAGAGCATTGAGATTCATAACAAATGAATATTCACATTTGACTAGAGTAACACCTATAGTAAAATCACTAAATTTAGAAAGCCTTCAGAACAGAAGACTCAAAAGTAAAGTAGCAATTATACATAAAACACTGAACCATAATCTTCAAATACAAAAACAAAATGTAATAAAATACTCTGAAAGACAAAAAGATAAAGGCACATTTCTCGTCCCATATGCTAGGACTAATTTGTACAAATACTCCTTTTTCCCTAGTGCTTTTAGAGCATGGAATGGGTTGCCTGAGCTAGCTAGGAAAACCAGTGACTTGGCAGAATTTAAGTCATTGGTTAATATGCATGACTAAATGCATGACGCGTAGGACGTAATCATCTTCTTTTTTGAAGTAACGTCTGTATTATATAAGATAAGATAAGATAAGATAAGATAAGATAATGCTGGGTCAAATGAGGCAGCGATTGCACGAAGGCATTTACATCAGGTTTCGTTCAGACGGCAATGTGTTCAATCTTCGACGTCTACTATCCCATACAAAAACAAAGGAGATGGTCATAACAGAGCTTCTCTATGCCGATGATTGCGCCCTGCTAGCTCACAATGAACATGATCTCCAGAAAGCGGTTAACGAATTTGCAAGATTTAGTTTCAGTTTATCTATTAACCTCGGGAAAAGAGAAGTCATGTTCCAGAAGTCACCCAATAAAACCTACTCAGCCCCAAAGATCATTGTAAATAGACAGCTCCTTAAAGTGATAGACCACTTTTTATATCTAGAAAGTTTAGTGTCAAAAGACGCATTCCTTTCAAGGGAAGTTGATAACCGTCTGTCCAAGGCCAGTAGCGCTTTTTGACGCCTCCAGGAATAAGTTTGCGGAATAAATCACTCCGCCTGCCTACAAAAATCAATGTCTACCAAGCAGTGGTTCTCTAAACCCTTCTATATGGATATGAGTCATGGGTATTATACATAAAACAACTAAGACTACTTGAACGCTTTCACCAAAGATGTTTACGTTTCATCATGAACATACAGTTGCAAGACCGCATTACAAACAGCGATGTCCTTGCAAACGCCGGTATGGACAGTAAAGAGGGACTTCTTATGGTCCGACAGTTGCACTGGGTAGGGCACGTATACCGTATGAGGAACGAACGTATGCCAAAAGCAGTTTTATTAGTGAGATAAAAGGTGGCCCACGTAACAGAGGTTCCCCTCATAACGCTTTAAAGAGCAGCCTTGGCGCCAACTTGCCTTGGGAGACATAGAAGAGAGCATCTGGTTGCTTGCGGCCTTAGAACTAGACAGCAGGAGGTCACTCACTAATACCGCGGGATACACATTTTAGACCTAAAGAAAATCCTCTGCCTAGGATAGACACAGACAGCGAAAAGAAAATCTTAATTTACCAACGGTGGGCAATTGTTATGCTTGCCCTGTGTCGTGCGCATCTTGCTTGGTATTTTCTTTTGTGCACCATAAGGTTTTGTTAGTTTTTAGTTTCTAAGGATGCGCTATATTGGTGTCATTGCTCTTTTGTTTTGCCTTGAGATGGAGCTCTCTGTGTGTTTTTTTTCCCCAGTATTGGTGACGCAGGCTTGGGACTCTGCTGGAGTCATGTCTGAGTTGTAGGCATCGTATTTGACTATTGCCCATAGGGTTTGGGGGGGGGGGGGCGTTGTGAGCCCTTATCGACTATGTCACTGAGATTAAGGTGTTCTATAGTTCTTTTGAATGTAATTTATACTTGCCTTGTAAATGCTATTGATATTTATTCGTAATGTATGCCTCATCATGTCATTAACCCATTCAACCTTTGTTGTTATATGCAATTTTGTTATTCACTAGCATACGTAAATATTTTGGTTTATTCGTTCCTTGATATTCATTTCCTAAATCGATTGCTAGACTGTTAGTGGTGCCCAGGCAGATGAGCCAAAGCTAAATTACAACCCCGGCAGAAAGTTAATAAACACTGTTCAAGGGGGTAGCCCGGCGAAGTACATTATACCCTAGATGAGCCAGGGAACAAAACCCTCCTGTAGCTAAATATGTAGGTCACAGCTGGAGCGACGTAGCCAGGGGAAATACTGCATTCCTCATTAGTCGTCGGACTCGAAGACAAACCTTATTTTATATATCTATCTATAGGGTTAGGGTTTACTAGACGTAAGAGTAAGGGTTTGGACAAAAGTCGTCTCGAAAAGTCAATCACTTTACGGTCTATCTAAACGTAAGCCAAGCTGAAGATCTAGACATATTCGGCTGTTGTTCCGACTTAGTATTACATAAAAAAATGGCTAATATCTGTCTCTAAAACTGAAGCAAAATGAACAACGTCACAAAATACATTTAATCAATATATTTTTCGATATTACACTGATAAATAAAGAATTGTATAACATTGGTCACGACTGTCCATTAGTTCGGTATTTTTTATTCACATTTTACTGTTATTAAATATTTGTTTTTTAGTGCTGCTTTTATATGTGTAACATTTTTTGTTTCGTCACTATAAGTATTCAAAGAAAGAAATACTTTAATTTGTATAGTTATATATTTTTTTATACATTTACATAGATTTGTTTATGGTGCCACAAAGATTAACATAAGAATAAGCTATGTAGTGTCATGTGAAATAAAAATAGTCGATATGACACGAAGTAACATATGTTGGAGGGGAGAGAGAGCGCAATAATAAGAAAGATAAAGAAGCTTGCAACGAACTTTTCGTGCTCATTTTCTAAACATAATTATGAAATATTGATACTGAGGCACGAATTTTTCAACTTTTTGATTGAGATGTGATTTTTTTTTTAATATTTTCAATTAATAATTTAAAAAACATTAAATCATACAAGAATAACAATATCATTTTAAATTTTAAAAATGTGTATTGTATTCAATTTTATTTAGACAAGATAAAATGGGTACTATATAAAATCTAAACATTTTCAAAAATTAACTATTAAAAAAAACTTTAAAAAACAATATTATTCTTACGAAACCTCTAACCATAATTTTGTCTTTTACAATATTAGGGTTAACATGACATATTGATGTTCACACATGACAATATGAAAATTATCTCAGTCCTTTCAATTTTTATTTTTTTTATAAAATAACAGATTTTTTAATGTTTTGGCAAATTTCGGACTTGTTATAACGTACAAAACAAAATTAAATGACGAGTTAGCAACATAAAAAATTTGTTCCACAGAAAGTAACAGTTTATAAGATTTATATGATAAACGAAACTCGGATAACTTTAAAAAAAAAAGAGTATCTGAAATTCCCGTGGGAACAAGTACAAAAAAGATCAAAATTGTAGACAAACATAAACTTATCTTAACTGCTTTGATTTCTTTTTTTCGTTTATATTTCGCATTCTCTGATAAGTTCTCTATACTTTTTGTACTTAATTTTATTTGAGCAATTGTCGTTATTGTACAAATTATGACAATTAATACAGGAATAGCCATCGAATAAATATTGACTAAGATACTTGAATAGATGCCGGTCCAAAAATTGTAGTTGTCAAAGTAAAAATGTGTCCCGAATCTTTTAATTTCTGTTGCATTGTTTACAATAACTATGTCGAGATATGCAAAGCAGTACAGGGGAAATAAAAGTATAAATAATATTATGACTATGCACATTGCAGTTATTTTGATTCTAAAACGTGTTACAATTCTAGAAACTTGAAATGGAAAACAAACAGCAAACATTCTTTCTACAGATAACATTGTGATAAAATATGTGCTAGAAAATAAACAAAGTACTTTAGTATTATTCAGAAATTGATAATAATATGATAGTAAGGTAACAGAGAGATGCTTGTCAATGTAAAAAACAATGTTAGGAATTCGAAAAAAGACTGTGGAAAAGGAATAAATCAAATCTGAGACAGCCAGAAACAGAAGTAATAAATTTGTTGTATCTTTCATTCCTTGTTGAGACAAAACACAAATATTTAAAACATTACCAACTAAACCTAGACATGCAAGGAACTGGGGTATGATACAATTGATCAAAATGTCTAAAGCAATATAAACTGTATCACTGACATCCAGCAAATTCTCCTCAGTGTTGTCCACTGTGTTACTTCCAGCTTGTGTGACGTTCATGTTCGGCTGCTTAAATATAAAACAATTGTGTACATTTAATTAAATATATGTCATTTTAAAATGAAAACATGACACAATATACTTTCAATGGCTTTTACTATTAGCACTTATTGAAATGTATGAATGAACTAGGACAACCGTCTCACAATTTTATATTTTTTATTTTATTTCCTCATTTCATTCGAATAGGTCTTGGAGGGTAAACAAGAAAAAAAAAATACTTTTAAAAAAGTGCTTATACGAAGTATGACTCTATCAATTAGTTTAAGTCAGTCATTTAAATTTAAATTTAAATACGAATTACTATTCGTAATAAATCTAGACCAAAAACAATAAATCTGTGCAGTTAGAAATATTTTTACCAATTGTTTTTGTTAAGCGCAATTTCATGTTTTCAGCTTTCTCAAAACGCTTTGATTCTATTACTTATCTGGACCAGTTGGGAAAGGGATGTGGGGGGATAAGGGAGAAAGATAGGGATATGTGGTTTAATATTCCCATAATCCCTTTTTAAAGCATTAATATTAAAAATGGGGGGACGACCTGAATTTGAACTCATGGTTCACGACTCCTTAAGCCGACATATTAACCATTTTGATAGTGAGGTGAAAACTTACTTTAAAGCGGCGACCTATAAGGAGGACTAATTCAGTTTATATCACCACATTTGTCAAGTACAATTTCTTTCCCTTGTTCGAGTACCATACGAAATAATTAATTACTATTGTTAATTAACTAATCGGTTAATTTTTTAAAATTGATTCTTCTGTTGCAGGTAAAAGAAATAATTGTGCAAAATTTTAGCTTGATCCGAGATTGTTTGTTGGAGAAATAACGCGAACAATTATTTTTTTTGAGAATATTCGGAAGATGATATGTGCCACTTTTTCCCATCCTGTAGACCTAAAATCCACTCCCAAAGCACTCTCTCTTGAAAGCTCTATGAAACAACCTGATAGGCCAACGATCTTGATAACCTGGTACTGGAATCTTATCCCTCCCCATTTGTTAAGTGGCTGCCCTCAGTAATGACTGACAGAAGAAAGCGACGTTTGCTTAGTCCAAAGTGCATGGTGATGCAACCACGACGTCAGGTGAAGGTCAACTGGAGGAGAAGACGAAAGCGACATTTGCTGAATGCGAAGTGGATGGTTTCGTCTAACTCAAGAAGCAAGCTCACTGTCACCCCCACCGATCGACCCCCTCATGCAGCGATGAAACTTCACACCCCATGTCATAGATGAATGCTGTCCGAGATGGACAGATCTAAGAAGGGGACAGTGTTATGAACCTGGTGGTGACACAGATGGGGGTAGTGCTGTGTGTTTTTAGACTACTCCAATCGCCACAGGCCTGCGCTAGACGAGCGGTCAACCGTGACGTGTTGCAGTACACGCCAGTTAAACAAAGACCTGTGTCGTAAATATTACGCAAGCAAGTCACGCGATTGTGATCAACCAGTGGTCAAGCGACGTTCCATCCAATTCTAGAAGGGTTATAGGGACTCTATATAAGAGCAAGTGAGTCAAGACACTTAACGTTACCTCGCAATGTGACCAGTACGAGGCGAAGTCAGTAGCACACCGTTACCGGAAGTCCTACAACACCGACAAGAAAGTCTGTTGTTCGAAGGAACTCACACCACTATAAACTTGAGGACAAAAAAATGAAGGAGAAACTCAGACAACGCCAAAATGCTTCGTCCCAAGGAAGGGAGATTACAAGAATTTACAAATCACTGAAAAGTGTTGATCCATAAACAATGAACTCCACGGATATTCTCAACTTTAAAGCTCAGGAAAAAAAAGACCCAAAAACTACTTAACGATATCTTCATTCTTGTCACACTTGAGTAGTTTGAACTAAGTGGAGTGCTTCCTGCTCTGTACTACCAATGTTGTTAACTTAGTGACAATCATTCCAGTATTACACCAAAATTTTTCTTTTGGTTACATCCCTTTGGATTAAATATAATAAATTTTCAAGACAACCCAAACAAGATATGAACTCAAGAGGATGGACCTAATGGACTACTAAATTGTTTTAAAAATATATTTCAATATGGACAAAATTGATCTATAAAATACTTGTTTTAAGTAATAAGATAAATCATAAAATGAGTTACATTTTGAAATGTCATAATTTTTATGCTCTTCATACGCATACTTGTATGTATTCTGCACTTTTATAGAAACCAAATTGACTCATTATATGTACATTTTTACATTTTTGTAACTCTAACAGACCCCAGAGAGTTCCTGGTGATATAGGATGGAGGTCTTTTGTCCTGGGTTCTCAAGGGGGAAAGCTGTTGCAAAAAAAAAATAACAAAATAAAAACACATTTTTGTTTTGGAATATTTGATTAGACAAAAATTCTCAAGATTTTTGTAAATTGTGTCATCATTGTCGGTGCGTAGATTATGGCATTCAAGCACCAATGTGTATTAAGTGCACAATTTTGGAACGCACTTTCTTTTTGTTGCCTTGCTTGTAAGCTTATGGAGCGTTTTTGTAATTATGCTGGTGAAACGTTTTCTTTGAGATTCTTCTGTGTTCCCCTGTTTAGGGGAGTTAGTATGGGATTGGAGTTCTACACTAAGCACTAGATTCAGCAGTGTGTTTTGGTGTGATTGCGAGCATTTATGTATCACGGCAAGGTGATAGCAAGGTGTAGAATTATTATTTAATTAATAGATTCACAATATTAGAATGTTCCAAATTCAATGTCATTACTCCATTAGTTTTTCATCATAACTTAAATTCATATCATTAAATATTTACATTGTCAACAGTTAGTCACTTATTTATTGCAAGCACGATGGTGCCTGGTTGAATGTCAGGGGCCCTGGCAAACGAGCTAAGGCCTTAACATAACCCTGACAATCATTTTGTAGACCTTTGTTGTCATCTTTTTCTGGACCTTCGCGCAGCCTACTTCACGATCATGCTGGAAATCCTGGAATGTGTTTTTGAAACTATTTCCTTTATAGAAATGTGTTTTTATGAAATATTCTTTGTATTATTATTAATATAAAATAATATGTTATGTGTTTTCTTTGAAAAAAAAAGAGGCTTAGTCAGAATCAGCACGGTCTGTGAAGTCAGTCCGGAGTAAGGCTAGGTTTTTGGACAGTCAGAGTAAATGTTGTTGCCAATTGTGATGTATTTGATATTAAACTGTTACTGATACTTTGGAACCATGAGTTGTGATGTTCTTTAAGTTATCTTATCTTATGTAATACAGATGCTACTTCAAAAAAGAAGATAATTACGTCCTACGCGTCATGCATTTAGCCATGCATATTTACCAATGACTTGAACTCTGCCAAGTAACTGGTTTACCTGGCTAGCTCAGGCAACACATTCCATGCTCTAATAGCACTAGGGAAGAAGGAGTATTTGTACAAATTTGTCCTAGCATATGGAACGAGGAGTTTGCTTTTATCTTTGTGTCTTTCAGAGTATTTTGTTTTTGTATTTAAAGATTATGGTTCAGTGTTTTATGTATAATTGCTACTTTACTTCTGAGTATTCTGTCCTGAAGGCTTTCTAAATTTAGTGATTTTACTATAGGTGTTACTCTAGTCAAATGTGAATATTCGTTTGTTATAAATCTCACTGCTCTATTTTGTGTCTGTTCCAGTTTCTTAATGTTTTCTTGAGTTGAGGGGTTCCAAACGGAGGATGCATATTCTATTATTGGCCTAACCAAGGTTAAATAACATTTTAGTTTCATGTTCTTATTTGATTTGTAGAAATTTCTTTTAATAAATCCTAATGCTTTGTTTCATTTTTTTTTATATAGTTCCATCAATATGTGGACTCCATGACAGTTTTTGATTTATTATAACACCTAGGTATTTTGCGTTTTAAGTCTGTGTTACTGGTTTGCCATGAATAAGATAAGTGGAATTAATTAATTTTAGTTTTTTTGTTATTCTTAACAACTGACATTTTTCTGGGTGGAAAGACATGCTCCAATTTGATTCCCATTTCTGTAATTCATCTAATTCGCTTTGTAAAATATCTGCGTCTTGTGTTGTTTTTATTGTTCTATATATTATGCAATCGTCTGCAAATAATCTGACTTTTGTTCCTGAAGTAATGCAATTTGGTAAATCATTCATGTAAATTAAAAATAGTAGTGGACCCAAGACTGTTCCTTAAGGTACACCTGAGTTTACTGTTATCGGTGTTAATTTACAGCCATTTATTATTACAGTTTGTTCTCTCCCTATCAGAAAATCTTTAATCCACTGATGCAGTGGACCATAAATGCCGAAATATTTTAATTTTTTAAGCAAACTATGGTGGTGAACTTTGTCAAAAGCCTTGGAAAAATCTAGTAAGATAGCATCTATTTGTTCACTATTATCTAAACCTTTAGAAAAATCATCAATTAGTCCTATTAGTTGTGTTTTACATGATCTATATTTCCTAAAGCTATGTTGGTATGGGGTGAGGACATTATGTTTGTCTAAGTGGTTTATGACGTTGCTACATATTATGTGTTCTAGGATTTTACATGTGATGCTGGTAAGTGATACTGGTCTGTAGTTTCCTTTGTCAGATTTTCTCCTTTTTTAAATAGGGGGGTGACATTAGCTTCTTTCCAGTCCTTTGGTACTCTGCCCTGGTTATGACGTTGTGACGTGTGGTGCAGTTTGCAGAGAGCCTGAATAGTGGAGAACATAACATTATGGACATGAGGTCAACATGTTGACACAGTCTAGGGGTCGCACTTATGAGGGAACTGAGTTTATTTACTTGGAGATAATCTTAATTAGGGACTGGACGATAAAACACACACATACGTGAGTGACATTTTGGAACAAATACCACGAGTATATTATTAAATTTCATTATACATGTTCAATATACGATAAGCAAGTTTCTATAACCAACATACCATATGTTAGTAAATGCTGAACAAATTATATTAACCAAACCTCGTATACATAAAGGTTGAATTTACAGTTATGAAGGATGTTGTGTAGGGGGTCGGATCAAGGATGAGCAGGTCCAAGCACTAGTTCAGTCTTTTGATAACAATAATGCAGGAACATCTCTCAGTGTAGCAATAGCACACTCATCAAAGAGACAAACATATATTTATAGTGAACAAGGTTACAAAGACAGTTTGTTTGAAAACACATACTCAAAATCGGCCCCCGAAGTGGTCCACCCAGGCAGATAAAAAGGCAGGCAGAATGAAAATATATCAAAGACAAATGACGTAGAAGAATGGAGAAAGAAAGTTGACAGATCTTGTGTGGTGCCCCAACGGTCCAGCAGACCAAAGGATATGTGAAAGTGAATGTGAAGGTAGATGTGAACCTGGCCTTACTGATGTCTTATTATAAATATCTAATTATTCTTATTCAAATCCTCAAGAAAAAAAAACATTTCTGTAAAAAAAAAATTCATTTAGTTGAGTATTCTATGGCCACGGCATTAGACTGCAGTTCACGCGATAATATAAAAACTACTTATTCATTGTTGTTTTAAATTTTGTCCAACTTATATGTATATTAAATAGAATAAAATATTAAAAAGTATACAATTTTTGTGTGTAAATGTAGTATAGAGTATGACAGAGCTTACTAACTTAGCAATACAAATGTAAAAAAAAATGTTTTTTAAACCATCTGCATAAATGTGTTAAAAATATGGTACCTAGTTTTCTTCCCTACTAAAGAGCCCCCTGTGTTTGTTACTATTAATAGTGCATAGTTGTAAAGCGGTGTATTTTTATGAAAAAAAAAATGCTTGCATAAGTGATTGAAAAAAAAAAGATTTTTCGCTTTCAGAAAAGAAAAAAGTAGCCGTTGTATCAGAACTTTGAATGATCTGAAATATTATGATGTCAGATTTTCACTATTTTTTCTAGTTAACGAGATCTAAACGGACGGACAGACATTTCACACGAAACTAAGAGCGTCTTTTCCCCTTTCGGGGGCCGCTTAAAAAAAAGTCTTTATTATTAAACTAACTTATTTACTAGATACGACGTCATGGAGATTCACACAAAAATGGTTAAGTACCGGTACAATCGATCCAACACGGACTATCTTCGATAGGAAAAACTTTCCTACTGTAACAACTCACAAATAACTCTCTCTATTTCCTGTCTTCGATCTCAAAAATACGTAAATTGTCCTAGCCTTAAGTTAAGAAAGAGTAGGTTAAATTTTCCTATTATGTTGCCCACGGCAAATGATTATAAATGTGAGTAATCAAGACCAAGAATTGTATATCGTAGATTAAATTATCCTTTAAATGTCTATGCATGCTACAAAATTACTAGAACTTCTATAGGCAGTCTTCAGTATTAATTTAAACTATATCATTAATTATAGATTTTGTTTCTAAATAATATTTACATTTGCCAGTGATCACAATAATCTTGTTCTTTAAAGTGTTTAGTTTGTTTAGTTACGGTTGTCTCAGACTATGACGAAAAATTGCTTACATATTCATTTCTAAGTAAATGTCATTGTACAAGGAAATTTGAATACAAAATCTTTTAACTGTCCCTACAGTCTAGAAAAACCTTTGCTTAAGTTTGAGTCGTTTTCCATTTGCAGATTTACATTAAAACTTTTTTGTCCTTTTCTTGTCTCGGAAGACAGTCTTTGCAGTGTAACTTCTTCAAATGGTTACGTTTAGACATTTAAAATCTCTTCTGGTTTCAAATGTGTATCTCGCGACCTTTGTAAGTGGTCTTCAGCTATTTCATTCCGAAGCCGCCTGCAAACAAGTGCTCTCTTTTATGTCAGTTAAATCAAATTAGCGCCTAAGCTGGTCTCCGATTAAAAATGCGACACCTGTTATGTTTTCCAAATATAATAAACGTCCCGTGCTAGACAAACTAATTAATTAAACTCAACATCTATTTACATTTCTATATCCATAATATGCTCATATTCCAGTAGATCAAGCCGGCGATTGAATAACTTGTGCTTTTGTTCTTTCCAACAGGAGTCTACGTTGCTTTTCGCTCCCTTATTGAATTCATAAAGCCTCTTACCACTATGTGTCTTCTGACCACAACTACTGGTGTTATTCTCTAATGTGTATTTAATTAATTAATTAATTTTTCTGTCATACCGATCCTCACTAACGACTTCTGCACCTCGTCCTCCATCTAATAACAATTTAACAATTTATTTGTTTTGCCACAAACCACAACTGCACAAATAACAGTATACAAATAACATAATCAAGAGAATCAAAATAAAAACAAAATAGAAGTAGCAATGATGTAATTGCTAAAATAGATTATAAATTAAAATTATAATAATAATCAGAAGCAACAGGCTATCTGGCTCGATTTATTGAGACGAGCTATAGTTACTAGGACTGTTTAATTATTCATTTTGAGATTTCAGAAACTTGTAGGACTCGTCAATATAGGTTTGGGCTACCTCTCCATACTCTAGGATTCTTTCCTTTTAGTCCTGTTATATTATCTTTAATTTTATCATCATGTTTTGTTATGGAAATATTCATAACAAGTTTTAAATCCATTGTGTAAATTTTGAATTTTAGCTTTTTTTTTTCTTTGCTTTTGACATATGATCTTAAAAGTACCATAACTTAAAATATAATTGATAAAATGATGTAAAATTTGAAGATTATTTGATTATATGTATTTCTTGAAGTTTGCATTATTTTTTTTTTCAAATAAATTGATTTTACATAGTTTGACAAATAAAATTTTGTTTTTAATCAATTTTTCTTAAAATCTATTTTTTCCGAAAATACCAAACTAAAATTGATAAATCTTTGCAACCATTTAAGATATTTGCATGAAATTTGATACACTTAAAAATATTTTTTCGTTTTTTAACTTACAAGTAAGTTGTTTTTTTTAAATTGCATGATGTTCATTTTATTGTCTTAGATTTTTCTTAAAAAAAACCATACCACCTATTTTACTTCTAAATCTTGTGATAAAAAAATAGAATTGTAATAAATGTTGAGATGTTACATTATATAATCATGTTTTTTACTTCAAAAGAAAAAAGTTTGAGTCATTTTCATGGACTTTTAAGAAAGTAATAGCATTTTAAAAATCATATAACAAAAAACAACAAGATTTCGGCCGTTAACATGGAAGTCACAAAAGTTACACACAATTTTCGAAGTTTTTTGTATCAGGGTCAGTTACTGTACCAATCAACCAGTTTTCATAAGCTTCTGATCAATATTAAAGAAAACATTTTTTTAGGTGAACCTCCCCTTAATGTGATACTACTGCTTACATAATAAATAAATCTGCACCCTAAGCTGTAAAGATGAGCTATTTCCTTAATAGATTAGAGATATAAATTTTGTTCATTTTTTTTGTAATACAATTAAATCTAAATCTAGACCTGGCCTGCGCCAGAAAAGTAGTTTGCTTTTTAGCGGCCTTTCGAAAGGGGAATAGCAGCTATTAGTTTTGTGTAGTCTGTCTGTCTGTCCAACCGTCCGTCCGTCCCATTTAGATCTCGTAAACTAGAAAAGATACTGAAAATCCGACATCATGATATTTTAGACCATTTAAAGTTATGATGCAACAGCTACTTTTTTTCCTTTCTGAAAGCGAAATATTTAATTTTTAAAATCAATCATGCTTGCAGTTTTTTCATAAACAATACACCATTTTTACAAGTATTCACTATTAACAGTAACAAACATGTAGGCTATTTAGTAAGGGAGATTACTTTTTACCTTATTTGTGCAAACGGTTTTAGATTTTTTGTCAAAATATTTTTTTTATATAATTGTATTACCAACATACGTAATTTCTGTCATTAATTACCTACATACTAGACAAACTGTTTTTGTAATCTTGTTTTTTTGTATTCACAACTAAAACGAAGTTCGAATCAAGATTTTTTTTAAAAACAACATTTGAATCAGTATTCCATTCTATGAGTTTGTTACTAAATTGAAATTATATTACTTCATGATCTATTCACAATTTGTGTTACGTCATCCGCATTCAAAATTTGCATAATATGCGAATCTATGAATGAAGCTTGAGTTATCAATGAATAAGTCTTTGACCCATGGGTGTAGCTAGAGAGAGGGGGGAGGGCTCTTGAGGTTCAACCTCCCCCCCGGCATAATGATGAAATTTTGTGACCGATTCTTTGCTTTGATTTTGTTTATTTTAGGTGAGATATTAATATTAAACCATCACTTTCCCCAGCGCAGCCAGAGGGAAGCTTTGATTTTAATAACCCCTTCCAGGGAGCCTTGCAGTTATTCCCCCTCTTCTATAAAACAAAACAAAAAAAATAATAATTCATACGACAATCTCCAAATTCCAAGTGCATAGCTAAGGAGCCAATAGGGATCTTGTGTTTAACCCCCCCCCCTCCAGCGGGTTTTGAAGCTAAACACCACCTCTTCAATATAAAAAAAGCATATTACACACTCAAAATTCTATGAGCATAGTCAAGAAGGTCTTTGAGTTTGAACCCCCTCCTCCAGAGGACCTTAAGTTTCAAACCCCACCAGATGGTATTGAGTTTACCCCCCCCTCCCTCCAGCGGGTTTAAAGCTAAAAACCACCTCTTCAATATAATAAAAGCAAATTACACACTGAAAATTCTACTAGCGTAACCTAAGAGGGCTTTGAGTTTAAACCCTCCTCCAGAAGGGTTTGAAGCTAAAAATCACCAGTTCAATAAAAAAAAAACTTGAAGGAAAACTATTCATCAAATTCCATATTCGTAGCCAAATGAGTTTAAATTCCAATTCCAATATAAAAAAAAATTGATTTCGCTATCTATCGGAGGAAAGTCACAACAGTTTAACCTTTAGAGATATACTAAGAAAGTTAAGATACAATGGTTGTTGTGTAATATTTAAAAGCATTCGTCAATACCTAACCGAGATAAACAAAGGCATATTTGTAATCATTATGTTTTATTAGTATTTACAACTTTTGTCACGTTTTCACAATTGCATTTTTAAAGAAATTTCACATGTTACTGTAAACTGCCACTAAAATATTCTTGAAAAATTGTTGCAATACTTACTTCTACTGAAAATTAAGAAATGCAAGTTATCATGTTCCGTGCCTAGAGAAGAAGAATATGTTCAATAACTTCTTAGCGGTGGTAAACTAGTGAGTGAGTTACTATGATTTGACTAGAAGTTCTTTTATTATCTTAAGAAATGTCATCCTCATTTTCATAATTTACGACAAAATTGAGTTACAGAAAAGCATAGAATGTTCTTTGAAGAATGCTTATTATTAATAATAAAAGTAACAATTGGTAGGTTTAGAACTAAAGCAAAATGGCAATGGGGAAATGTGTAATGCAGTGTTTCTCAAACTGCTACTTATGCCGTCCACTAAACGAGAAAATCTTCCTGGTGACCCATCTTAGCTAGCTGCGGAGTTGGGCGAGCGCTATAGGCTCTCAACGTGAGGTACTAAAGGCTTTTAGAATGTAATAACAAAATGAAAAGACTATTTGAGAAAATTTTTTTTAATGCTTCCTACAAAAAAATATTTTGTTACTAATGCCATTTTATTTGGTGAATATGGATTGATAATAAGATTGAAAATACGTTTTAGTACCTTGAAATAGACATTAACCGTCTTTGCACCCATCTTTTTTTATCAGGACGTCAGACATACAGACAGGCAAATCATCATCATCAAACTTCATTTGAGTGAGGGCTTGAGAGGCTCAAATCCTCTTTTACAAAAGCTCTGGACAGAAACCCTACTGTTGTGCGTAGTGCATACATCTGGCCATATAAGTCGAGAGTTTCCCAGACCTGTCGAGACGGAGATAAGCAAGTCGGGGTCAGTCAAAAGAAAATTTGAGACACTTTTCTTTTGGAAGATTGATCCTCACCCCTCGTTTTTTATCAGGACATCAGACAGACAGACAGATAGATAGATATATAGATAGATAGATAGATAGACTGCAAACTATGACACAACAGACCATTTCTTATGCAATACACAACCCCTACAACAAGCCCCCACCCTGCCTACCGCAAACCTCAAAGCTAACCCTATTCCCCCACTACCTTTTCCCTCTCCCCAACCCCCTGAATGAATAGCTACTTATTCAAACAAAACTTTCTCTAATCAACATTATTTAGTAGAAAATTCCAAATGTATAGTAATTAACATTATAGGTTAAATCTATAAGCCATACTAAAAGCAAGTCGAAAATTAGTGTCTAATGTTTACTGGCATAACACTTACATCCGACCTTTTCTTTAGGTCTCTAATCAAGTATGCATGACTCACTCGCTAAGTCATTGGTTACAACTGTAGTAGAAAATTACGTGGGCGTGTCATTGCGCTTTGCTGAATTCAATTATGACATGTGATTGACAAGAGATCGAGTCGATAATCCAACGACAAGTCATGACAATACACTGGGTAATCATGGCAATTACGTAAAAATGGCTTTATAAGCTAATGTTTTTCTTATTACAGGATCGTCTTCATGAGTTGGCACAAAGACAAATCTTTCGTCACGATCACAACTTTCACCAGGTAAATTCTTTTATTTTTACTTACCAGGACATTAACTAGGCAAAAGATATGACTATTAGTGAGAGACTGACTGCAGAGACATTAGTAATAATTTTATAATGCTTCTTACAGAGTACTTTGATGTTTGCCAGATAGATTTAGTAGTAGCCGTTGGCAGTCAAGTTGAGCTAGACTTAGTCGAAACCCTCGTATAAAGAACATTGATAGGCTAGTAAGGCTGTTTATTAGAATCTCCTGCGTTATACCATGTTTCCGAGAACAATACATGATGAATTGACTAAGACGATTTTAGAGATCGCAAGCCCTTAGATCATATCCAAGAGCCGTCTTCTCGTGTAACTTTAATGTATATATATATAGATAGATATATAGATATATAGATAGATAGATAGATAGATAGATAGATAGATAGATAGATAGATAGATAGATATAGATAGATATATATATATATATATATATAGATAGATAGATAGATAGATAGATAGATAGATAGAAGGTATATATATATATATATATATATATATATATATATAGATATAGATATATATATATATATATAGATAGTTAAATAGATAGATAGATAGATAGATAGATAGATAGATAGATAGATAGATAGATAGATAGATAGATAGATAGATAGATAGATAGATAGATAGATATGGTTTTTAAAAGAAATACTAGCTCGTTGGCCACACAGGGAAAGTTTACAGTAAGGAAAAAGTGTTGGTTTATCCGAACACCACAAGTAATTTATTATTATATTATTATAGCTTTTATATAGCGCTACTTTCATGCTTATAGCATGCTCAAAACGCTTTGGCCAAATCTCATTTGTGGACCAGTGGGGGGAGGGGGTATCTAGGAGTTGGTTTTCCGTGCTGCCTTTAGGTGCTCAGTAAACACAACTCTGCCCGAGTCGGATCTCGAACCTAGAAGCCAAATACATAGATAGATTTGCTGTCCACATGACACATGTGACAATTTCAACCATGAAAAAAGCTGCGGCGGTGATCACTTCCTTTATAACTGCATATTTTATCAAGAG
This sequence comes from Biomphalaria sudanica, assembly GCA_036873155.1. Classification (NCBI taxonomy): domain Eukaryota; kingdom Metazoa; phylum Mollusca; class Gastropoda; family Planorbidae; genus Biomphalaria; species Biomphalaria sudanica. The sequence continues at coordinate 130,486 of JAZGLO010001666.1, read as the reverse complement.
ACCTGATCTAGATATTGACCGCAGGATATCCCTTTTAAAAGTTTGGAGAGCTGCTGCACTATTCCTCCAGACCTATGACTTGGTCTCTGGACGTCTCCAATGGTGATCAGGTGAACGTTCAACAAGAACTAATCAATCCCTTTAGCCACAAATGTATTGGAATGAATAGTTTCAGATTTCTCTACTGCAACATTAGGACCATATAAAAAGGGATAAGGTGACTGATACCAACTTTCCCAAGTCTACAATATACAGGTCAGTGATGTCTATGTCATAATCAATTTCTTAGAACATCAGGTAAGATGAGTTTTGTTTTCAAACTTTGTTTCAACTTATCATTTAGATTTAAAGAACATTTTCTTTTATTTAGCTTCTGTTATTCCAACTATGATGTAATCACAGGTTATTGTTGGTCTCTTTCCAAACATGTCTCATTTTGTCTTACTTTGTACTGTTCTATTTGAAACTACTGACTAATTTGTTGGTCATATAAATGACCTGGGATGCTCATGTTATTTACTTGTTCCTCTGTTTCAATAATTATTTTCAGATAATCTCAAACTAGTCAAGTTATGTGTACCATCTCCTAAATTACATTCTGTAAGATTGAACTACTTTGCTTACACTTCTCTACAACCACTCGTTTAGATTCCTTGAAAGGATGGATTGGGCTATTGCTGAAATGTGCTTTCTTGTAGATGTTTTGGTTACAACTGCAACAGTGATTAAATGCCTTGAACTGTGTCTAAAAAAGTTCATCAGTAAAGCACAAAAATCAGCAAGTCGACCTACAAGACCAGCAAGTTGTCAAGGAGTTTCTCCAGTGGACAGTTTTGTGGAAGATTAGATGTAATACAAGATTTCTTATAGTGTTACAAACAACAACTTGAGTGTTTCTGTTTTCTTTTATTCTAAGTTCATTGGACACTACACACTTAGGACATCTGGACATTCAAAGTTTTTGTAAGATTTTTTTAAATTTAATTTGTGATAATATAAAAGTAGTTTTTTTGTTTTTTTTGGTTTTTTTTTTCATTTACTGTCTTTATATTTGGTCGGTCCACAAAAAATGTCAAAAGTGTTTTTTGTACATCGGACTGTCGTTTTAAAATGGAATTTATTTTGTAAATCCCATAGAACTCCTTGGGTTTTCCGTAAATACATTTTTAAATTTGATGATATTGTTTTGTTAGTTTCTGTTTCATTGCGTTTCTTGTACCCACACTTTTTAGTGCTACAGCTGGCTCTAGTGCTAGTTGTCTAACACTCACGTGTGTGGGCCACTCAAGAAACAAGGGCCCTCTAAGACAGCTAGCCACACAAGTCACGTGGCTTACCTTAGTGGTTGAAGTACCAGCGAAGTCATTACTTCACAAAGTCAGTTCCACAAATCTCACACACACACAAATTGTTGTCTTTTTGTTTTCTCGTTTGTTTTACTTTCTTTATTTTTCTTGTATATTTTTTCTCTCTTTTTGTCTCTCTCTCTTTGTTTCTTAGAATGTGAAACATGTTGGGACATTTTTTTTGTTAAAATTTGATATTTTTGATATATTCCCACACCAGCTAAATTAAAGATGCAGAATGATCGCAGAGTTTTGTTCTGGGGAAAACTTCTCTTCTTTATAGTCCTGCTCTATTTACTTTTAATCTTTGCATTTTTCCTGGAATGTTGTCTTCTCTATATACGTACAATTGTACAAGTGTGACCTGACCTAAGAATTAGCACTTTGATAGTATTATATATTAGTTATGTTTATGTCGTGCCCACTTAAAAGGTTGATGTAGATCAAAGCTTTCTGTGATCATTGTAACACAACATTTTTGTCTTTTATTGTCTTCTTTGTTCCCAGTACACGTTAAATAATGTGTACTTTTATTTACATGTACGCAATATTTTGGAAAAGATCTGCCAATCTAAGAAGAGTTATATTGAAACCTGATAGTGACCAAAATTTTTTAAGAGACCAAAATTTGTATTTCAAATGTTGGTTCCACTCATGGTAGAATGGTCTCCATAAATTAGTTTACAAAAACAAATCTGGTTGCTTGCTTTGCTACTCACACAATACCCTCGTGAAACCAACAGAAACAAAACATCACCTTCACCTTACATTTGTTTGTGTAGATTTAATTACCAGCTCATTTTTTGTTAGTTGTAATATCTTGCCCGTGGGTCTTTCACTTTTATTGTATTCAATTTGTTTTAACTGAAATTGATCGCACTTAATGTTTTTTTTTGTAATAATTATCAGCACAGTCAAATAATAACCTATACCTTTTTTTTTAAAAAGTATTTCCCCTATGTAAAACATGGAGTTGTCTCTACCCACTTTCTGTGATGTTCTCTTACCAAAGAAATGTTTTCATTCTTGAAATTCCTCTGTAAATACTTACACCTATGTTTCACATCGCCTGACCTATGTAACATTAGGTCTAGAGCTGCCCAATGCAATGCCAGGTCACGACTTGTCCGAGCTAGATCTCGACTTGTCCTGTCCAAGTGTCCGACTGGACCTGGCCAAAACATTTCTAGATCACGAAATGCCCTATGCAAATATGTGTCTCGACGTAACCTGTGCCTTGCTAAATCAAGAACTGCCCTATGCAAATGTAAGACTCAATCTGACCAATGCGTTACTAAGTCAAAACATGCCTTATATAAAGATAGATTTCGAGCTGCCTTATGCAATAATAGAACTCCTCCTGTCAAATGCAAAACTATGTCTCAAACTGTTAGGTGTCGACATGTCCTTGGCAAGGCAAGCTCCAAGTCTGTTGTTTGCACTGCGATGTCTCAAAACTCCCTCAGAAATGTGAAGTCCTGTCAGTCGGTCTGCAAGACAAGGCTCTATGTAGACATTCTGTTTCACTTGCTCACTTTGTGTGTTGTTTTCTTGTGTTTCTTTCACATTCCATTCTACACCAAGGAATAAAAAAAAAATCAATACAACACAAAATGATTGGTGAGCAATGTGCTGGTGGTGATATAATGAAACTTTTAAATAAATAAAAAGAAATATTCAGACCAAATGTCAAGGACACTATTGAAAGGTCACTGCTATGACAGAGCTTAGACATTTAACTCTCAAGTGATAAAAATTGAGCAAAATAAAACTTGCTTGTTAACGGATATCTAAATAAACACTTCAGTTTTCTGCACACTGGAGACACCGACAAATAAGTTGTTTATAAATTTGTCTCCCTTTTAAAAAAATCCTTAAGTTTTAATCAATTTAGTTTTATCATCATATCACTGGATTTGTTAATTAATTTGAATGTTGCTGTGTTTGTAAGTTAAAATTGCTTTAGTTGGAGAAAAAAAGGACAAAAAGTTGTTTTTCTTTTATTTGCAATCAATTCATTGAATAATGTTTAAAAAATTGTAATTATTGAGCTTGTTGATTTTGACACTTATAAACTTATAAACGGATTCTTGTCAGTAAAGTTTTGCACTTCGAATTTTTCACATGGATATGACTTTCACTGTTAAATGCTCATACCGTTTTGTATGGTTTACAGTAACTGTTTGATGAGCATTTGTTGTGTTTTTCTTTCTCTGCTGCATGGCTTACAGTACTTCTTGAATCAGCATTTTATTTATTCTAATGTCTACTGCATTTTGCATGGCTTACAGTAATTTGTAACTGAATATTTCATTTGTTTCTATCCTTACTGTATTTTGCATTGCTTACAGTAATTCTTCACAGAATATTAAATTGTTCCTATTTCTACTGCATTTTACATTGCTTACTGTAATTCTTGATTCATCATTTTATTTAACTCTAATTTACTGCAGTTTGCATGGCTTATGAATATTTTTCCGTGTTAAAGTTTTCCTGAATGTTTTTCTTGTTATTCTTACAACCATTCCTGTGACAGTATTGATTCTCTTCCTCACAATGACTAGTGCTGCCTTCTTGGTCTAGTCACTTGGATCTGCTACAACCAAATGAACTAGACTTTAGCTTGGACACTTTCTACAACGATTCCCTAAACTAACTAAGTGCACAAAAACAACACAAAAAACCTCTGAACTTCATACCACCTCCCCCCTCCTTGTATTCACGAGACAGCTCTTGCCCCCTTCCTACATCCAAAGAGAACATGCAAACATTTTGGTCCAATTCTTTTTTAAATTCCTTCATTTATTTCTTCTGATGCATTTTTTTAAATTGTAATTTCCACCCATCCTAGTGGGGCTACAGTCCATGGTGATCTTTGGCCTGCTTCAACACATCCTTCCATTCAGATCTTTCATGGGCCTTTCGTCTCCACGCCCAAGATGTTGTAGATCTGTTAATTGTAATTAGCTACTAACTAATTGCGCTTCTTCACCAGTTCAACACTGCCCTTGTCATAACTCTAGTTAACAAGGTTTTATTTGTTCAATGTTCAATGTCTTGTAGAATCGTTGCCTTGATCACGTGACATCTTTGTGCTTTTATTTCAAGTTTGTCTCTCATCACGTTCTTCTGTTGCTTCATGGACAATGTTCTATTTCTCACTTTGTGTTGCTTGATTGGATGGTCTCTTCTACGTGGTAAATGTGCACATTGGACTGGGGTGTTGACACGTGACTTTTTATGAACTGTCTACAATAAGTTTCAATATTATTATTATTATTATTATTATTATTATTATTATTATTTTGTACTCTATTTTCTGGCCACAAAACATCTAAATAAACTATTTTGTCTTAAATAATATTTAACCAATAATATGTATTCAAAAATTTATTTATATTTTTTTCCTTAACTAGTAATATACCTACCCTTGCATAACCTTATTTCACTTTTTAGCTTTTAATTACCTTTGTAAAGCGCAATTTTCATTCTTAAAGCATATGACGTGGGGGAAAGGGGGTGTTGGGTTTTTTTTAACTCGAGACCCTTGCTTGATAAGCTATGTGGTTATAATTGTCACCTTTGTTAAGGGAACCTTATTTTTAATTTAAAAGGATATCTATATATTGGTTTTATTTATTTATTTTTGTTAAACAAATCGTAGTTTGTTTGTATTTTTTTGTTTTTGTTTTCATTTTGGTTTAAAATGTTTTCTTACTCCAATGATTGACCTGATTTTGGTGTAAACTCTAAATTTACTTACGTAGTTACCCTACGATATTGTTTTTTGATAAATTATTTTGATAATTACATTTGAAAACTTTGTTCAAAACCAATTCTTTTTGTATTACTTCTGGCTCAATTCTACTTGACTTCAAACTGCATACAGTCGACTCCAACCACTTTTGAGCACGATCCTATTGATTCTTATTAATAACCGGCTGGTCCGGTTACACGAACATTTCTATTACAAGAATGTTTCGCTGCTTTAGGTTTCGGTCCAAATAAGCGGCTTGTCCGTTTAAGTGGATGGTCCTAATTACTGGATCTTACTATTTATGAGTATTCAATAAAATTTTTAAAAGGATTTGGTATAAGCACGTGATCATTGCAACACAAGAACAAGACTTCCAGTCAACTGATGTGTTTCCAAACGAGGCGTCTCGAGCTAGAGTCCCTTGAAAGCCAGGACCTAAAACTTCGGGAACGCCTCTGAGTCCATCACACTTCAATGTGTGCTTGCATTGCGTTGGGGAACTCAAAGATTCATTTCATGTAGTCAGGGGCGGACTGGGTATCAATATTGGCCCAGGCATTTCCAGATAAACCGGCCCACAAATGACATGTCGTATCATGAGCGTAGCAAGGATTTTTTCGGAGCGGGGATTCCCCCCCTCTCAATATGTATATATATCTAGGCCTATATATTTGTTTCTACCCTAGAAAACACTCTTTTTTTAGTTAGTGGAAAGACAGCATACACCACCAAGGGGCAGCCAGGGAGTCTTGGGGAGTGCTGTGAGCATTATTTCCGTTTGTTTTTTTTACGCTTTAAAAAAAATGTCTATTCTGAGGTATCTACAGTGCAATTAGCCTGCTACTCTCCCGCTTACAAATTCAAAAACCAAATTTGCTATTCACTGCACTTAATGAAGTCCAGCGACTAGTATAAAATGATAACAATGGCGGCTTTAGTTTTTGGAGGGGGAAGGTAACCAAGAAAAAAAAAACCTATTGGCTACGCTCATGAAATTTGGAGATTGCAGTTTGCGTAAGTTGGCTGCACTAGGGCAATAAACAAAGTTTCTCTTTAGGACAATGAGGTCTGAGGCAAATGATGGTTTGAACCCCTCCCCCCCCCCCCCCCGGCTACGCCCAAGTGACATATTATAGGTGTAATGTGTAAGTCAAATTCTCTTCAAAATATATAAAGTTTGATAACGCATCGAAAACTGGATGTATGCTTTCGTAGGATTACGTCATGTATTCTATTTATACATGCATGAAGTCTGAAACTATAAAGAATACAATAGCAGCCTTAATGAGTTTGAAACGTTTTGGTATTACTTATCAATCACAGATTATTCTTAAACAAATAAGAGAGCTACGTGCTACGCATTTCATATGTCAATCTAGTCATGCATGTTGATCTGTGACTTAAAATTGATTTCATGACTGACTCAGGCAACCCATTCCATTAACGGTAAGAGAGGCACTAACTTTTACATTGTCAAAAACGCGAATTGTATATGAATATACCATGACCCATTATTTAAAATATATAAAAAAATCTCCTTTTATTAAATACCGAACATGACAGCGCTAGATCTATATAAACTATGATTATTATAGTGTATACCATCAGTAATCACTTCATACTAAGCATAAGTTTGCCAATAATTGTAATTAGAATTTGTAATATTAGATTATATTGATGTAAATTTAGATATTTTTTATAATTAGATAATTTTTATATTGTAAGCTTTAAGTGAAGTATTTTTAGATCTATCTAAAAATAAACAAAAAGAAAACTTACTTTTTCTTTACAAATCGCAGAAAGTAGAACTCTAGACCCATATCGAGCTGTGAATAATTTGGGTGATTTGCAATATCGCGGCTGTGTGTGTGTGTTAAAGTTAATTTCTAAGTTTTGTTAAAGAGCTAATTGTCGCCCCTATTTTTTTTGGGCTGCGTTATATCAATGTTTTTTAACTTAACCTCTCTCGTCCCTCTATTTCGTTCAAACGCACAATGCTCGTACATAGCAAAAAGTATCTCTGACGTTTTGCAAATGATTATACGTGTTGTCTTTGTGCAATTTTTGATATTCTTGTTGAATTTCAAACAGAAGTAATTGTTCTAATACCGGTAATTTCAAAAAGATATCATTTAATAAAACGTGTTCGGCCTTCTGTGTCTTAATGCTGTCCCCTTGTTTTGTTTTTAAATTGTCTGCATTAAAAAAATATTTTTTTCTCTGGTCGCGACCAGAACGGCCCATTTGGTACCGGCCCACCGGGCATTCGCCCGTTTGCCCATATAGCCAGTCCGCCCCTGCATGTAGTGTTTGATTCTCGTGATGTTTGTTACTTTAGAAAGCACTTTCTGATCTCCTTTTTTGCTTATGTTTCTGAATGTTTATGTCTGAGCACAAAATAAAAACACTGGCCACAAATGTACGCCTTGAGTTCTTTGTATAAGAAGTATACAATAGATCAATGTTGAAAATGTTCAAATAGCTTTCAATACACTATAATGATATTACTGATGAACTGATTGAGTTCTCCTAAGCTAATTAACAGTTCTTTTAGAACTGTATATGGAGAGTTCTAGATGTCTGTGTGTAAATCAAATTATCAAATACAAATGTTTTATTTTTATTATTATTATTATTATTATTATTATTATTATTAATTGATATATATGCAAGTAATATCCAAGAGGATATCATGTGATTAATGCCTTGCTACCGCAAGGTTGTTAACGCCGGAAGTGGTAATGGTCTTAAGCCCATCATTTCCATAAAGTGCTTCCAATGGCATGCGTCTCAAATAGCCTCTGACAACCAGTCCAACTCCTGTCTTTCACGTGTGGCTCTGTTACTGAGCCTGGCGGAACCGTTACCACAGACAGGAGAAGGGGCAAAGGCGAGCAACTGGCGCCTAAATCAGTAAGCTTCGGGCAGAAGGGGCTCGTTAGCCTTGGTTTGCTACCCATCTAGGAGAAGGAAAACTCTGAATCCAAACCTCCGCTGCCCTGCGGCTATGCCCAAAAACGGGAAAGGCTTCGGGAGACAACTCTGAGGAAAAATCAGGAGCTGGTGACCCTTAGGCAGACTGTGGCACACCGTGCTACAGCTTGGCAGATCCTGCGGCGCAACTGATCCCAAACTGTATTGGATATTCCGTTCCTTTGGTCAAATCAGCTGCGCGGAGAGGGGGGAACTGCTGTGGGCGACATCGTTCCGACCATAAACAATGCCCAGGCTTTCATCTCACTTATTCAAAGCCCTATTCCCAAAAACTGGAGAGGACACTCCAGCTTCGCCTTTGGCGTCGGCGAAAGACGGGAAGTGGCAGTCACCGGTTATAAGATCAAATGCTCAATTAACGTAGAGCAGGGCGCCAGGGGCCACTTTCGTCGGTGGGAGGGATCCTAGGATTCCAATGGACAGCTACCGCCCGCCTCAAGCTGGGCAGCCCCCAGCCAATAAGGTGCTTTCCCGTCATGCCTGTCTTCCTCGTTTGGGTACACGAGGTTAGGACAAAATCTGAAAAGCAGGCACAAAGCCAATGTACCAGTCGACATAAAGACAAAAAAAAGGAGCTCCACTCTTTAACTGGGCACATGGAACGTGCGTACTCTACAAACTGGACTTAATGAAAACCTACCAGACATAGAAGATGTCAGAAAAACTGCAATAATAAACGATGAACTGTCCAGGCTCAAAGTAGACATTGCCGCCCTTCAGGAAACTCGTTTAGCTGACTCTGGCTCAATCAAAGAAAAAGACTACTCCTTCTTCTGGCAAGGCAAAGCCGAAAGAGAAGTAAGAGAACATGGCGTTAGTTTTGCAGTTAAGAACACACAGCTGAACACAGTAGAGCTGAAGTGCAACGGAAAGACTCCTATCACTACGCCTTAACACATCTATTGGACATGTGACATTCATATGTGCCTACGCTCCTACTCTGAGTTCCACACCAGAGGCCAAAGATATGTTTTATGACAACCTTTCGTCTGCTCTTAGCGAGATCCCAACTACGGAACAGGTTATCATCCTCGGCGACCTCAATGCACGCGTTGGATCTGACAATTCTGTATGGGACAGCTGTATTGAGCGATTTGGTGTCGGAAAAGTAAATGAAAATGGATAAAGGCTCCTCGAGGTTTGCTCACTACACTCCCTCTGCGTCACTAATACCTATTTCAAGACTAAGCCGCAGCACAGAGTATCCTCGCTCCAAACACTGGCACCAACTAGACCTAATCATGGTAAGAAAAAAGTGCTTAAAATTTGTCAAGCTTACCAGGTCCTATCACAGTGCAGACTGCGACACAGATCATTCCTTGGTATGTTGTAAGATCAATCCTCTTTCCCAAAAATCCACCATACCAAGCAAATTGGAAGACCCCAATCGGTTATAAGCAAGATGTGTCACCCTGATCTCCAGATACAGTTTGAGGAATCTTTTGAACGCGAGTATAAAAATATCTCTGGAAATACAGCAACAGAAAAATGGGAACACCTCAAGTCCACCATACAAAAGACTTCCCTGGAAATCTTTGGAAGAAAAATTACAAAACAAAATGATTGGTTCGACTCTAAAGCAGCTATTTTAGCACCTGTCATCAAAGCAAAGAGAGATGCACTCGCTACTTATAAGGCAAAACCTACCCAACACAACCTGTTAAGTCTGAAAGAAGCTAGAGCCAATGCACAGAGGACAGCAAGGATCTGCAACATTGATATGACGCAGAAAAAAAAGATGGGCGCAACAATGAGCTCTTGAACAATACTTAGTAGAAATGAACTTTAACACATACACACACAGCCGTGAAATTGCAGCTCAATATGGGTACAAAGCTCTACTTTATGCGATTTGAAAAGAAAAAGTAAATTTCTAAAAATACTACACTTAAGGCTTAAAAATTTTTTTTATTTAATAAATGTAGAGTAAAGTGCGAAGTTCGAGCAGCCCCGATTTGACAAGAGGTTCGAACAGTTCACTTTTTATTGCTATAACTTTTTTATTTGAATGTTTACCAAATTACCACTATATTGCTAATGCGCATGCACCTTTTTTCTTTACTTCCGACACATACTATTTTCTTTTCCTTGTAAAGGCTAAGTTCATGGTGAGGTCAAACTCAGGAGGTGTGAAGTTATTCTTTTTTACTACCCGGTAGTGAAGGAAATGGGCAATGGGCTTAAGGGTATTTTTAAGTCTGATTGCTCATCAGCTTAAAGAGACTATTTGAAGTTGTGGAGGGTGGGAAATGGTGCAATGGATGGTGTTCTTGCGCTGGAGTAAAAAGAAAATGACTTTGTAGTAAAAATAAAATATTAAAACATGTTTTTAGATATATTTCCTTTGATCTGTTCGAACCTTCCACCAACCCGATCGAGGTTACTAACTGGGGAAAAATCCGCTCGAGGAAAAGTACGCTTGGCGATACTTACCCTACACCTCTTTGACTTCGTATTTAATTTTAACTAAGCCTAGTGATACATTAAATCCAATCTATTTTTATAGAAAAAAGGACGAGGAATTCAGAGATACTATCGTTTTTTTCATAGGTCAGACCGTTACGGTGCTATAAAAATCCAAACCTGAAAATTGCTGCCAGCGGGCTTAATGTGCTCGAACTTCGCACTTTACTCTAGATGTAAATCAATTTTTATAATTTTATAATAAATGGCAAACTTAAGCTTAGTATGAAGTCATTATTAATGAAAATTATTACAATAATTACAATAATTTATAGAGCGCCGTCGCATCGGATATTTAATGAAAGGAGATTTATATTTTAAATAATGGGTCATGGTATATTCATATACAAATCGCGTTTTTAAGAATGTACTAGGAGGAAGCAAGAGCTTTTCACATTAGGTAAGTGCTTCTCGAACCGTTCTGCTTTCTCTTATCTTTTAATGGAATGGGTTGCCTGAGTCAGCCAGGAAAACCAATGATTTAGCATATTTTAAGACACAGATAAACATGCATGACTAGATTGACACATGAAATGCGTAAGACGTAACAATCTTATTTTTTGAAGAAACGTCTATAACTTATAAGTACCGGTAATACCAAAAAGCTTCAAACTCATTACGCTGCTATTGTACTGTTTATAGTTTTCAGACTACATACATGTATAAATAGAATACATTATGTAATCCTACGAATGCATACATCCAGTTTTTGATGCGTTATTAAACTTTATATATTTTGTAGAGAATTAGGCTTACACCTATAATATAACACATGGGCGTAGCCGGGAGGGGAGGGTCTTCAAACCATCACTTGCCTCAGACCTCATTTTCTGAAAGGGAAACTTTACTTACTGCCCCAGTGCAGCACACGTAAGCAAACTACAGTTTCCAAATTTCATGAGCGTAGCCAAAAGGGTGTTTTGTGGTTTCCCTTCCCCCTCCAATACAAAAACTAAAGCATTTTACCATTTTCTACCAGTCGCAGATTTGGTTTATGAATTTTTTTTTAGCGGAAGAGTTGCAGGCTATTTGCACTGTAGATACCTTAGAATATGCATTTTTATAGGTTAAAATAACGGAAATAATGCTTGGTTCCGGGGCTTCGCCCCGGACCCCACTGAGGGGGAGCTCACAGCGCTCCCCCGGACTTTCTAGCTGCCCTTTGGCGGTGTGTACTGTCTTTCCACTAATTATAGGAATAAATTATTCTAGGGTAGAAAAAACTTTGAAAGGATGAAAGATCAGAATGTAATGAAGATTAATTACAAAAAAAAAAACACACACACACACATATATATATATATAAATTGCGAGTGGGGTAAAAATCCCCTCCCCACAGAAAATATATGACATGCCATTTGTGGGCCGGTTCATATGGTAATGCCCGGGCCGATTTTGATACCCAGTCCTCCCCTGCTCTTTGGAATACTATTTTCACTGCTAATCCACAACGCGTTTGACAAATCCACCGAAGGCATCTATCTCCATTCCAGATTTGATGGCAAACTCCTAAATATTGCCAGACTGAGGGCCAAAACTAAAATCAGAGCCACCCTCCTAAGAGATATGCTATTCGTGGATGACGCAGCGTTAGTGGCACACACGCAAGATGAACTTCAGTCACTAATGTCCCGCTTCTCTCAGGCCTGTAAAGAATATGGCTTGACTATTAGCACGAAGAAAACAAATGTTATGGGACCACCTGCTACAGCACCACCCTCCATCCTCATAGACGATAACAAGCTGGACGCCGTAAACGAATTCAGCTATCTGGGATCCACAATTACAGATGAATTGTCTCTAGAAGAGGAGATAAAAAAACGCATAGGGAAGGCTGCCTCGACCTTCGCTAGACTCAGGTCAAGAGTTTGGGAAAACCATAACCTAATTACGGTGACCAAAATGGAAGTCTACAAGGCATGCGTTATGAGTACACTGCTGTATGGCTGTGAATCATGGACCACCTACGCAAAGCAAGAGAGAAAACTGAACTCATTCCATTTGAGATGTCTCCGTAGGATCTTAAATGTCACATGGAAAGAAAAAGTGTGCAATACTGAGATCCTTGCGCGATCAGGTATTCCATGCATCTTTACAGCCCTCAGACAACGCCGTTTGCGCTGGCTTGGACATGTTTGCCGGATGGAGGACAAGCGCATCCCGAAAGTCATCCTCTATGGTCAACTCGCGACTGGCACAAGAATAACTGGTCGCCCCCACCTCCGTTACATAGATGTAATAAAACGTGACCTCAAATCAGTGAACATCAATACTGACAATTGGGAAAACATAGCTCTAGACCGCAACAGATGGAGAGAGACAGTGACCAAAAAAGCTATGGACAGTGAAAGTACATGGGTCTCAGCTCAGGAAGAAAAACGAACAATCCGAAAAACGGCCAGCTACTCTACCTCCGAAGCAAAAGCCATCTTAACTATCTGTGGACGGGAGTGTCTCTCCAAAATAGGGCTCCACAGCCACATGAGGAAGTGTGCTCTGAGATGAACCATAGTCGTTCTACGACTTAAGTTAAAAATGCTACAACACGCTCAATGTATTCATTAGATGAGCCCAGCAATGAATCAATAACAAACAAGATGCAACAATAAGTTGTTGTTGTTTAAACAACTGTTATCAAGTGTGTTGGAGAAAAGAAATAAAAAAAAAAACGCCTCTCAAAATCTTCGGGGTCAGTTGTTAATTGTGTTGTGTTTCATGAAATTAAAAAAAAATATTCTTAAACCAGACATTTAACCGCGCAGTGAACTTCTACTTAACCCAAATAGTAATTAATCAGGTCACATAATTGAATATATTTCAGTCTTAGCTCCTGTTATTCAGACCAAACCTTGTCTTAGTCGATTGATATTTTGATTATGAAAAGTCTATTACTTGAATGGCCTGGGCCTAGTCTCTATTCTCTATGCAGTAAGTAAAGTTTTGTCAGACAAACATTGACGACACATTGTATCTAATGTTGCTAGGACAACAGACAAATGTGTATATAAAATAGTCATTAAAATTAATTGATCTAGAAACATGACATTTTGTCCATAGACTCTCTTTGACAGGAGAAGTCAAGATTGTCATAAGAACTGTTTACTGTACAAAAAAGAAAAAGAATAAGTTACAGGGATTTTGTATTTTGTATGGTCTGTTTCAGACCTTCTCTCAAAAGGGGTGTATAAGATACAGGGAATGCTCTGCTCTTTTGTTGGTTATTATTGAACGTAACACAGAGATTTGACTCGAGTCTCTTTCGGTGTTGTTTTTTTTTTGGTAAAACAAAATAGGTGTCGGTACTCAGTGATGGACTATGTACATTGTTCATCCATGGTGGTTCGATGATGACCACTTTCGTCATCCAGGGAGCTGGGGGATTTGCACTAGGGTTTTGTGCCTCCTCGTGTGGCTGGTGAGGCCTATGTGAGCCCGAATGTTCGGCTGCGCACTGGGAAGGTTGTTCCAGCTGAAGCTAGTGTCGTGGGCTTTGATTTTCTTCTCTGGCGCTTTTCTTCTGCCAGTGCTGTTCTCTCAGCTATTTTTGCGCCAGTTCTCTCTACTCTCTATGTACACTGCTAATGTTTAGATTTCATTCTCTACTCTCTATGTACACTGCTAATGTTTAGATTTCATTCTCTACTCTCTATGTACACTGCTAATGTTTAGATTTTATTCTCTACTCTCTATGTACACTGCTAATGTTTAGATTTTATTCTCTACTCTCTATGTACACTGCTAATGTTTAGATTTCATTCTCTACTCTCTATGTACACTGCTAATGTTTAGATTTTATTCTCTACTCTCTATGTACACTGCTAATGTTTAGATTTTATTCTCTACTCTCTATGTACACTGCTAATGTTTAGATTTCATTCTCTACTCTCTATGTATGCTGCTAATGTTTAGATTTTATTCTCTACTCTCTATGTACCCTGCTAATGTTTAGATTTTATTCTCTACTCTCTATGTACACTGCTAATGTTTAGATTTCATTCTCTACTCTCTATGTACACTGCTAATGTCTAGATTTCATTCTCTACTCTCTATGTACACTGCTAATGTCTAGATTTCATTCTCTACTCTCTATGTACACTGCTAATGTCTAGATTTCATTCTCTCCTCTCTGTGTACACTGCTAATGTTTAGATTTCATTCTCTAGTCTCTATGTACACTGCTAATGTTTAGATTTCATTCTCTACTCACTATGTACACTGCTAATGTTTAGATTTCATTCTCTACTCTCTATGTACACTGCTAATGTTTAGATTTCATTCTCTACTCTCTAAGTACACTTCTAATGTTTACATTTCATTCTCTACTCTCTATGTACACTGCTAATGTTTAGATTTCATTCTCTACTCTCTATGTACACTGCTAATGTTTAGATTTCATTCTCTACTCTCTATGTACACTGCTAATGTTTAGATTTCATTCTCTACTCTCTATGTACACTGCTTATGTTTAAATTTCATTTTTTACTCTCTGTGTACACTGCTAATGTTTAGATTTCATTCTCTACTCTCTGTGTACACTGCTAATGTTTAGATTTCATTCTCTACTCTCTATGTACACTGCTAATGTCTAGATTTCATTCTCTACTCTCTATGTACACTGCTAATGTCTAGATTTCATTCTCTACTCTCTATGTACACTGCTAATGTTTACATTTCATTCTCTACTCTCTATGTACACTGCTAATGTTTACATTTAATTCTCTACTCTCTATGTACACTGCTAATGTTTACATTTAATTCTCTACTCTCTATGTACACTGCTAATGTTTAGATTTCATTCTCTACTCTCTATGTACACTGCTTATGTTTAGATTTCATTCTTTACTCTCTAGGTACAATGCAAATGTTTAGATTTCATTCTCTCCTCTCTGTGTACACTGCTAATGTTTAGATTTCATTCTCTAGTCTCTATGTACACTGCTAATGTTTTGATTTCATTCTCTACTCTCTATGTACACTGCTAATGTTTAGATTTTATTCTCTACTCTCTATGTTCACTTCTAATGTTTAGATTTCATTCTCTACTCTCTAAGTACACTTCTAATGTTTACATTTCATTCTCTACTCTCTATGTACACTGCTAATGTTTAGATTTCATTCTCTACTCTCTATGTACACTGCTAATGTTTAAATTTCATTCTCTACTCTCTAAGTAAACTGCTAATGTTTACATTTCATTCTCTACTCTCTATGTACACTGCTTATGTTTAGATTTCATTCTCTACTCTCTATGTACACTGCTAATGTTTACATTTTATTCTCTACTCTCTATGTACACTGCTAATGTTTAGATTTCATTCTCTCCTCTCTGTGTACACTGCTAATGTTTAGATTTCATTCTCTACTCTCTATGTACACTGCTAATGTTTTGATTTCATTCTCTACTCTCTATGTACACTGCTAATGTTTAGATTTTATTCTCTACTCTCTATGTACACTGCTAATGTTTAGATTTCATTCTCTACTCTCTAAGTACACTTCTAATGTTTACATTTCATTCTCTACTCTCTATGTACACTGCTAATGTTTAGATTTCATTCTCTACTCTCTATGTACACTGCTAATGTTTAAATTTCATTCTCTACTCTCTAAGTAAACTGCTAATGTTTACATTTCATTCTCTACTCTCTATGTACACTGCTTATGTTTAGATTTCATTCTCTACTCTCTATGTACACTGCTAATGTTTACATTTTATTCTCTACTCTATGTACACTGCTAATGTTTAGATTTCATTCTCTAATTTCTATGTACACTGCTAATGTTTAGATTTCATTCTCTACTCTCTATGTACACTGCTAATGTTAAGATTTCATTCTCTACTTTCTATGTACACTGCTAATTTTTAGATTTTATTCTCTACTCTCTATGTACACTGCTAATGTTTAGATTTCATTCTCTACTCTCTATGTATACTGCTAATGTTTACATGTCATTCTCTACTCTCTATGTACACTGCTAATGTTTAGATTTCATTCTCTACTCTCTATGTTCACTTCTAATGTTTTCATTTCATTCTCTACTCTCTATGTATACTGCTAATGTTTACATGTCATTCTCTACTCTCTATGTACACTGCTAATGTTTAGATTTCATTCTCTACTCTCTATGTACACTGCTTATGTTTAGATTTTATTCTCTACTCTCTGTGTATACTACTAATGTTTACATTTCATTCTCTACTCTCTATGTACACTGCTAATGTTTAGATTTCATTCTCTACTCTCTATGTACACTGCTAATGTCTAGATTTCATTCTCTACTCTCTATGTACACTGCTAATGTTTACATTTCATTCTCTACTCTCTATGTACACTGCTAATGTTTACATTTAATTCTCTACTCTCTATGTACACTGCTAATGTTTACATTTAATTCTCTACTCTCTATGTACACTGCTAATGTTTAGATTTCATTCTCTACTCTCTATGTACACTGCTTATGTTTAGATTTCATTCTTTACTCTCTAGGTACAATGCAAATGTTTAGATTTCATTCTCTCCTCTCTGTGTACACTGCTAATGTTTAGATTTCATTCTCTAGTCTCTATGTACACTGCTAATGTTTTGATTTCATTCTCTACTCTCTATGTACACTGCTAATGTTTAGATTTTATTCTCTACTCTCTATGTACACTGCTAATGTTTAGATTTCATTCTCTACTCTCTAAGTACACTTCTAATGTTTACATTTCATTCTCTACTCTCTATGTACACTGCTAATGTTTAGATTTCATTCTCTACTCTCTATGTACACTGCTAATGTTTAAATTTCATTCTCTACTCTCTAAGTAAACTGCTAATGTTTACATTTCATTCTCTACTCTCTATGTACACTGCTTATGTTTAGATTTCATTCTCTACTCTCTATGTACACTGCTAATGTTTACATTTTATTCTCTACTCTCTATGTACACTGCTAATGTTTAGATTTCATTCTCTCCTCTCTGTGTACACTGCTAATGTTTAGATTTCATTCTCTACTCTCTATGTACACTGCTAATGTTTTGATTTCATTCTCTACTCTCTATGTACACTGCTAATGTTTAGATTTTATTCTCTACTCTCTATGTACACTGCTAATGTTTAGATTTCATTCTCTACTCTCTAAGTACACTTCTAATGTTTACATTTCATTCTCTACTCTCTATGTACACTGCTAATGTTTAGATTTCATTCTCTACTCTCTATGTACACTGCTAATGTTTAAATTTCATTCTCTACTCTCTAAGTAAACTGCTAATGTTTACATTTCATTCTCTACTCTCTATGTACACTGCTTATGTTTAGATTTCATTCTCTACTCTCTATGTACACTGCTAATGTTTACATTTTATTCTCTACTCTATGTACACTGCTAATGTTTAGATTTCATTCTCTAATTTCTATGTACACTGCTAATGTTTAGATTTCATTCTCTACTCTCTATGTACACTGCTAATGTTAAGATTTCATTCTCTACTTTCTATGTACACTGCTAATTTTTAGATTTTATTCTCTACTCTCTATGTACACTGCTAATGTTTAGATTTCATTCTCTACTCTCTATGTTCACTTCTAATGTTTTCATTTCATTCTCTACTCTCTATGTATACTGCTAATGTTTACATGTCATTCTCTACTCTCTATGTACACTGCTAATGTTTAGATTTCATTCTCTACTCTCTATGTACACTGCTTATGTTTAGATTTTATTCTCTACTCTCTGTGTATACTACTAATGTTTACATTTCATTCTCTACTCTCTATGTACACTGCTAATGTTTAGATTTCATTCTCTACTCTCTATGTACACTGCTAATGTTTAGATTTCATTCTCTACTCTCTATGTACACTGCTAATGTTTTCATTTCATTCTCTACTCTCTATGTACACTGCTAATGTTTAGATTTTATTCTCTACTCTCTATGTACACTGCTAATGTTTACATTTCATTCTCTACCTCTATGTACACTGCTAATGTTTAGATTTTATTTTCTACTCTCTATATACACTACTAATGTTTAGATTTCATTCTCTACTCTCTATGTACACTGCTAATGTTTAGATTTTATTCTCTACTCTCTGTGTACACTACTAATGTTTACATTTCATTCTCTACTCTCTATGTACACTGCTAATGTTTAGATTTCATTCTCTACTCTCTATGTACACTGCTAATGTTTAGATTTCATTCTCTACTCTCTATGTACACTGCTAATGTTAAGATTTCATTCTCTTCTCTCTATGTACACTGCTAATGTTTACATTTCATTCTCTACCTCTATGTACACTGCTAATGTTTAGACTTCATTCTCTACCTCTATGTACACTGCTAATGTTTACATTTCATTCTCTACCTCTATGTACACTGCTAATGTTTAGATTTTATTCTCTACTCTCTATGTACACTACTAATGTTTAGATTTCATTCTCTACTCTCTATGTACACTGCTAATGTTTAGATTTTATTCTCTACTCTTTATGTACACTGCTAATGTTTAGATTTCATTCTCTACTCTCTATGTTCACTGCTAATGTTTAGATGTCATTCTCTACTCTCTATGTACACTGCTAATGTTTAGATTTTATTCTCTACTCTTTATGTACACTGCTAATGTTTAGAGTTCATTCTCTACTCTCTATGTACACTGCTAATGTTTAGATTTTATTCATCTCTTTGTTACCTCTGTCTTGTTCCTAAAACAAATCACGCTTGAGATCAATACGTTTATTTCTGTGATCATGAAGAGATCTTGTTGTGACTCTCATTCAAATCTTTAGTTCTAAAAGCTGTCGCCAAATGATGGCTGATGAGATTATTAAAGATTCAAGAATATTTATTTACAAAAACTATTTCAACTCACTCTGTCTGTCTGACCAAAAGTGTGTACACGTTATAACCGATTACTTAATCAACCATTGGTAATAAATAATTTTGTTTGGTATCTCAAACAAGAGAAACAACGTGTACTCGACTGAACTGGTGGTATAAGCTGAATTAGTCCCTTTTATAGATTGTCTTCTGAGGCTTAGTGAACACAAACATGAAATAGAAACAATAGATAACTTTACAATCTTCAATATTCATAGACTCTTCGCTAGTAGACTGGTTACCGCGTTGACTTGAGAAGCCTGAGAAGGCTTTAGCCAACAAGTTCGAATTCGGGTCTTTCCCTTTCTTTTAAAACATTTATTCAATAAGCGATCACCCAGTTACCCCGTTATTTCTACCCTACCCCAGTTCAACTGGTCCAGACAAGTGATATTGAGAAAAACATTTCTAATCGCACAGATTTATTATTGTTGGTCTAGATATATTACAAATTCATTTATGTGACTGATCCAAGCTTATTGATACACTTAATATAGGCTTTGTTTTTTTTTTAAGTATTTTTTTGTTTGTAGTGTCTTGAGTCGGTCAAGACCACACCAGAACGCTCGGCACACGCGTTAAAAATAATAACCGCACTGAGATAGTAAGACACGACTAGAGAGAGAAAGTCGCAATGTATGTCTACAAAATGTCGCTTTGATTAAAGATCAGTTTTAATGATTCATCGAATGAGGAAACGATTTTTTGTTTTGCTACACCTGTGACCAGGTTGTTCCTCAGATACATTACAATTCTGAACTCACGTACTACTGGGAAGATACAAAGTTCATTGATTCTAGACTTCAAGCCACAGGAAGTCAAGTGCACATTTCCTGATGAAGAAATTTGTGTTTATAACATAATCTGACTCGTTGGCTGGATACTAAAGTTGTGACGTGGCCAAGTCCTAAGGGGCTTTAAGGTCTGGAAGGAAATGTTGACACTAAGACGAGCCAGGGATCGTGTCACTTTCACTCTAACATCTGGAATACAAGTCGTCAAGTAGAAACACAAGCTCAGATGTGTCCGTAAGTGTTTTTTAAATTTATACTAGGTTTTTGTTGTAAATATTGTTACAACTGAATATATATATATATATATTTATTTATATTCATGCATACCCATTTAAAATATAAAGCTTTTTAAAATACATAAAAGAAGTCATTATTTTAAAAAAAAGATAGTTGCACACGTACATATGTAAACAATGTGTACACTGATATTCACATGTACGCATGCCTCTAAATAAACATTGGTGAAAACATCAGCTAGATGCAAATAAATAAACAATGAAACTCATTGGTAACTCATTTTTTACCTTTCTACTTACAGCTTGGAGTTCTAAGCCATAAGTCCTAACTAACGAACAACTTATTGTAGTCACAGTTTGTTGAAGGGAGTTGAAAGATAGGAATATTATTTTTTACTTCACACTTTCACTTGTATATTTCAGCATTGACTCAGTCTAGGAAAGACAACATGTCTTTATTATCAGCAATTAATTGTCATTACTAACACACGAGGCATACCAATGAGTAGGCCCTGGATTGATGCAGTCAAGTTTTGGACTGTCTTTTTTTTTTTTTAAACCGATGTGATACTGTGAAAGAGTCAGCAGTGATACCCAAATGGCACAAGAAATTAACGATTCAATGCCGCTAAAAATCATTAAAAAATGTATTCATATAGTTCATCCAGTCAAAATAAATATATTGTTAGCATCCATTAGTGAGATCTAGGTAGCAATAGTTGATATACCTTAGTACTAGAGGAATCATTATAATATAGAAAAGTAAACTATTAGTTTATTGTTCAATAGTGAATAAATGCCTCTGAATATAAGGAAAGACATAGCACAAGACAACTTAAAGTAATACTCTAAATGAAACTATGTTTGAAAATGGTTGTATTCAGCTGCAAGTGTCAATAAACTAGTTTGTCCAAAATGACTTTTATTTTTTGTCTACAGGAACATTATTGGAACCAAAGAGAACATGTGGGACATTGTTTATGCCATTCTAAGATTGATCTTCTTACACTTTAGTCACTTTAAAATTCATGTGCTCAACTTTTGTTTCTACATTAAAATGAGACTCGCATCTGGCCAACCAATGTTACTTATCAGTAGTAGACAGGCCAGATTGTACACGGTTTATCTACCACAACTCTTGTGTACACTTCCTGTGTACGTGAATAACAAATGTCACGTGGTTCCCTTTCTCTTGTACACGCCATTTTGGTTCATGCTTTCTGAGACCCACAACTTTCTTTTTCTTCTCTCTAAAATTAACTTTTAAAATGAAAATTGTTTTTCTTTTACTTTCACATGTAGACATTTTATTTCTTGTTTCCTATATAGGTCTCTACACATTCTTCTTTTACTCCACATTCTACTTCTAGATTTGGTTTTTTTACTTCCTAATCTGTACATTGTACATTTTTACTTTTACTTTTAAATATATATACTTATATACATTTACTCTAATCTGTACATTTTACATTTGTATTCATTTACTTCCTATTCATAATTCTGTACATTTCACTTTAAATTTTTCTGTAAATGTTACATTTCCCCCCATTTTCTTTGTAATCTGGTCGCGCTTGGCTTCAACATGACACCCTCGTGAACCACAGAAACAGATGATGATGCAAGGTCTGATAGGGGAATTTTACTTTACAAGGTCTGATAGGGGCACTTTACTTTACAAGGTCTGATAGGGGCACTTTACTTTACAAGGTCTGATAGGGGCACTTTACTTTACAAGGTCTGATAGGGGCACTTTACTTTACAAGGTCTGATAGGGGCACTTTACTTTACAAGGTCTGATAGGGGCACTTTACTTTACAAGGTCTGATAGGGGCACTTTACTTTACAAGGTCTGATAGGGGCACTTTACTTTACAAGGTGTGATAGGGGCACTTTACTTTCTAATCTTTAAACTGTATACACTTTCTTATTGCTAATGTAATTTTTTTCTTTTCTCTGTGACTATGGCATTGTGTTATTATTTTAATTCCTAGCCTTTATATTTGTGTCTACTACAGTGGTGTAGGTTCTACGCTGACACGACAGCAACATTTTTGTTCTAATAGCTTTCTTAAAACTGGGTTGGATTTTAGAAAATATACCAATGCTCTTGACGTTTTTGTATTATTATATTATATTAATTTGTATCCTATAGCTATGAAACAGGACTTAGAAATATTTAGTGTCTAGTGCAGAAAACATTTCCTCAAGAACAACTTATTCCCTTTAATACGTCTAAGGGTACAAATGTCTTACTGATAACGCAGCAAATCTTGTCAACATTTTAGAGTTACTTACCATGGAACATAGTTTTTCCTGGCTTTAGACCAAGTGAATACAACTCAGTTTGTCTAACATTGTCTTCTTCTCCTATTCGTTTTGTACACAAATAAGTAATGCAGTAGTTACAGTTTATTGAAGACATTGTTACATTGAAGAGTTACTCTTGCAAACCTTTTTTATTTCATTTTTGTTACGTTTATTTCTCTTACAGACACATCTAGAACTGTCCTACATGTGTGTGTGTGTGTGTGCGTATGTGTGTGTGTTTGGCGTATGTTTCAAATGACATATAATGCATTCATCACTACCAGTGGCTTTCAACTGTACCAAACTATTTCAAATGTTAGATCTATAAACTTTTCAGTAATAATTTAATGAAGAAACTTTCATTAGAAAATGTTTTGTAAATGTGCTGAATAATGTGCTTTCTAAATAACGTTTATTTCCTTTCTTTAAGAAGAACTATTTTTGTCCTTACTTTGAGAAGAACTATTCTTTCCTTACTAACATAAACCTTGTTGCTCTGTACGCTCACTTCAAGTACTGGAGGAGTTTCTAGATCTATATGAAACTCGTCGTGACGTGGTGGTTTGTTTTGCTTTTTAAATTGTTTTGGATATATGTCTAGTCTAGTTTGTTGGTTTTTTTTTTACTTTTTCTATAAAATGTCACAAAGAGACACATTTTGTTAATGGTATTTCTTTATTTTTTAATTTGAAAACATTTTAATTCTTGTCAAATACAAATGTAAAAAAATGTTCACGTGTCACTTCGTATTTTGAAAAATAAAATCATGTTCTAATGTTCTAATGTCATAGATTCTCAAGTTGACTTGCTACATACTATTCAATATCAACAGACTCTGAAGTTTACTTGCGGCGATGTTAATCAAGGTATTGTTCATACTACAAGAGCTGCGAAGTAAAAGGTCAATAACCTATAAAGGCTGATCAAAGTAAAATTATACCCAACAATACCCTATATTCAAAGTAAAGTTATACTCAACAATACCCTATATTCAAAGTAAAGTTATACCCCACAATACCCTATAGTCAAGGTAAATGTATACCCAACAATACCCTATATTCAAGGTAAATGTATACCCAACAGTACCCTATATTCAAAGTAAAGTTATACCCCACAATACCCTATATTCAAGGTAAATGTATACCCAACAGTACCCTATATTCAAAGTAAAGTTATACGCAACAATAATCTATATTCAAAGTAAAGTTATATCCAACAGTACCCTATATTCAAAGTAAAGTTATACCCAACAATACCCTATATTTAAAGTAAAGTTATACCCAACAGTACCCAATAATCAAAGTAAAATTATACGCAACAATAATCTATATTCAAAGTAAAGTTATACCCAACAGTACCCTATAATCAAAGTAAAATTATACGCAACAATAATCTATATTCAATGTAAAGTTATACCCAACAATACCCACTGGCGGATCCAGGGGGGGCGATTGGGGCGATCGCCCCCCCAGTCGACCGACCCCCCCCCCGAAGGGGGGGGGGGGGGGCTGACGATTTTTGGTATAGAATTCAGACAATTTTTAAACGAATTTATTACTTATGTTAATAATATATACTAATTATTTATATTTCAACCTATTTTTAGATTATTTCGCCCCCCCCCTTTGTCGTATTTTGGCTGATTTGGTAGGGTCGGGAAGGAGCTATGGCATCAATCCGCCCCCTCCCCTCCACCATAAACTTTCGAGTGGGGGGGCGGTCCTATTTATTTGTAGAAATCACAGCTTGCTAACAGAATCAATTAAATATCTAAATGATTTAAACTTGTTATAGGTATTTTAACCGGTCTTTATATTATGTCGTACACCTGTTGCCCTTCCCATCTTAACCCTTTGAGTGGGGGGGGGGGGGGCGGTCCTACTTTTATGGAGAAATCATAGTATGTGAACAAAATTAGTTGAATAACTATATAATATAAACAGGTGGAAGTGCGATAAATGCAATCACCTTTCCCCCATCCGACAAACCAATACTTTTTCTTCTTATCTTATCTTATATAATACAGACGTTACTTCAAAAAAGAAGATGATTACGTCCTACGCGTCATGCATTTAGTCATGCATATTAACCAATGACTTAAATTCTGCCAAGTCACTGGTTTTTCTGGCTAGCTCAGGCAACCCATTCCATGCTCTAATAGCACTAGGGAAGAAGGAGTATTTGTACAAATTTGTCCTAGCATATGGGACGAGGAATGTGCCTTTATTTTTGTGTCTTTCAGAGTATTTTATTAAATTTTGTTTTTGTATTTGAAGATTATGGTTCAGTGTTTTATGTATAATTGCTACTTTACTTTTGAGTCTTCTGTCCTGAAGGCTTTCTAAATTTAGTGATTTTACTAATGGTGTTACCCTAGTCAAATGTGAATATTCGTTTGTTATGAATCTCACTGCTCTATTTTGTGTTTGTTCCAGTTTCTTAATGTTTTCTTGAGTTGAGGGGTCCCACACGGTGGATGCATATTCTATTATTGGCCTAACCAAGGTTAAATAACATTTTAGTTTTATGTTCTTATTTGATTTATAGAAATTTCTTTTAATAAACCCTAATGCTTTGTTGGATTTTTTTATAGTTTCATCAATATGTGGATTCCATGACAGTTTTTCATTTATTATAACACCTAGGTATTTTGAGTTTTTAGTCTGTGTTACTGGTTTGCCATGAATAAGATAAGTGGAATTAATTTGTTTAATTTTTTTTGTTACTCTTAACAACTGACATTTTTCTGGGTGGAAAGACATGCTCCAATTTGATTCCCATTTCTGTAATTCATCTAATTCTCTTTGTAAAATATCTGTGTCTTGTTTTGTTTTTATTGTTCTATATATTATGCAATCGTCTGCAAATAATCTGACTTTTGTTCCTGAACTAATGCAATTTGGTAAATCATTTATGTAAATTAAAAATAGTAGTGGACCCAAGACTGTTCCTTGAGGTACACCTGAGTTTACTGTTATTGGTGTTGATTTAGAGCCATTTATTATTACAGTTTGTTCTCTCCCTATCAGAAAATCTTTAATCCACTGATACAGTGGACCGTTAATGCCGAAATATTTTAATTTTTTAAGCAAACTATGGTGGTGAACTTTGTCAAAAGCCTTGGAAAAATCTAGTAAGATAGCATCTATTTGTTCACTATTATCTAAACCTTTTGAGAAATCATCAATTAGTCCTATTAGTTGTGTTTCACATGATCTATATTTCCTTAAGCCATGTTGGTATGGGGTGAGGACATTATGTTTGTCTAAGTGGTTTATGATGTTGCTACATATTATGTGTTCTAGTATTTTACATGTGATGCTGGTAAGTGATACTGGTCTGTAGTTTCCTGGATCAGATTTTTCTCCTTTTTTAAATAGGGGGGTGACATTAGCTTCTTTCCAGTCCTTTGGTACTCTGCCCTGGTTAAGCGATGCCTGAAAGAGTATTTTGAACACTGGGGCTAGCTCATTGCTTAGTTCTTTGAGTAATCTAGCTGGAATACCATCAGGTCCAGATGCTTTATTTGGTTTGGTGTTGGCTAATAGTTTTTTAATTCCATTTTCTTGTACTACTAAATCTTTTTTTTCTTTTTGTATTATAGTAAGAAATTACAAAATAAAAAAAATCAATCACACATATAATTTATATATGCTATAAAGTAAATTCTTATATCGAGTCGCCCAACCCCTAATTCTTTCATGCAAAATGCAATCATTAGCAGAAATTATAAAAAAGGAGCGAGGATTAATCGTTTTCATTTTACCGCCCTTCCCCTTTCCAGACACAGTTTGTATAATTTCACATGAATTTATCATAACTATTTTAAAAAAGACTTTGCTTTGGAAAAGTTATAATTCAAACGAAATTTTTCAATATAACAGTCACGGTTGATATGAGTTCAAAAGCCAGATAATCTTTTCTTAGTCGACTTTTTCCAACCTTTACTCTATCTCATATTTTTCAAGTTAAATAAATTTAGGTATAACTCACAATTTATTCTTGAATTTTATTGAATATTATTAATCGAATTTTTTTTAGCCTTAATCTAAATATATGGGGTATCTTATCTTTTCAAAGAACAAATCGGTTGTATTTGCAATGTATTAAGGGACTTTAAATTCATATTAGAATATTTTTCCACATTTTTCAAAAGTCCTTTATAATAGAATGAATAATGAGCTGTAGGTCAGGAGAATGTGTTTCTGCAGTGAAGAATGCAAGAAAACGCTTTTGGAGTCGGGACTTCGCCCCGAACCCCACTGATAAATAATGAGCTGTAGATGTCCAGGAAAATGCGTTTATGCAGTGAGGAATGCAAAAAAAAGCCTTTGGAGTCGGTGCTTCGCTCCGAACCCCACTTATAAATAATGAGCTGTTGATGTCAGGAGAATGCGTTTCAGCCGTGAATAATGCAAGAAAACGCTTTTGGCGTCGGGGATTCGCCCCGAACCCCACTGATACATAATAAGCTGTAGATGTCAGGAGAATGCGTTTCAGCCGTGAATAATGCAAGAAAACGCTTTTGGCGTCGGGGCTTCGCCCCGAACCCCACTGATAAATAATGAGCTGTATATGTCAGGAGAATGCGTTTCTGCAGTGAAAAATGCAAGAAAACGCTTTTGGGTGTCGGACGGAACCCCACCGAGGAAGCTTACAGCGCTCTCCCAGACCCCCAAGCTTACAAGAGAAAGGCCTCAACATGACTGTTTTTTTTTCGCCGAAGATTAAGAAACAGTCTTATTTTATTCTCATATATCGAATATATGCACGTTTGTGCATAGGGTTAGGGTTTTCTGGGCGTTAGGGTTAGGGTTTGGAAAAAAATCGCCCCCCCCACTTCGAAGTTCTGGATCCGCCTGTGACAATAACTATATTCAAAGTAAGTTATACCCAACAATACCCTACATTCAAAGTAAAGTTATACCCAACAATACCCTATATTCAAAGTAAAGTTATACCCAACAATACCCTATATTCAAAGTAAAGTTATATGCAACAATACCCTACATTCAAAGTAAAGTTATACCCAACAATATCCTATATTCAAAGTAAAGTTATACCCAACAATACCCTATATTCAAAGTAAAGTTATATCCAACAATACCCTATATTCAAAGTAAAGTTATACCCAACAATACCCTATATTCAAAGTAAAGTTATACCCAACAATACCCTATATTCACAGTAAAGTTATACCCAACAATACCCTATATTCAAAGTAAAGTTATACCCAACAATACCCTATATTCAAAGTAAAGTTATACCCAACAATACCCTATATTCAAAGTAAAGTTATACCCAACAATACCCTATATTCAAAGTAAAGTTATACCCAAGTTTGGTCCAATGAAAAGGCTGTAGAGAGTTACACGTATACATGTATCATTTAGTTAACAGGCGGATGGAAACAACAGGGAGCAGGGCTAGTATCTATTTTTAGCCCCTCATGGTTCTCAGTAAAAGGACAACTGTAACAAAGCGTCTGAATTGGGCTCTCTACACATGGGCGACTAGTCTCTAAAACATCTTGTTTATTATTTTTAGTGAGAGACTTATAGACCAACTATAGTTCCCAATTCATGACCTGACTCTGACTCAATACACGGAACAAAGATTTCGAACTCGTTTCCTACAGTTCCCCATCGATCACAGTCAGAACACAAGCTTAAATACGTTCAAGATGAGCATTGAGACCCCTGTGGCTGACTGGTCGAGTGGTATGCGCTTTGGGGCTGTCGTCACGATCGATCCGAGTTCGTATCCTGTCCTCTGCCATCCCCTGTTTGGACTTTTTGCGAACAAGACACTGACCGCACAACACCCCTAAAGAAAGAAATATAGATGGAAAGCTCTCTGATTTGGAAACCATTGCACAAATAAAGACACTTCCTCTCTTATGAAGATAGATTATTTTACTTTTAATTACTAATGAATGATAGATTTTAAAAAAACGGAATATTTTTACCCCGCCCCCTTTCCCCCTCCAAATAAACAAGTCTGGTTATGTGTACATCTATCGAGAGTAGATACAATTCTAATAATAGGCCTGTAGATCCAAACTTAGAAGCTAAAGATTTTTAAGACCAAATTTAATTTTAGAAGATAATATTTCGAAAATGTATAACGGTCAATCTAGAGTTTGTCCATTGCAGTCTATTCTTTTCCAAAAGAAATACATCCACAGAAGTCAGCTGTGTAGTTTCTAAGATAAATTGTTAACGGGAGGGGGGGGGGAGAGGAATTGTAAGACCAAAGATTGGAATGTGAGGAGAGGCGGGTAGGAGGAAGCGTGGCATACATTCGCAATTCGCGATTTGCGGTGTAGAGAAAGAGAGAGAGAGGCAGCTGTCTCTACACCGCGCAATGTTTGGTCTCGCACGCCGTAGACAAAATCGATGGCAGGAATGACGTAGCAGACACATTATTGACTTTGGATACCACCCACTGGAAAAGAGAGGCGGCTTGCTCACTTGTTGCTGGCTGTGAGACTTTGTGACAGTCGCAGTGTCACACAGAGAAAGAGAGAGAGGGGTGAGCCTGTCTTCTAGTGGGGGATAAACATGATCTGAATAGGAGGGGAGGGGATATTTAGTAAATTGTAAATTCATCGAGAGAAAATTCTAATAAGATTAATGACCATTAACAATGTAAAGGAAATAATGTTAAAATCATCTTCCCTTATTAACAATTTAAAATATTTTCAATTTGAATGATTATTTATTTTAGATTTTTCTAACACGTGTATACTTATCATTGCTAATTTAATCTTTAAACATTAAATACATGTATATTATAATTAATAATACATAATAGAATCAGTGGCGTAGCAAGGTACTCGTGGGCCCGGGTTCAAGTATAGGTTAGTGGGCCCCACTCCGCTACATCGAATAAAACAACAAATGTAGCCATCCAGCATGCATCAGTACATTTCCAAACAAAACATTCCTTTGTCGCTATTTCTTTCTAGAAATAATGGAGTCATTCAATGCACTTCTAAGACGCTTAGTTGTTCTTAGGTTCTCCCGCGCCGTTCGTCGCAGAAATCGGCCTCAATCAGAGATCGGCCTCAAGCAGAGATCAGTGTCATCGCGTTTATATTTATTTGTTATAATAATATTTTTGTTTTGTTGCTCTATGTATGTTAGAACTATAACATTACTAAGTAAGTTATATATGGATCACTACATGTAAACTCTTACTGTCAATAACTTTTGTTTTCCATTTTTTAAAGTACCTTTGTGGGCCCCCTATTCGTCATGGGCCCTGGTTCATTGAACCCCTTCACACCATGGATGCCGCGCCACTGAATAGATAAGAAAGATTCTTTCTACTGGTTTCTAGAAGAACAAAGAATTAACTAGCATCTACAACGCCTATTTATAAAGAATGTCCTTTCTTTAATCATCTCTATATTAAAGAGGGGCAAGATACTTTTTGACACTTTTAGAACCACTGCGTTGTGTTTGATGAAAGCGAGGGCTGTTGAGACACGCGAAGGGGCAAGTTTGACGTTAGGAATTGTTGCAATCAATACTTCACCACGAGACTTTGCGATCCCAGCAAGTGGGAGACTAAATGTTGGTGTTACGCGCGCGGGAAAGAGAGAGAGAGAAAGAGAGAGAGAGAAAGAGAGAGGCTGAGTGCTGTCTGTACATGAATGACAATTGCTCAAAAAAAACAAACAACTGAAAGAGAGTGAGGGCGGAGCTTACAATGAACCAATGAAATCCAATGTGAAACAGATCAAGCGGCAAAGAATGTAAGTGTGTGTGTGTATGTCTGACCTTTCATGGTTGGTTGGTTGGTTTTGATGAGGTAAAGCACTTTCACCTCTGGCTCGCTAGTTGCTGGTACTTGAGCTAGGTGAGAGGGTAGTAGGGGAAGAGGGGGGAGAGAACGAGAGAGAGAGAGAGTGAATTGATAGGAGAAGAATAGAGAAATAAGAGAATAGGAGAAACAAAGAGAAATGAAAGTTGTCAAATATTTGATCTACACAATAGAAACGTTTTTGAAAAAAAATTTACTTTTACAAGATTAAAAAAAAAAAGTTTCACCCATAAAAAAACAACTGAGTCCATGTGTCACGTGTTGTGTGCTACTTGTCACGTGCTGTGTGCTACTTGTCACGTGCAGTGTGCTTCTTGTTTGTAGGTCTAGAACACAAACAGTCCAAGACTATTATCTTCATATCAAATGGTATCAATTTATTAAAATTATGTTATAAATGCTCTATCTGACTATAGGGAAAAAAAACAACAACAACTACACATATTAAACACTTGTTTTATGCAGTTGTAGTTTCAGAGGCTTAAAGCACAAAATATTTTATACAAAAGAATTATATGAAAACAAAAGATGTGGTGTTTATTTATTTATTTTTGTTGTTCCAAGGAGTGAAGTATTTGCTGGCCATTCATTTTGTTTTAATCGTCTCAGTAACTACCGGAACCAATCAAAATAGTTCTTTCAACTCTACTTCCGTTTTGTGAATCTTTTCAAATGACAAAAAGTTTGTACAGAACATTTACCAGAAGATCTTGTCAATTAGACTGGGGGGGAGTGGGGATATAGACAAAGAGAAAAGAAAGAAACTACACAGATTAGCTAGATAAATAGACAGACAAACAGACAGACTGACAGATAGATAGATAGATAGATAGATAGATAGATAGATAGATAGATAGATAGACAGATAGATAGATAGATAGATAGACAGATAGATAGATAGATAGATAGATAGATAGAAAGATAGATAGATAGATAGATAGATAGACAGATAGATAGATAGATAGATAGACAGGTAGATAGATAGATAGATAGATAGATAGATAGATAGATAGATAGATAGATAGATAGATAGATAGATAGAGAACAAATCCTGACTGCTTCCTACCAAAGAAGCAAAGTGACAGAGGATGAGGATGGGGGGGAAGGAGTAAATAGATGGTGGTGGGGGGTATGAACATAAAGACAACTAATATAAAAAAATTAGTACAAGTTTGGCTTGACGACTTAATTACCTAAATATTGTCACGTGTTTCTTTTCATCTTTAACCTTTAGTCAAAGATGGCTGCGAGGCTGTGGTAAGTGGGGGCTCGTGTAACTGGAGACATGACGTGGCGAGTGTGGTGGCAAATACTAAATACACAGGGGGAGGTGGGAAAGGGTAAGAGAAAGGGGGCTGTTAATATTTCTTACCAAGAAAAAAAAAAGCATAATAATACTTTGTTTGTTTGACTGACGAGTTTCACGTATCCATTTTATTGTGTGTTGGACTGAGCAGTTTATTTGAAAACAATGTATTCCATATAAAATATAAACATTAAAAGAATCCGATTCTGTTGTGTAATAATATAAGTTAAATAAGACCAAGCCAAGCCACTGTTTTGGACAAAAGCTACGAATGGTAGACTAGAAATGACACTTAACACCTTTCGCGTGCAGACAAGGAAAGACACTAGAGAAAGGGAGACAGTAGAGGATGAGAGAGAGAAAGAGAGACAGAAGAGGATGAGAGAGAGAAAGAGAGACAAAAGAGGATGAGAGAGAGAAAGAGAGACAGTAGAGGATGAGAGCGAGAAAGAGAGACAGAAGAGGATGAGAGAGAGAAAGAGAGACAGTAGAGGATGAGAGAGAGAAAGAGAGACAGTAGAGGATGAGAGAGAGAAAGAGAGACAGAAGAGAATGAGAGAGAGAAAGAGAGACAGAAGAGGATGAGAGAGAGAGAAAGAGAGACAGGAGAGGATGAGAGAGAGAAAGAGAGACAGTAGAGGATGAGAGAGAGAAAGAGAGACAGAAGAGGATGAGAGAGAGAAAGAGAGACAGAAGAGGATGAGAGAGAGAAAGAGAGACAGAAGAGGATGAGAGAGAGAAAGAGAGACAGAAGAGGATGAGAGAGAGAAAGAGAGACAGAAGAGGATGAGAGAGAGAAAGAGAAACAGTAGAGGATGAGAGAGAGAAAGAGAGACAGTAGAGGATGAGAGAGAGAAAGAGAGACAGTAGAGGATGAGAGAGAGAAAGAGAGACAGGAGAGGATGAGAGAGAGAAAGAGAGACAGTAGAGGATGAGAGAGAGAAAGAGAGACAGTAGAGGATGAGAGAGAGAAAGAGAGACAGTAGAGGATGAGAGAGAGAAAGAGAGACAGTAGAGGATGAGAGAGAGAAAGAGAGACAGAAGAGGATGAGAGAGAGAAAGAGAGACAGAAGAGGATGAGAGAGAGAAAGAGAGACAGAAGAGGATGAGAGAGAGAAAGAGAGACAGAAGAGGATGAGAGAGAGAAAGAGAGACAGTAGAGGATGAGAGAGAGAAAGAGAGACAGAAAAGGTTGAGAGAGAGAAAGAGAGACAGTAGAGGATGAGAGAGAGAAAGAGAGACAGTAGAGGATGAGAGAGAGAAAGAGAGACAGTAGAGGATGAGAGAGAGAAAGAGAGACAGTAGAGGATGAGAGAGAGAAAGAGAGACAGTAGAGGATGAGAGAGAGAAAGAGAGACAGTAGAGGATGAGAGAGAGAAAGAGAGACAGTAGAGGATGAGAGAGAGAAAGAGAGACAGTAGAGGATGAGAGAGAGAAAGAGAGACAGTAGAGGATGAGAGAGAGAAAGAGAGACAGTAGAGGATGAGAGAGAGAAAGAGAGACAGTAGAGGATGAGAGAGAGAAAGAGAGACAGAAGAGGATGAGAGAGAGAAAGAGAGACAGTAGAGGATGACAGAGAGAAAGAGAGACAGTAGAGGATGAGAGAGAGAAAGAGAGATAGTACAGGATGAGAGAGAGAAAGAGAGACAGAAGAGGATGAGAGAGAGAAAGAGAGACAGTAGAGGATGAGAGAGAGAAAGAGAGACAGTAGAGGATGAGAGAGAGAAAGAGAGACAGAAGAGGATGAGAGAGAGAAAGAGAGACAGTAGAGGATGAGAGAGAGAAAGAGAGACAGTAGAGGATGAGAGAGAGAAAGAGAGACAGTAGAGGATGAGAGAGAGAAAGAGAGACAGTAGAGGATGAGAGAGAGAAAGAGAAACAGGAGAGGATGAGAGAGAGAAAGAGAGACAGTAGAGGATGAGAGAGAGAAAGAGAGACAGAAGAGGATGAGAGAGAGAAAGAGAGACAGTAGAGGATGAGAGAGAGAAAGAGAGACAGAAGAGGATGAGAGAGAGAAAGAGAGACAGAAGAGGATGAGAGAGAGAAAGAGAGACAGTAGAGGATGAGAGAGAGAAAGAGAGACAGAAGAGGATGAGAGAGAGAAAGAGAGACAGAAGAGGATGAGAGAGAGAAAGAGAGACAGAAGAGGATGAGAGAGAGAAAGAGAGACAGTAGAGGATGAGAGAGAGAAAGAGAGACAGTAGAGGATGAGAGAGAGAAAGAGAGACAGAAGAGGATGAGAGAGAGAAAGAGAGACAGTAGAGGATGAGAGAGAGAAAGAGAGACAGTAGAGGATGAGAGAGAGAAAGAGAAACAGGAGAGGATGAGAGAGAGAAAGAGAGACAGTAGAGGATGAGAGAGAGAAAGAGAGACAGAAGAGGATGAGAGAGAGAAAGAGATAGTAGAGGATGAGAGAGAGAAAGAGAGACAGTAGAGGATGAGAGAGAGAAAGAGAGACAGTAGAGGATGAGAGAGAGAAAGAGAGACAGAAGAGGATGAGAGACACAAAAGAAAGAGAATGACAAGCGGGATACAGACTAGAGGAAGAGAGCCAGACAAAGTAACAAAGTGACCAGGCCGGGGGGGAAGGGGTGGGAAGAAAAGTTAATGGGTGTGTGGGTCAGAACTTATAGACCACTAATAACTAAATGACCTCAACTATTGTCCCATGTTTGCCTTGTATAGTGTAAGTAGGAGGCCGAGACTGCGAAGCACTGCGGAGTGGGAGCGACTGGCGTGGCGAGACCTAATTAATGATGTATGCGTAGGGGTGTGTGTGAAATAACGGGGTAACTAAAAGAGGCTTTAAACATTTCTCCCTATTAAAACTAGAAGAATATTTTTTAAAAAAAATTAAAACAATGAGTAAACCTTATTAATTGCGTCACAATGTGTTCAATTTATAAATATTTAAACATTTTTTAAAATTCTTAATATACGTCGTAGATCTATATTCTTTATTTTTGCTCAATTATATATTTAAATAAACATTTTTTATTTTTTTATTTGTCATTTTAAAATAAAGTCAAACAAATTGGGCATCGATCATTCCACGGTATATACAATTAGATTTGTAGTTTGTAAAATGTTTGTAAAATATTTGACATGTTTCGGATGTTCCTTCAGAGTTAAAGAGAATGTACTTCCTAGTCCAAACCTCCCGTAGGACGTCGATGGATAGGAGCGGGCAGGGTTTGAACCCGAGACCATCGATAACTCCGAACTACAGCCCAACACGTCATCCATAGATAGATATATAGATAGATAGATAGATAGATAGATAGATAGATAGATAGATAGATAGATAGATAGATAGAAATAAAAAAAAACACTACATAAAAATAAAACTGCAACAGCTTGTGAAAGAAAAACGACTTCTCTCTGTCAGTCATAAAAACAAAGTGTCTAGGGGTGGGAGGGGGGTCACGTTTGAATTGGTGCGGGTTGTGTAATATACAAATTAGCTAATGATCGACTTAATTACCCTTATATAGTCACGTGACTATTTTCTTGGCTGCAGGAGCTAAACGTTTCCCTCCCCAATAACGCAAGACTATGTTGTGACTTTTCAACTCCAGTCTAGAATGGCGGAGAAGCAGCCAAGCTGTGAGTGAGGGCGCACGTGTTGGGACGTGAAGGGCGAGGTGTGGGAGAGGTGACAAAGTAATGGGGGGGGGGGGAGGTGAGGGACTGCGAACTGGGGGAGGTGGGGTTGAGGCTGAATACATTCATGAATTTTATGTCATAGCCAGCCATTTTATTGGCCTGGCCATAGTTTTGAATACATTTTGTTTTAAATTAGCAAACTTAAGTTGATCCACGTTTCAAACAAAAAAAAATGTCTGGTGTCCACACTATGTCTGGCTTTACTTCTGTTTGGAGGGATTGGGAGAGGTAAGCCTACAGCATTCGACCTCATCACCTGCAGACAGAAACAAGAGAGAGAGAGAGAGAGAGAGTTGGGGCGGGGGTACAAAGGGAGAGTCAAGAGAGAAAGAGGAACAAAGAATTAAGAGAGAGAGAGAGAGAAAGAGAGATAGATAGATAGATAGATAGATAGATAGATAGATAGATAGATAGATAGATAGATAGATAGATAGATAGATAGATACATACATACATACATACATACATACATACATACATACATACATACATACATACATACATACATACATACATACATACATACATACATACATACATACATACATACATACATACATACATACATACATACAGATACATAGATACATAGATTTGGTCAACATCTGAACTATATAACATACACAAGAGAAGAAGAACATATTAGACTAATGGAAGCACTCATTATATATTCATATTTCATTTAGATCATACTATAATAAAGCGTATCGGAAATTGGAAAGACTAAAGAATATAGGTATATAAGAAGGGTATGGTCCAAACTAGAGTAGTCCATTGAAACTATTCACTTTACAAATGAACATTGTTTACTGCTAGAAAATGAACTAGAAACATAAAGACGTGATTGTAAACATAAAGACGTGATTGTAAACATAAAGACGTGATTGTAAACATAAAGAAGTGATTGTAAACATAAAGACGTGATTGTAAACATAAAGACGTGATTGTAAACATAAAGACGTGATTGTAAACATAAAGACGTGATTGTAAACATAAAGACGTGATTGTAAACATAAAGACGTGATTGTAAACATAAAGAAGTGATTGTAAACATAAAGACGTGATTGTAAACATAAAGACGTGATTGTAAACATAAAGAAGTGATTGTAAACATAAAGACGTGATTGTAAACATAAAGACGTGATTGTAAACATAAAGACGTGATTGTAAACATAAAGACGTGATTGTAAACATAAAGAAGTGATTGTAAACATAAAGACGTGATTGTAAACTTAAAGGACTGAAAGAATTGTACGACCATACTCTGTCAGTCCAACTGGAAGAATGACAGGAGGGGGGTGGGTCTCACAAATCTTGAGGGGAGGGGGATAAAGCAAACGGTCATCCTGACACAATCAAAGGTTAGAGTTAAACACCTCATCACATTCTTATTGGATAAACTCGCCGGAACGTACGAGATGTGTAGGTCACAGTGACACAAAACATTTGCCAAAAGTCAACAACTGCATTGCATATTAGTCTTTATTGACACTTATTTACCATCATTTACTATCATTCTGAGGTGTTCAGCAAGATATCTGGTCTTGTTTGTTGAGGTAATGTCACGAGGTGTCGAAAATGACTTTAACAAGTTATCACTAATTGAATGTCACGTCAGCGTGACACGTAAAGTCATGTTTTCAGTCTTTAGTGTCACCAGTAGTCAGATGAAATCGGCAGCTAACGAGATGCCATCATCATTGACATTAGTGTTGTCTTTTTGTGGTGCATGTCACACGAAGGTCAACTTATTCTGGTACTTTCGTCTGACCTGACACGCAAAACTTTGATTAAGAAAATAACGCTTTATTAGATGACACTACACTTCACTACGACCTGTCGCTGGCAATCGCTTTGTCAATGAAAGGTCGAATTCTGTTAATGTCTGAAGATCGAATATGTCAAAGTGACCTTCAGGCAGACGAGATCGAAATGTCAGGACAATGTTTCTGGAAGAATCGAGAAATGTGACACAATCAACTCGCTCAAAATAATGTCACCAACGTCACAACTTAATTATGTGACCTTTTCTTTGTCTCTGAGGACTGGGTGGCCGAGTAGAATAACGTTTAGCTTAACATTCATAGATAGGAGTTCAAATCTTAGTGTTCACAGTGACAAAAAACTTTCATTCTTTGTTTCAGTCTAAATCCCTGCTCTCTTTTTAAAAAAAAACTTCCAACGGACATAAGACTTAGTTGAGCAAGTATGGTCAGCAGGTCATTGGACTAAGCACACACTAAACCTTATAGCACACACTAAACCTTATAGCACACACTAAACATTATAGCACACACTAAACCTTATAGCACACACTAAACCTTATATCAGACACTAAACCTTATATCAGACACCGAACCTTATATCAGACACTAAACCTTATAGCACACACTAAACCTTATAGCACACACTAAAC